>CM040396.1:101658642-102033225 GCA_022702515.1 Ilyophis sp. 1 JC-2022 | reverse complement strand
GGACCCACATAATGAGTGTTACTGCCCAAATCCTTCTGGATTATACTAACCCAGGGACCCACATAATGAGTGTTACTGCCCAAATCCTTCTGGATTATACTAACCCAGGGACCCACATAATGAGTGTTACTGCCCAAATCCTTCTGGATTATACTAACCCAGGGACCCACATAACGAGTGTTACTGCCCAAATCCTTCTGGATTATACTAACCCAGGGACCCACATAATGAGTGTTACTGCCCAAATCCTTCTGGATTATACTAACCCAGGGACCCACATATCGAGTTTTACTGCCCAAATCCCTCTGGATTATACTAACCCAGGGACCCACATAATGAGTGTTACTGCCCAAATCCTTCTGGATTATACTAACCCAGGGACCCACATAATGAGTGTTACTGCCCAAATCCTTCTGGATTATACTAACCCAGGGACCCACATAACGAGTGTTACTGCCCAAATCTCTCTGGATTATACTAACCCAGGGATCCACATAATGAGTGTTACTGCCCAAATCCCTCTGGATTATAATAACCCAGGACCCACATATCGAGTGTTACTGCCCAAATCATTCTGGATTATACTAACCCAGGGACCCACATATCGAGTTTTACTGCCCAAATCCCTCTGGATTATACTAACCCAGGGACCCACATAATGAGTGTTACTGCCCAAATCCTTCTGGATTATACTAACCCAGGGACCCACATAATGAGTGTTACTGCCCAAATCCTTCTGGATTATACTAACCCAGGGACCCACATAACGAGTGTTACTGCCCAAATCCCTCTGGATTATAATAACCCAGGACCCACATATCGAGTGTTACTGCCCAAATCATTCTGGATTATACTAACCCAGGGACCCACATATCGAGTTTTACTGCCCAAATCCCTCTGGATTATACTAACCCAGTGACCCACATATCGAGTTTTACTGCCCAAATCCCTCTGGATTATAATAACCCAGGACCCACATATCGAGTGTTACTGCCCAAATCCCTCTGGATTATACTAACCTAGGGACCCACATAATGACTGTTATTGCCCAAATCTCTCTGGATTATACTAACCCAGGGACCCACATAACGAGTGTTACTGCCCAAATCCCTCTGGATTATACTAACCCAGGGACCCACATAACGAGTGTTACTGCCCAAATCCCTCTGGATTATACTAACCCAGGGACCCACATAATGAGTGTTACTGCCCAAATCTCTCTGCATTATACTAACCCAGGGACCCACATAACGAGTGTTACTGCCAAAATCCCTCTGGATTATACTAACCCAGGGACCCACATAACGAGTGTTACTGCCCAAATCTCTCTGGATTATACTAACCCAGGGACCCACATAATGAGTGTTACTGCCCAAATCTCTCTGCATTATACTAACCCAGGGACCCACATAACGAGTGTTACTGCCCAAATCCCTCTGGATTATACTAACCCAGGACACACATATCGAATGTTACTGCCCAAATCATTCTGGATTATACTAACCCAGGGACCCACATATCGAGTTTTACTGCCCAAATCCCTCTGGATTATACTAACCCAGGGACCCACATATCGAGTTTTACTGCCCAAATCCCTCTGGATTATAATAACCCAGGACCCACATATCGAGTGTTACTGCCCAAATCCCTCTGGATTATACTAACCTAGGGACCCACATAATGACTGTTATTGCCCAAATCTCTCTGGATTATACTAACCCAGGGACCCACATAACGAGTGTTACTGCCCAAATCCCTCTGGATTATACTAACCCAGGGACCCACATAACGAGTGTTAATGCCCAAATCCCTCTGGATTATACTAACCCAGGGACCCACATAATGAGTGTTACTGCCCAAATCTCTCTGCATTATACTAACCCAGGGACCCACATAACGAGTGTTACTGCCCAAATCCCTCTGGATTATACTAACCCAGGGACCCACATAACGAGTGTTACTGCCCAAATCTCTCTGGATTATACTAACCCAGGGACCCACATAATGAGTGTTACTGCCCAAATCTCTCTGCATTATACTAACCCAGGGACCCACATAACGAGTGTTACTGCCCAAATCCCTCTGGATTATACTAACCCAGGGACCCACATAACGAGTGTTACTGCCCAAATCTCTCTGGATTATACTAACCCAGGGACCCACATAATGAGTGTTACTGCCCAAATCCTTCTGGATTATACTAATCCAGGGACCCACATAACGAGTTTTACTGCCCAAATCCCTCTGGATTATACTAACCCAGGGACCCATATAACGAGTGTTACTGCCCAAATCATTCTGGATTATACTAACCCAGGGACCCACATAATGAGTGTTACTGCACAAATCTCTCTGGATTATATTAACCCAGGGACCCACATAACGAGTGTTACTGCCCAAATCCCTCTGGATTATACTAACCCAGGGACCCACATAATGAGTGTTACTGCCCAAATCTCTCTGCATTATACTAACCCAGGGACCCACATAATGAGTGTTACTGCCCAAATCCCTCTGGATTATACTAACCCAGGACCCACATAACGAGTGTTACTGCCCAAATCTCTCTGGATTATACTAACCTAGGGACCCACATAATGAGTGTTACTGCCCAAATCTCTCTGGATTATACTAACCCAGGGACCCACATAACGAGTGTTACTGCCCAAATCATTCTGGATTATACTAACCCAGGGACCCACATAATGAGTGTTACTGCACAAATCTCTCTGGATTATACTAACCCAGGGACACACATAACGAGTGTTACTCCCCAAATCCCTCTGGATTATACTAACCCAGGGACCCACATAATGAGTGTTACTGCCCAAATCTCTCTGCATTATGCTAACCCAGGGACCCACATAATGAGTGTTACTGCCCAAATCCCTCTGGATTATACTATCCCAGGACCCACATAACGAGTGTTACTGCCCAAATCTCTCTGGATTATACTAACCTAGGGACCCACATAATGAGTGTTACTGCCCAAATCTCTCTGGATTATACTAACCCAGGGACCCACATAATGAGTGTTACTGCCCAAATCCTTCTGGATTATACTAACCCAGGGACCCACATAATGAGTGTTACTGCCCAAATCCTTCTGGATTATACTAACCCAGGGACCCACATAACGAGTGTTACTGCCCAAATCCCTCTGGATTATAATAACCCAGGACCCACATATCGAGTGTTACTGCCCAAATCATTCCGGATTATACTAACCCAGGGACCCACATATAGAGTTTTACTGCCCAAATCCCTCTGGATTATAATAACCCAGCACCCACATATCGAGTGTTACTGCCCAAATCCCTCTGGATTATACTAACCCAGGGACCCACATAATGAGTGTTACTGCCCAAATCTCTCTGCATTATACTAATCCAGGGACCCACATAATGAGTGTTACTGCCCAAATCCCTCTGGATTATACTAACCCAGGGACCCACATAATGAGTGTTACTGTCAAAATCCTTCTGGATTATACTAACCCAGGCACCCACATAATGAGTGTTACTGCCCAAATCCCTCTGGATTATAATAACCCAGGACCCACATATCGAGTGTTACTGCCCAAATCATTCTGGATTATACTAACCCAGGGACCCACATATCGAGTTTTACTGCCCAAATCCCTCTGGATTATACTAACCCAGGGACCCACATATCGAGTTTTACTGCCCAAATCCCTCTGGATTATAATAACCCAGGACCCACATATCGAGTGTTACTGCCCAAATCCCTCTGGATTATACTAACCTAGGGACCCACATAATGACTGTTATTGCCCAAATCTCTCTGGATTATACTAACCCAGGGACCCACATAACGAGTGTTACTGCCCAAATCCCTCTGGATTATACTAACCCAGGGACCCACATAACGAGTGTTACTGCCCAAATCCCTCTGGATTATACTAACCCAGGGACCCACATAATGAGTGTTACTGCCCAAATCTCTCTGCATTATACTAACCCAGGGACTCACATAACGAGTGTTACTGCCCAAATCCCTCTGGATTATACTAACCCAGGGACCCACATAACGAGTGTTACTGCCCAAATCTCTCTGGATTATACTAACCCAGGGACCCACATAACGAGTGTTACTGCCCAAATCCTTCTGGATTATACTAATCCAGGGACCCACATAACGAGTTTTACTGCCCAAATCCCTCTGGATTATGCGCTTTTGTGTTGCTAATCGTAACGAGATTCACCGGAGCGAATATAAAGCGAATATAAAGCGTGTTACCGCTCCCTCCACAGAGTGCATCTAGATAGCCGTTGACTTTTTCTGCCGCGGACTGGTAAAAGTATCTTTAAACTTTCAGTTCCAGCTGTGTATTAGTAATTGAACCGCTCTGTAGTCATTTGTGTAGCTGATGTAAATTTCAATAGTTAGTTATTTGTTTAAAGTTGATTTGTAGCCACATTAAGGCTAGAATCTGCGCTTTTGTGTTGCTAATCGTAACGAGATTCACCGGAGCGAATATAAAGCGTGTTACCACTCCCTCCACAGAGTGCATCTAGATAGCCGTTGACTTTTTCTGCCGCGGACTGGTAAAAGTATCTTTAAACTTTCAGTTCCAGCTGTGTATTAGTAATTGAACCGCTCTGTAGTCATTTGTGTAGCTGATGTAAATTTCAGTAGTTAGTTATTTGTTTAAAGTTGATTTGTAGCCACATTAAGGCTAGAATCTGCGCTTTTGTGTTGCTAATCGTAACGAGATTCACCGGAGCGAATATAAAGCGTGTTACCACTGCCTCCACAGAGTGCATCTAGATAGCCGTTGACTTTTTCTGCCGCGGACTGGTAAAAGTATCTTTAAACTTTCAGTTCCAGCTGTGTATTAGTAATTGAACCGCTCTGTAGTCATTTGTGTAGCTGATGTAAATTTCAGTAGTTAGTTATTTGTTTAAAGTTGATTTGTAGCCACATTAAGGCTAGAATCTGCGCTTTTGTGTTGCTAATCGTAACGAGATTCACCGGAGCGATTTAGCCCTGCAAGCAGCTGATTGCAATCGGCAATTAGCAAATAGTGCATAAAGTAAAGCCGAGGCTGCCGTAAGTACGGCAGCCTCATCAGCAATTTGTATGACTTTGTTCTTATCTTTTCACCACCTACCATGTGTTTAACCCCCATTTCTCTGTGCTACATACCTCGCGTCTGGAGGTCCAACCACCGCAGGCGCTGCCCGGCTAACCTGGTTTGCCCACCCCTGTCCCTTCATAAGGAACTCTCAGTGGTGGGTGGACTATGGAACTGCCGCTCAGCGGTCCAGAAAACTGACTTCATCACTGCCTATGCTAAGGCGAAGTCCCTCCACTTCCTGGCTCTCACTGAGACCTGGATCACTCCAGATAACACAGCCACTCCCGCTGCTCTGTCTGCCGGCTATTCCTTCTCCCACACCCCCAGGGCCTCTGGCCGAGGCGGGGGTACTGGGTTGCTCATTTCCCCAACCTGGAAATTTTCTATTCACACTACACGCTGCCTGAAATTCTCCTCTTTTGAGTTTCATGCAGTCACTGTAACCCACCCGTCTACACTTAACATTGTAGTTCTCTATCGCCCTCCAGGTCCGCTCGGTGCTTTCCTGGATGAACTGGACACTCTCCTGAGCTCCTTCCCTGAGGATGGCACCCCTGTAATCCTACTGGGAGACTTCAACCTCCATCCTGAGAGTTCTCAGCTACCCAGTGTCGCCTCGCACTTCCAGTCCTTCGCACTCACTCAATCCCCATCGCCTGCCACCCACAAGGCTGGTAACCAACTAGACCTTGTACTCACCAGGAGCTGCGCCACGTCTGAACTCACGGTGACCCCGCTCCACGTATCGGACCATTTCTTTATTTCATTCTCTCTTTCCCTCCCGCTCTACCTCAACCCTACTAACGACCCACCCACTGTTATGTTCAGGAGAAATCTCCGCACCCTCTCGCACTCCTCCCTCACTACTTCCGCTCTCTCTAAACTTCCTCCTCCCGCTTCTTTTGCGAATATGCATGTTGATGTTGCCACCTCTATGTTTAACTCCTGCCTCTCTCAGTCTCTCAACTCACTTTGTCCTCTTGTCTCCAAAACAGCTCGACCATCACCCCCCTCCCCGTGGCTGACAGATTCTCTCAGATCCAGCAGAACCCTGCTGCGAGCCGCTGAGAGAAAGTGGAGGAAATCCAGATCCCCAGATGACCTGGCCTCCTATCACACTCTGCTGGCAGCCTTCACAGCTACAACTACATCGGCTAAGGCTTCTTTTTTTCAGTCCAGAATTAATGCATGTGTGTCTAATCCACGGAAACTCTTTTCCACCTTCTCCTCCCTGCTTATCCCCCCTCCGCCCCCTTCACCCTCCTCCCTCTCTGCAGATGACTTCCTAACCCACTTCGAGGGGAAGGTGGCCATGATCCGCAACTCCTTCACACCTCAGGTGACACCCCACATCCCCCGTACCGAACCCATCGCCACGCTGTCGTCCTTCAAGACTCTGGAGGAGGCAGATGTGCTCCAACTCATGACGCACCAGCGCGCAACCACCTGTGCGCTGGACCCCATCCCGTCGGCAGTCCTCCAGTCAATATCCGCTGAGCTTGTTCCATACCTGTCTTCTATTATCAACACCTCCCTAACCTGTGGCCATGTCCCTGCTGTTTTTAAGACTGCCCGTGTAACCCCACTCTTAAAAAAACCTAGCCTGGACCCCTCTGATGTCAGGAACTACCGTCCTGTATCCCTCTTGCCCTTCCTGTCCAAAACCCTTGAACGAGCTGTACATAACCAACTGTCTGTTTTTCTCCACCAGAATAACCTGCTTGACCCCCATCAGTCCGGCTTCAGAACCGGACATTCCACTGAAACTGCTCTCCTGGCCGTGACCGAGGCACTCTCCAATGCTAGAGCCTCATCCCTCTCCTCTGTCCTGATTCTACTTGACCTGTCAGCAGCATTTGACACGGTCAACCACAAACTCCTGATCTCTACACTCTCTGAGATGGGCATTTCTGGGACTGCCCTCTCCTGGTTTGTATCGTACCTCACTGATAGATCCTACCAAGTCTCTTGGAAGGGTTCTGTTTCTGCACCCCATCCCCTGTCTACAGGAGTCCCGCAGGGATCTGTACTTGGTCCTCTGCTGTTCTCCATTTATACAAAGTCTCTTGGTTCAGTAATCAATTCACATGGCTTCTCATACCATAGTTATGCTGACGATACTCAACTCTTCCTTTCTTTCCCTCCCTCTACCCAACAGGTGAAGGAGAGGATATCTGCTTGTCTGGCCGACATCTCTGAGTGGATGACTACCCATCACCTGAAGCTCAACCTCGACAAGACAGAGCTCCTCTTCATGCCGTACAAAACCTCCCCGCTACTCGACCTCTCCATCACCGTTGACGGGACCGTGGTGGCTGCCTCCCGCTCTGCAAAGAACCTGGGGGTGGTCCTGGACGACCAGCTGGACTTCAAAGACCACATCAGGGCGACGGCACGGTCCTGCAGGTTCCTCCTGTACAACATCAGGAGGATTCGACCGTACCTGACCACCTACTCCACCCAGCTTCTGGTCCAGACTATGGTCACCTCACGCCTGGACTACTGCAACTCCCTGCTCGCAAGCTTACCAGCCTGCGCCATACTCCCTCTTCAACTGATCCAGAACGCAGCTGCCCGGCTTGTGTTCAACCTCCCGAAATACTCACATGTCACCCCCCTGTTGAGGTCACTCCACTGGCTGCCAGTTGCAGCTAGGATCAGGTTCAAAGTTCTGACCCTGGCCCACACTGCAGCTAATAGGACAGGCCCCGTCTACCTGCAGGACCTGATCCAGACCTATGTTCCTGCTCGACCGCTTCGCTCTTCTACAGCAGGGCGCCTCGCACTTCCCCCCATCCGTGTCAATGGCGCCCGCTCCTCCCGACCGCGGAGCTTTTCCACCCTAGCTCCCCAGTGGTGGAACGAACTTCCCATTCCCCTACGCTCAATACCAACCCTGCCTGCTTTCCGTCGTGGCCTGAAAACACACCTTTTCAGGCTCCACCTGGACTAATACTTATCTAGGACCTCATGGTATGTCTTCTTGTTGAACTGTGTACTCAAGTTTATACTATTTAGAATAGCATTGTAGTAGAGATGATTTACCCAGTTCACCGTGAACTGCACTGTGTTCGTTACTAGGGATAGCTGATACTGTATGGGAAGAATGTGCTTTCTTATCTGTTGTGTAGTTACTTCGATGACCTTTCTATATGCACTTACTGTACGTCGCTTTGGATAAAAGCGTCTGCTAAATGACTGTAATGTAATGTAATGTAATTATACTAACCCAGGGACCCACATAACGAGTGTTACTGCCCAAATCATTCTGGATTATACTAACCCAGGGACCCACATAATGAGTGTTACTGCCCAAATCTCTCTGCATTATACTAACCCAGGGACCCACATAATGAGTGTTACTGCCCAAATCTCTCTGCATTATACTAACCCAGGGACCCACATAACGAGTGTTACTGCCCAAATCCCTCTGGATTATACTAACCCAGGACCCACATAACGAGTGTTACTGCCCAAATCCCTCTGGATTATACTAACCCAGGGACCCACATAATGAGTGTTACTGCCCAAATCTCTCTGCATTATACTAACCCAGGGACCCACATAGTGAGTTTTACTGCCCAAATCTCTCTGGATTATACTAACCCAGTGACCCACATAACGAGGGTTACTGCCCAAATCTCTCTGGATTATACTAACCCAGAGACCCACATAACGAGTGTTACTGCCCAAATATCTCTGGATTATACTAACCCAGGGACCCACATAACGAGTGTTACTGCCCAAATCCCTCTGGATTATACTAACCCAGAGACCCACATAACAAGTGTTACTGCCCAAATCCCTCTGGATTATACTCACCCAGGGACCCACATAACGAGTGTTACTGCCCAAATATCTCTGGATTATACTAACCCAGGGACCCACATAACGAGTGTTACTGCCCAAATCCCTCTGGATTATACTAACCCAGGGACCCACATAATGAGTGTTACTGCCCAAATCCCTCTGGATTATACTAACCCAGGGACCCACATATCGAGTGTTACTGCCCAAATCTCTCTGGATTATACTAACCCAGGGACCCACATAATGAGTGTTACTGCCCAAATCCCTCTGGATTATACTAACCCAGGGACCCACATATCGAGTGTTACTGCCCAAATCTCTCTGGATTATACTAACCCAGGGACCCACATATCGAGTGTTACTGGACTATTGGCTTTTATCAAGCTCTATCTGAACTTTTCCCCACCTGATCGCTACTTTTTAATGGTGGTTACCTACCTGCTACACCAGCTAATGTAGCAGCCAGCTACACCGGGCTCCCGTTCCAGGCAAAGTCCGCTGCTGCTGGGCCTTCTCCTGACAGCTTGCATTGCTGCCAGCTACCGTCGCCGCTGTTGGGCTTCCATTGCCCGGCGGCATAACCACCATCACCACTGCTACAGAAAGTGTCACCCCGGACAGCCCTTCAGCTGTCTTGGAGCGGTTCCGGCTGGGACCGCCACCTCTTCAGTTGAAAAATGACTCCGTCTCCTGATGTAGCGTTAATAAGATCCGAGCTGAAATTAATTGAACAGCTTATTGTTGAACTCTTGGAACGCCAGACTGAACTGTCATCTCGGTTAGCCGTTCTGGAGCCGCCGGGTGCTGCCTCTTCTTCAGGCTGTTTGCCATGGACGGCGGTGGTGAGGGGAAAGGGAAAGGGCAAAGGGAAAACTGCGAAATTGCTCTCCCTTCCTCTGTTTGACCCATCGGTCTCTCCCCAACGCTCTAACCAGTTCTCACCTCTGGCTGAGTGTTATGATGACTTTGTTTCGCCTTCATCCTCTGTCCCTGAGGCTCTCCAAGCCTCAGTGTTGTCTGACGGATCCCAACCGGCTAGCAATGTTGCTTCGCTGACGGACTTCCCGTTGCTAACATTAGCCGCCAGAAAAGCTAACATGGTTAGCAAGGCCTTTACCGCCGCGCTACAGCCTGAGCGATGTAGCCGTCCGTTGCTCCGCAGCAGGAAGCGGTCTGCTCCGGATCCTCTCTCCTCCTCCAACTCTCTGACGCATCCTGCTGGGTCAAGCTCTCCGGTTGCCAAGCGTCTTCGCCTGCAGGACCAGGACGCAAACACTGGGTCATCGTTCCCTACAGTCGCTCATCGACCTGGATCTTGTGCGGAACCTGCGGACTGTGTCACATCTGTGGTCAATCTGGCTGCTGATGATGCCCCGCTCCTTTCCGGGCTGCCGACCATCCCATTGGCTATCTCTGACGCTGTTTGCACTGCCAATGCGGGGCAACATGTCACGCATGTCCCGTCAGTTTTTCATTCGAGTAAACTTGCCACCTACGATGGGGGATGTATAAATGGACAGCCAGAAATCTTAATTATTGGAGATTCCATCACCAGGTTTGTGAAAATACCGTGTGGTATAACTTATTGTTTTTCTGGTTTTAAAATTTTAGATGTGTTGGAACATGCTCCTGCTATTGTTGAACAGCACCCGTCTGCCCACACAATTATCATTCATGTCGGAGCCAATGATATCATGCTGAGACACTCTGCCAAACTCCGGTCTGATTTCGAGGCACTGACTATTATTATTGAGGATTTGGGGAAAAAATCTATCCTGTCCGGCCCCATCCCATCTCTGGGGCGTGGCTCTGAGCGCTTCAGCCGTCTGTACAGTCTTCACTGTTGGCTACAGAACTTCTGTACTGCTACTGGACTTGGTTTTATTGATAACTTTGATTTGTTTTTTAACAAGGGTGATCTTTTCAAGCCGGATGGTATCCATCTTAACAGATTGGGGGTGAAACAAATGACCTCTAATAAAATTCGATCTTTAGCATCACTGGCCTGACAATCACTTCCACAGATCGCCCCCTTCAGGCCTCACCCGTCATTAATAGATCTTTCTACCCAGAGTATTCAGTCTATTGTGACAAACAGGGTGCCGCGGCCATACAGCAATTTCAAAGCTGCAAAAAAGAACAATCTAGCCTACGTAAAACACAGTGTCCCGGTTTCCTCACCACCTGTTACCCTAAAGTTTGCGCTTCTTAATGTCAGATCCCTTATCAATAAGACTTTTATCATTAATGATTTTATAACTTCTCATAGGCTTAGTTGTATTCTTCTTACTGAGACATGGCTTGATGTAACCGGTAGCAAGGAACTGATTGAAGCATCTCCTCCCAACTTTTCATCTCTACATTGTTCCAGGGAGAACATGAGGGGTGGTGGGGTTGCTGCTATATTTTCTGATCTTATATCAAGCAAAAATGTCTTCTTTGGTAGCTACTCTACATTTGAGTACTTAGCCTTTGTCATGCAATCTGTATATCCCTGTCTGGTACTCACAGTTTATCGTCCACCAAGGCTTAAAACTGGCTTTGTAGAAGAATTTGCTGAGCTATTATCTAAAATCTCTGTTGAACATGACTCTTTCCTGATCTCCGGTGATTTCAACATTCATATTGACAACATCTCAGATCATTTTGCCAACCAGTTTACTGACATGCTATCAACGTTTGATCTCACACAGCATGTAGTTGGCCCTACTCACAGTCACGGTCACACTCTTGACCTAGTCATCTCCAAAGGCCTTGATTTAACAATAAACTCCATTCTAGATATTGGGATATCAGATCATTTCTGTATTTTCTTTGATATGTCTCTGACCACCATACGCGAACCTAGACCAAAATCAATTCAAAGACGCTCCATTAGTGCAGACACATCCAACAAGTTTATTTTAAAATATACTAACAGGTCACAGTCTGCTTTTAATCTCAATTGTGTGTCTAACCTGACCTCACTGTCTCTATGTGACAATTTAGTCAATTCTTTTAATCAGTCGGTGACACAAATTTTAGACGATATTGCTCCACTCAAAATAAAGACAACTTTAAGTAAGTTAAAAGCACCATGGAGGAATATAAACAGTGTGAAAGCACTAAAAAGAGCCTGCCGTAAATCTGAGCGCAAATGGCGCAAAACTAAACTGCAGGATGATCATATTAATTACAGAGAACAACTCAGCAAATATAATACCGAAATAAAAAGAACTAGACAGCACTATTTTTCTCAATTTATTACTGAAAATCTCCATAATTCCAAGTTTCTGTTTAGTACAATTGATAAGCTGGTCAATCTCCCGAGACCAATACCTGCTGAGCACTACTCATCAGGCAAATGCAATGAATTTGCCTCTTACTTTGATCTTAAAGTCACCAATATTAGAAGCAATATTGTGGCTTCGTGTGCTGGTGAAACTCACTACTCTATAACTCCACAGTGCCATACTGCCGTCACTCTCTCCAATTTTAGCCTTATACAAAGCCATGAGCTCCAAAAAGTGGTACAGCAGCTAAGCTCTGCAACTTGTGCTCTTGATGCTATGCCTACCAAGTTTTTTAAAGGTGTTTTTAACTGTCTGGTTGAAGATGTGCTTGAAATTGTTAATACCTCGCTGCTCTCTGGACTTTTCCCCTCTGTTCTCAAACATGCTACTGTGACTCCATTGTTAAAAAAGCACAACCTAGATCCATTTGTTATTGATAATTACAGGCCCATTTCAAACCTTCCATTCCTGGGGAAAATTCTAGAAAAAATCGTATATCAGCAATTACATAGCCATCTGCTACAAAACAATCTGTTTGACGTGTATCAGTCTGGTTTTAGAGTCAACCACAGTACAGAAACGGTCCTTGTCCGAGTTGTCAATGATCTTAAAATCAACTCTGACAGCTACAAAGTCTCAGTCTTAGTTCTTCTTGATCTCAGTGCCGCTTTTGACACTGTTGACCATGGTATCCTGCTTCAGCGCCTTGAGCATTGTGTAGGCCTCAGAGGCACTGCTCTAAGCTGGCTTTCTTCCTACTTAACTGGTAGAACTTATTCTGTTTCCGTTGGTGATTTTAAATCAGACAAAGTTAGCATTTCATATGGTGTTCCCCAAGGGTCTATTCTTGGCCCTCTTTTGTTTAATTTGTACATGATCCCACTTGGCTGCATAATCCGTAGACACAATATTTCATATCATTCATATGCTGATGACACACAATTATACATATCTGTTTCTGCCGACAACCTGAGCCCAGTAAATGATCTCATTCAGTGTATTAATGATGTCAGACACTGGATGACCGACAACTTTTTACAACTGAATGATGACAAAACTGAAATTCTTTTAGTGGGTCCGGGAACTCTGAGGCACCAGATCTGTTCCTTATTAACTCCTTTTCCTGTGAAACCCAGTGAGCATGTTAAAAACTTAGGTGTGATAATCGACGCCGATCTGAATTTTCAAAAACATATTTCTTACATCTCTAAGACTGCTTTCTACCATCTTAGAAATATATCTAAAGTTCGACCCATTTTATCTCCACCAGATTCTGAAAAGTTGGTTCATGCTTTTATTTCAAGTAGGTTAGATTATTGCAACGCACTTTACCCTGGATTAACAAAACAAGCACTTTATAAACTCCAACTTATTCAAAATGCTGCAGCCAGAGTTTTAACTAGAACCAAAAGGTGTGAACACATCACTCCGATTTTAGCATCTCTTCATTGGCTTCCAGTGAAGCAAAGCATTGATTTTAAAATTTTACTTATTGTTTTTAAAGCTTTGAATGGTGCAGCTCCTTCTTACATCTCTGATTTGCTCACTGAATGCACACCAAACAGATCCCTGAGATCTTCAAATAAAGGTCTGCTCTGTATTCCCAGAATACAGTCAAAATCAGCTCATGGTGCCTTCAGTCATTACGGTCCTACTCTTTGGAATTCCTTACCACATGAACTTAGGTCTGCTACAACAGTATCTTCTTTTAAATGCAGACTTAAAACATTTCTTTTCTCCCAAGCTTTTAGTTTTTAACCATAAGCTTTTAGTTTGTAACTGTTTTTAAATTGTTTTAATTTGCAACATTGCCCTTTTTTGTCTTGTTTTAACTATGTTGTGAAGCACATTGAGTTTGCGCTTGTCGTATGAAATGTGCTATAAAAATAAACGTGACTTGACTTGACTGCCCAAATCTCTCTGGATTATACTAACCCAGGGACCCACATATCGAGTGTTACTGCCCAAATCCTTCTGGATTATAATAACCCAGAGACCCACATAACGAGTGTTACTGCCCAAATCTCTCTGGATTATACTAACCCAGGGGCAGCAATGGCTGCAGCATACAATAGTGTTACCAAAACAAAGAGACACAAATGAACCCAATGAAGTTTTATTATCACAAAGTAATGAGTAAATACGCACAAGCGGACACTTGACAGAAAGAAACCAGGAGAAATCCAGGTCTCTCCATAATGGGAAGGAGAACTTGGGAGTTTCCCCCACCCTACCCATACAAAATGAAAAACTAAAAACAAGTAATGTGCTACCCCACACCATATCCAAGATTGCTGATATGTTGTATCTCCATATATGAATATACATTTGTGTTGCATAAGGTATAACAGACCTCACACAAGTGTCCTCTATATCACTATATTTCTTTGTAAATATTCAGAAAATCAGTCTTCATCAGCAGGAGTAATGACACTGGTCCAGTGATCCATGTTTCTCTATCTGTGTGCCTCTCCAGGTGATTGATACGGGTGGGAAGGTTCTCTCAGGTGCTTCCCAGGTGAACCTCATAGCAGAATAAGAGAGCTTGAGCTGCCAGGGGTTGGTTCACTTTCTATCGATTTTCTCCATGTCCCCCAACCCCCAACCTTCCTGCCCCAGAAGTTGGTCAAAATCCTGAAACGAATCGACCCTTCTTGTGTTCCCCTGGTGCATGGGTTATGAGTATAGTCAGAAATTATTTTCACTCCTCTATTTTGTTACATATTAAACATGTAATGCATAGATTTTTTTGTTGTGGTTGTTTTACCTTCAACCAGAACAATACATTTCTGATACATTATAGTTTTCACCCCCAAGAGTCAATAATTTGTAGCCAAGCCGTAGGCAGCAATTACAGCTGAATTATGAGGTTTTCACATACAGATTTAGGAATTTCTTCCCATACCTCCAATAAAATTTCCTCCAGCTCCGCTAAGTTAGATAGAGAGGGCTGATGGACAGCAATTCTCAGGTCATATGACATTTTCAATAATATACAAATCTTATAGCATCTATAAGTGTGTGTGTGTGCGTGCGTGCGTGCGTGCGTGCGTGTACAGGATTGGTATTGAATGACTTGATGTCTTTGGTGGCGCTGTACTGAGTGGGTGGGTCTGATGTCTCTGTTCATCCAATCATTCAATGCCTTTGGCTCTGAGCGCCGCCTTCACTTCCTGCAAGAAGCCAGGCAGGTAGCACTCATAACTGTGGAAGAAAGAAACACACACTGATCACGGAGCAGAAGGACTGAGCTCAACACACGAGACATGGAGAAACTCACAGGTTCAACAGTCACATTGATACTGCTGGTCACTGAGAGATGATCACATGACCATTCATTCATATTTATGCCAAAAACAAATTATGCAACTGCAGGAATTTGTGAATTAAACTAAAAAGTCTTACCAGTGTTCTGTATGGGGGATGTCAGTGAAGACGACTCTGTCTGCAGCTCCATCGGTTGCAGCCACAGTAAAAACCAGCTTCTGCTCAAAGGCTCTTTGCAGCAGCTTCAGCACCTCCCAGCCCTCCTGGCTCATTGGTAACCAGGCTTCAGTTTTGATTCCAGTAAAGGGCTTCCCTGGGTTAGGATGGGCCTCCTGGACACAGAATATAACACACAGGGAAAAGCGTATGGAAGAGCGTACGCATGCATATATACACGTACATGTGTTTCAATTTTCAATTCAATTTCCTTTGTCTTTTTACAGAGATACAGTATCAAAGGAAAACAGTTTGCACTTCATAGAAAAATAGGACACTTAAAAAAGACTATAAAGACAAAGTCTGACTTAGGGCTGTGCTGAAAATATTCAAATAGCAATATATGATAAGTTCACTGTTTATGATCCATGTATCAATGCACTGATTGCCGTCTTGAAACGTTTATAGTTTTTAGAAAAAATAATTCTTGCCATGAAATGTGCTCATTTGTATTACCAATAAGGTGCTGTTTTAAGTGCAAATATTTGAATGTGAAAACCAAAACTAAGCATTCATACATGTTGTATGTGTAATGCATTATGTATTTTGTTCTATAAGTTACTCTGTTTTAAATAAACAACTGTTGTACTCAGTGATGTTTTCCTCTCATTTAATTTTCTAAAAACCTTTAAAAAAAGATATGTATTTTGTAGTGACTGCTGTGTCAGGATTTGCATTATATAGTGACCCCTGTATCGAGATATATATTGTATATTCATGATACTGCTGAAATAATTATTTTCCCTATCACCTGACTCTACAACTACTGAAATATGAAGCACTCTTGAATTCGTACCGTTTCTATTGCATTGGGAATATTGTACGTAATCAATAAAAAGATATTTCTTAATTCAAATGTCATTTGTCCCTCTGGCTGGTCTCCCACCACTCTGAGCGCTTTTAGACACACTGGACACTGGAGACCCAGTGTTTCTACAGATCTCTCCAGACAGGCTGCACAGAAGGCATGAGTACATATCAGCCTCTGCTTCTTCTGCAAGGGCTCCATGCAGAGGGGACATGTCTCCACTTCAGCTGCTGTGGCTCTGGTTTCTGAGGGCTCTCCAGTCTCAGTAAAGGAGCCATAAATGGCCACTGCTCGGCCTGCCTTGGAGATCTTGGACATTTCCCCCTTGCAGACGTCCTCCAGTCGCTCTTTCAGCTCAGCGACACATTTCCTCACAGACTCAAAGGAGGGATGTGGGTTGATGGTGATGCTGGGTAAGTCTCCAGGTCCAGGAGGTACACAGAGAGACTTAGAGCTCTAATGCAAGAGAGAGAGAGAGAGAAAGAGAGAGATATTGATTGATTGTAACATGAATAGTCATAACAATGTCATCTTTTAATTTTTATGACAATTATCAATACTATATTGCTTGAGCAACATTGGAAGGCCTTCTTGTTATGCCAATAAAGCACAATTAAAATGTAAATTGAGAGAGTGAGAAAGAGAGTTTGTCAGTTCATCGGAACAAGACTAACCAGAGAATGAGACAACTACAGAAAGTGACCATGTCCACAGTGTGGGTCAGACATTTCAGTCAGATAAGGAATCAGGAGCAGCTCCATCAGACAGCTCTGTCAGAGAGCCAGTGATGTTACCTGGAGAAAATGGATGTGATCCTCTGTGTGTGAAAGCTGCTCCAGCTCAGCATCTCTCCTCTTCAGCTCAGCAATCTCCTGCTCCAGTTGCTTCAGGAGTCCTTCAGCCCGACTCACTTTAGCCTTCTCCTTATCTCTGATCAGCTCTTTCACCTCAGAGCGCCTTCTCTCAATGGAGCTGATCAGCTCAGTAAAGATCCTCTCACTGTCCTCCACTGCTGTCTGTGCAGAGTGCTGTTAGGAAACATAGAGAGAAGAGGGCTGTACATTTTAACTAGGTCTTTCACTCAGCTCTTACTGGGACCCCAGACAGCCTGTTCCCCAGTGTGGCACAGTGGTATTGAGCCCCACAGAGCTGGAAAGTGGCCCAACACTGGGCTCCTCACTGGCTGACTGGAGGAGAGCCCTGACTGAGCCCTGAAATGGCTCTTCCAGCAGCCAGATGTTGTCTTCTCCTCTGGTCAGTACCCACCTTGAGTGACTGCACAGCCTGTCTCAGATCCTGCAGCTCCTTCTCTCTCTCCTGGATTCTCTGCTGAAATTTACTTTGTGTCGCCCCCAGCTGCTTCTGTGGACACACCCCAATCATTGCACAATATTATGGTTGTAATATGTACTATTGTTCTTATTCCCAAAGATTGTGTCTGCAATTAACAAAGTACATGTTCTCTTTTTCTTTTAATTGGACTGTAAAATAACTTAGAAGGCATATTGGCATTTTCATTTTGATGAGATAATTTCATTGCATCCCAATTAATTCAAATACATTGTCAGGCCAAACTACCTCTGACCACAACAATGAAAAGTGAACCTTTGGCCAGTTCACTACATCAGCGTCAAGTCATACTGGATCCTAAAGATGTGTCATCAAAAGAAAAAAACCTTTCTCCCAGAGTGACAAAGCAACTCTGTACTTCACACTGTAGCAGCTAGCCATTATCTATAAACAGCACAACAACAGTATCTCTGTTTATTTATTATCACTTTAACAGTTTGTTACTTTAAATAGCCAATTATATATTTTAAAGTGTACTAAATCACACACAAGTGTTTCTTTTACAGGGTGTATCATATACTCCCCCTTGCTCTATTATTGCCCTGTGTGGTACAGCTATGGAATGGAAATCATTCCATCATCTATTTAATCACCATGTTTATCACTTGAAAAACTTTTTTTTGTTTTTGTGTTTGACAGCAATTAAGTTCTCTTTGACAGCAATTAAGTTGAATAATGTACATTCAGTAACACGCATGTGCAGCTTAAACATGTCAGATATTCTCTTTTTCTCCGTTCTCTACATGTATCAGCTCAAATATAGCCAGTCGATTTTAAAATTATTCATCCATCCATTTATGCATCATGTTATTGACATAAAAAATTATAATAAAATGGATATTTTTCCTGTTTTTCTTCTTGACAGCAAAGCTCAAAACAGTCAGAAACCCACCGCTTACACTTTAATACAACGCTAAGCAACAGTACCTGCATTCTCATGAGCTGTAACATCATGATAAACTTTTCAGCATTGATGCTGCTGTCTTTAATAAAGCTGTGAAAGGTGAACATGTTACACTCTGCATGTTCTAAGCCATGGCTGCTGTTCTAACATACTAATATGATAATTCAGTCAAACAGCTCAGCTCACTTCCTGTTTAACTTTCTTCATCATTGTGGACTTGGAATGTCAAAACCTATTTTATGGATTAGACTCATAGTTGCACACTTTATAGAAACATAAATAAATAAATCATAATACATGGTACTGCAAACAAGGGAAATTCAATTCTCATCTTTATTTCTGAATGACTGAACCAAAAAATATATAAATATTGATTCAGGGAGTATTATAAAAAATAAAGTTCCTCTCAGGCACAGAAATCCTTATAGATTATATTTTCTAAAGGTCTGGGCATTTCACAAAAGCATTTTACAGTTCAGATGATCTAAGAGGGTTTTGTGTTTGTGCTTGATTCATTTCATGAGTGCAGTTTATGACATTACATAAAACAAGATAATAAAAATAGAAAAGAAAAACAAAAAACAAATGATGAAAAACAAACAATGAAAGTAATATAAAAACAAAATAGCGTAAGATGAAGAACAAAGATTATTTTGGGAAACGGGCCCTGTTAACGTCATGATGACATTAGAGCGTGATTGAGAGGACTTTGCCATAGTCCAGTGTTCCCCAGTATAACTATTAAAAGCAGAAATAAGCATCTATTAGTCACAAGTTCCAGTGCTTACCTGTTTCTCAGTCCTTTCAGTTGCAACAGAGACTGTATCATGGCCTTTGTGATCCTCAATTGTACAAAGATAACAGATAAACTGCTGATCGGCACGACAGTAAATCTCCAGAAGTTTGTCATGATGAGAGCAGATCTTCTCCTGCAGGTTTCCAGTGGCTTTGACCAGTTTGTGCTTCTTAAAAGGAGGAAATATATAGTGAGGCTGGAGGTGAGTTTCACAGTAAGAGGCCAGGCACACCAGACAAGATTTGACAGCTTTGCAATTTGTTTCAGTGCAGAAATCACACGCCACGTCTCCAGGTCCAGCGTAACAGTGAGCAGGAGGAGCAGCTTGGAGTTCTGTCTTCTTCAGTTTCTCGACCACTTCAGCCAGCATGGTGCTTTTTCTTGAAGCCGGCCTTGGGGTGAAGGTCTCTCTGCACTGGGGACAGCTGTAGACACCAGTATGATCACCCTGATCCCAGCAGCCCTTAATACAGCCCATACAGTAACTGTGTCCACAGGGAATAGTCACCGGATCCTTCAGTAGATCCAGACAGACTGAACAGCTGAACTGGTCCTGATCCAGAACACCTGCAGCCTGCGCCATTTTACTGCTCAGTTAGTTCAGAATGCAGTGTAGTTTTTCTGAATCTGTGTGAGAAAGAGCAGGAGATATTTACTGGTTCTGAGCAGACGCACCTAGATACTGGCCTCTGTAATTTTACTCCTCACACTGACAGAAACAGAGTTAAGTTTTGTTTTTCTGAAACTGTGTGACAGAGAGAGTGGGAGTGACTTCCTGGTTCTGCGCACAGCTGCAGGAGGTGTGGTGTTGGACTGAGGTTAGGCTGAGCAGAGTAGTGAGTGGAGAGAGAGAAATATCTTATCTGGCTGCTCGTACCTGTTTCTGACTGGAGGTTTTCCCAGACGAACAGAAGATCAGTAAGTGAACTTCATTAACACCCCCCCCATTATATATTATTCAGCAAAGTCTATGACATGTATTTCCTCAAAATAATCTGACTGCCATGCTTTTGTAACATAAAACTATTCTCATCCTAAAATCATCTTCACCAGGAGACCGTGTGGCACAGTCTGTAGGGTGGGTGACTGTTAGCCCAGGTGTGAATCCATCCATGCACCCCAGGGTTTGATTCCCTACTTTCCACAGTGTGGCTCTATCTCTAACCCTCTCTGCTTTCCCCCATCTACATAAACTGCAAATATACATAATGGAGGGTGGACTTGTGTTAAAAACATTCACCTGCACAGGTGGTAGAGTGAGACTTCATTAGACTTCAACAGGCAGCATTACTGTGTACAAATCGCTGTGCTGTTGCTGTGGAGGGTAAAATCCATTGGTTGCTTTAAAGAAGCCCATGATTGACAGCACATTTTAGCTCCACCCATAATGGAGTTAGGATGATACCACAGTGGAATGCTGTGCAGCCAATCAGCTTCAGAGCAGAGCCTGAGAACAGAAGCTTCTGGATTTAATCCACAGGACCAACACTGCTGGTCACTCTGGAAAAAGTTACCTAACAACTCACATGAAATACTTTAGTAGCTCTACATAAGTATCCTGCTGGCCCTTTGCCGTTATACGTTTAAGCAATGCACAGAGCTAAGAGCTGAACTTTTAAAGTAACTATCCAGCCATATGAATTGATTGTAGGTATAAAAAAAAATTATATCTATTTAAGTTGCTCTACATTAATGTTTTTTTTCATTATTGTGACATGTAAACAAACAGCACACAGATTAATAGTTGTGTCTTATATGTGGACAAAATTACACAAACACCACATGAATAAGGACATTAACTTTGAAGTAACTAAAGGCAGTTACACAGGTGAATCATACTTTATTAGAAGCTAATTAGCAGTATTTGCCAGGTATAAAACAGGTCTCACAATGAGCACTCTGATATATGAGTTTCCACAGCAACATGAGGCTGCTACTGTAGGTGCTAAGAGGCCAAATAGCCTGCAGGTGCATCTGTCACAGAAACGGCATAATAAAGTACCGTGGCAAAAGAAACATTGTAAAAAACTATGACTATAGCTTCAAAAAATTAACAAACTGCCTCAGTAAAGCGGACAAGTGGTTGCAATTTAAAGCACATGGAATTAGCTAGAAGTCTAAATAGAACATAAAACAAAGTGTTCATCCATGCTTAAACACTTTGTAACTTTGCCAGAGTAACTATGTAAGCCTGTACTTAAGACAGCAGTATCTCTCTTTATTTGTTATCGTTTTAATATTTTGTTACTTTAACTGTATAAAAGAGGCGGGGCCTCAGACAGAAATTACGCTAATTGAGTAGGCAACGATATGGACATATGTGGTTCCGGTCAGAGAATCACGGGGAACAGATTCACAATTCAGGTGGTTTAATCCTTTAAATCCAGCTTCAAGCGTACATCAACATGTCTGTGTGGTCTAGTACTGTGGCTGTGGTATCTATAATATCAATCATAAATAACAAAAACAACATTACAAATTATCCTGACCTACGTTAACATTAGTAAATTATAGGCTAATACACATAAATCAGGGTTCATAATAACTGGCTGACTGGCGAGCAAGATAGATAAATCTGAGGTAAATAGCAACATAAGATAAATCACATTCGTAGCATTCCTTAGCTAACGTCGGTAAAATCGGCGACAGGAAAGAACTAACAGAGTTACAGTTTGCGATCATTTACTAATCTAGAAATACAGCAGTGATAATCTGATATTGAAATAATTCACTTACATTCGCATTCACGCACAGCAGCTCACAGAAAAGGCTCCTAACACATGCAAGGGAGTCTGAACAGTACTCCTGACGAACTGACTGAAGTATGACCCGGTAACAGTGCGAAAAGCTAAACTGTGACGTCACTACATGACCTATGACTATATTTTTAAAAAGTACATTAAATCACACAGATTGTACTAAAGCCACATCCTGGGAACCACCACCAGTGTTAACAAGAACATTTAATGACAACGCTGTCACTGCGATTAGGACTTCAAATCAAGCACATTAAAGGCTTCCTGACGTTTTACACAGAAAGTTTCAATTGAATCTGCATTTTGATCTGTGACAAAAGAATGAGGTAATAATACATATTTTTTCAGACTATCATTTAAAATGCTCTCAAATCTACGTGGTCACTTGCATCAGGTAAATTGACAAAACATTCGATTCAGTGCATTTGGACCAATAAAAAATGAGTATAGTCTGTTTTCATTTAGCTCCACTAGATGGCGACATCGGTGTACTTTAAAATCTACCCAACCAGAAAAATTTGAATCCCGACTCTTGTTTTTAGCCTAAATCAATGAGTTTTTGTTTTTTAATTTATCAGTTTTTTTAAAGGGGACATATACCATTAACGTAAACACTGTGTATATATATATATTCATGCATTGTTCAAATTGATAATACCAGAAACTAGACAGCAAACGGTTCCCTCTGTGCCATTTACTGAGGTTTTTAGCTGTATTAGCACAGAATAAGATACCGGCAGTGTCCCTAATTCATGAAGATCCATAGAAGTAGGAGATTAAGCTGAAAGTGAACCTATCATGTCCCTGGCCTCACATCTCTTTCAGGCCTGGGTTCAATTCCAGTTTCAATTCAATCAGGGCAAACATTTAAATTAATTTGAATTGATTGCAATTCATGAATGGGGAAACGGTCATGATGTTCTACAAAAACGTTTCCAATTCGTCTGTCATTCAAAGTGAAAGACACACCCGTTTATGGGTCTAGAGTGAGCACAGTCTGCGCATGGAAAGATTTTGTGGCGCTGTATCTCAAAGCAGCTTGTATGTTTTAATAACAACGTAATTGTATTTGGCCCTTGAGGTCTGATGTTGTACACTTCAAAAAATAACAAAAACATAAAAATATAAAAAAGGAATAATAAAAATGGAAGTGATTTGTTGGGGAACAGATAAAGCTAGAGTATGCAACGATAATTTTATTACTGTTACTGTGTGTTACTGCCCAAATCTCTCTGGATTATACTAACCCAGGGACCCACATAACGAGTGTTACTGCCCAAATCCCTCTGGATTATACTAACCCAGGGACCCACATAACGAGTGTTACTGCCCAAATCCCTCTGGATTATATTAACCCAGGGACCCACATATCGAGAGTTACAGCCCAAATCTCTCTGGATTATACTAACCCAGGGGCAGCAATGGCTGCAACATACAATATTGTTACCAAAACAAAGAGACCCAAATGAACCCAATGAAGTTTATTATCACAAAGGAGTAAATACGCACAAGCGGACACTTGACAGAAAAAAACCAGGAGAAATCCAGGTCTCTCCATAATGGGAAGGAGAACTTGGAGTTTCCCCACCCTACCCATACAAAATGAAAAACTAAAAACAAGTAATGTGCTACCCCACACCATATCCAAGATTGCTGATATGTTGTATCTCCATATATGAATACATATATTTGTGTTGCATAAGGGACTAACAGACCTCACACAAGTGGCCTCTATATCCCTATATTTCTTTGTAAATATTCAGAAAATCAGTCTTCATCAGCAGGAGTAATGACACTGGTCCAGTGATCCATGTTTCTCTATCTGTGTGCCTCTCCTGGTGATGGATTGGGGTGGGAAGGTACTCTCAGGTGCTTCCCAGGTGAACCTCATAGCAGAATAAGAGATCTTGAGCTGCCAGGGGTTGGTTCACTTTCTATAGATTTTCTCCATGTCCCCCAACCTTCCTGCCCCAGAAGTTGGTCAAAATCCTGAAACGAATCGACCCTTCTTGTGTTCCCCTGGTGCATGGGTTATGAGTATAGTCAGAAATTATTTTCACCCCTCTATTTTGTTACATATTAAAAATGTAATGCATAGATTTTTTTGTTGTTGTTTTGCCTTCAACCAGAACAATACATTTCTGATACATTATAGTTTTCACCCCCAAGAGTCAATAATTTGTAGCCAAGCCTTAGGCAGCAATTACAGCTCAATTATGAGTAGAACAAAATGATGAGGTTTTCACATACAGATTTTGGAATTTTTTCCCAGTCCTCCATTAAAATTTCCTCCAGCTCCGCTAAGTTAGATAGAGAGGGCTGATGGACAGCAATTCTCAGGTCATATGACATTTTCAATAGGATTTAAGTCTGGGTTCTGGCTGGGTTATGCCAGAATACTGCTCTTCTTGTACTAAAACCATTCCTTTGTAGGTTTGCTGTGGGCTTTGAGTCATTGTCCTGTTGGAATATGAATATGTGTCCTAAACGCAGCTCTCTTGAGGAATGAAACAGGTTTTTCCCATGTGATTAGTATTTAGCTCCATCTATTATGTCGTTAATGGCAACAAGCTTTCCATTACGTCTTGCTGAAAAGCATCTGCACAGCATGATGCTGCCACCACCTTGCTTTATGGTAGGGAAGGTGTTACCTGGGTGATGAGGAAAGTGCTTTGCTTTCAGGCCAAAAAGCTGAACTTTGGTCTCATTAGACCACAAACACCTTTTATAAGATACAAATCTTATAGCATCTATATGTGCGTGTGTGTGTGTGTGTGTTTGTACAGGATTGGTATTGAATGATTTGATGTCTTTGGTGGCGCTGTACTGAGTGGGTGGGTCTGAAGTCTCTGTTCATCCAATCATTCAATGCCTTTGGCTCTGAGCGCCGCCTTCACTTTCCGCAAAAAGACAGTCTTATTGCACTCAGACCTGTGGAAGAAAGAAACACACACTGATCACGGAGCAGAAGGACTGAGCTCAACACACGAGACATGGAGAAACTCACAGGTTCAACAGTCACATTAATACTGCTGGTCACTGAGAGATGATCACATGTCTATTCATTCATATTTATGCCAAAAACAAATCATGCAACTGCAGGAATTTGTGAATTAAACGAATAAGTCTTACGGGTTTTTTGCATGGGGGATGTCAGTGAAGACGACTCTGTCTGCAGCTCCATCGGTTGCAGCCACAGTAAAAACCAGCTTCTGCTCAAAGGCTCTTTGCAGCAGCTTCAGCACCTCCTGGCCCTCCTGGTTGTTTGGTAACCAGGCTTCAGTTTGGATTCCAGTAAAGGGCTTCCCTGGGTTAGGATGGGCCTCCTGGACACAGAATATAACACACAGGGAAAAGGGGAACTGTATGGAAGAGCGTACGCATGCATATATACACGTACATGTGTTTCAATTTTCAATTCAATTTCCTTTGTCTTTTTACAGAGATACAGTATCAAAGGAAAACAGTTTGCACTTCATAGAAAAATAGGACACTTAAAAAAGACTATAAAGACAAAGTCTGACTTAGGGCTGTGCTGAAAATATTCAAATAGCAATATATCATAAGTTCACTGTTTATGATCCATGTATGAATGCACTGATTGCCGTCTTGAAACGTTTATAGTTTTGAGAAAAAATTATTCTTGCCATGAAATGCGCTCATTTGTATTACCAATAAGGTGCTGCTTTAAGTGCAAATATTTGAATGTGAAAACCAAAACTAAGCATTCATACATGTTGTATGTGTAATGCATAATGTATTTTGTTCTATAAGTTACTCTAAATGTTTTAAATAAACAACTGTTGTACTCTGTGATATTTTCCTCAGTTCATTTTAAAAAAAAATTTAAAAGAAATTCTGATATTTATTTTGTAATGACTGCTGTGTCAGGATATGCATTATATAGTGACCCCTGTATCGGGATATGTATTGTATATTCATGATACTGCTGAAAAATTTAAAATTTTTCTCAATCACCTGACTCTACAACTATTGAAATATGAAGCACTCTTGAATTCTTACCGTTTGTATTGCATTGGGAATATTGTACGTAATCAATAAAAAGATATTTCTCAATTCAAATGTCATTTGTCCCTCTGGCTGGTCTCCCACCACTCTGAGCGCTTTTAGACACACTGGACACTGGAGACCCAGTGTTTCTACAGATCTCTCCAGACAGGCTGCACAGAAGGCATGAGTACATATCAGCCTCTGCTTCTTCTGCAAGGGCTCCATGCAGAGGGGACATGTCTCCACTTCAGCTGCTGTGGCTCTGGTTTCTGAGGGCTCTCCAGTCTCAGTAAAGGAGCCATAAATGGCCACTGCTCTGCCTGCCTTGGAGATCTTGGACATTTCCCCCTTGCAGACGTCCTCCAGTCGCTTTTTCAGCTCAAAGACACATTTTCTCACAGACTCAAAGGAGGAGTGTGGGTTGATGGTGATGCTGGGTAAGTCTCCAGGTCCAGGAGGTACACAGAGAGACTTAGAGCTCTAATGAAAGAGAGAGAGAGAAAGAGAGATATTGATTGATTGATTGATTGAAACAAGAATCGTCATCTTTGAATTTTTATGACAATTATCAATACTGTATTGCTTGGGCAACATTGGAATGCCTTCTTGTTATGCCAATAAAGCACAATTAAAATGTAAATTGAGAGAGTGAGAAATAGAGTTTGTCAGTTAATCCGAACAAGACTAACCAGACAATGAGACGTCTACAGAAAGTGACCATGTCCACAGTGTGGGTCAGACATTTCAGTCAGATAAGGAATCAGGAGCAGCTCCATTAGACAGCTCTGTCAGAGAGCCAGTGATGTTACCTGGAGGAAATGGATGTGATCCTCTGTGTGTGAAAGCTGCTCCAGCTCAGCGTCTCTCCTCCTCAGCTCAGCAATCTCCTGCTCCAGTCGCTTCAGGAGTCCTTCAACCCGAATCACTTTAGCCTTCTCCTGATCTCTGATCAGCTCTTTCACCTCAGAGCGCCTTCTCTTCATGGAGCGGATCAGCGCAGTAAATATCCTCTCACTGTCCTTCACTGCTGTATGTGCAGAGCGCTGTTAGGAAACATAGAGAGAGGAGGGCTGTACATTTTAACTAGGTCTTTCACTCAGCTCTTACTGGGACCCCAAACATCCTGTTCCCCACCGTGTGCCTCAGTGGGATTGAGTCCCACAGGGCTGGAAAGTGGCCCAACACTAGGCTTCTCACTGGCTGACTGGAGGAGAGCCCTGACTGAGCCCTGAAATGGCTCTTCCAGCAGCCAGATGTTGTCTTCTCCTCTGGTCAGTACCCACCTTGAGTGACTGCACAGCCTGTCTCAGATCCTGCAGCTCCTTCTCTCTCTCCTGGATTCTCTGCTGAAATTTACTTTGTGTCGCCCCCAGCTGCTTCTGTGGACACACCCCAATCATTGCACAATATTATGGTTGTAATATGTACTATTGTCATTATTTCCAAAGATTGTGTGTGCAATGAACAAAGTACATGTTCTCTTTTTCTTTTAATTGGACTGTAAAATAACTTAGAAGGCATATTGGCATTTTCATTTTGATGAGATAATTTCATTGCATCCCAATTAATTCAAATACATTGTCAGGCCAAACTACCTCTGACCACAACAATGAAAAGTGAACCTTTGGCCAGTTCACTACATCAGCTTCAAGTCACACTGGATCCTAAAGGTGTGTCATCAAAAAAAATAAACCTTTCTCCCAGAGTGACAAAGCAACTCTGTACTTCACACTGTAGCAGCTAGCCATTATCTATAAACAGCACAACAACATTATCTCTGTTTATTTATTATCACTTTAACAGTTTGTTACTGTAAATAGACAATTATATATTTTAAAGTGTATTAAATCACACACATGTGTTTCTTTTACAGGGTGTATCATATACTCCCCCTTGCTCTATTATTGCCCTGTGTGGTACAGCTATGAAATGGAAATCATTCCATCATTTATTTAATCACCATGTTCATAACTTGAAAAAAAAATTTTTTTGGTGTGTTTATCTCTTTGACAGCAATTTAATGTACATTCAGTAACACGCATGTGCAGCTTAAACATGTCAGATATTCCCTCTTTCTCCGTTCTCTACATGTATCAGCTCAAATATAGCCAGGCTTTCTATTTTAAAACCATTCATCCATCCATTTATGCATCATGTTATTGACATTAAAAATATATATAATATGGGTATTTTTCCTGTTTTTCTTCTTGACAGCAAAGCTCAAAACAGTCAGAAACCCACGGTTTACACTTTAATGCATCGCTAAGCAACAGTACCTGCATTCTCATGAGCTGCAACATCATGATAAACTTTTCAGCATTGATGCTGCTGTCTTTAATAAAGCTGTGAAAGGTGAACATGTTACACTCTGCATGTTCTAATCCATGGCTGCTGTTCTAACATACTAATATGATAATTCAGTGAAACAGCTCAGCTCACTTCCTGTTTAAATTGCTTTATCACTGTGGACTTGGAATGTCAAAACCTATTTTATGGATGAGACTCATAGTTGCACACTTTATAGAAACATAAATAAATAAATCATAATACATGGTAATGCAAACAAGGGAAATTCAATTCTCATCTTTATTTCTGAATGACTGAACCAAAAAATATATAAATATTGATACAGGGAGTATTATAAAAAATAAAGTTCCTCTCAGGCACAGAAATCCTTATAGATGATATTTTCTAAAGCTCTGGGCGTTTCCCAAAAGCATTTTACAGTTCAGATTATCTAAGAGGGTTTTGTGTTTGTGCTCTATTCATTTCATGAGTGAAGTTTATGACATTACATAAAACAAGATAATAAAAATAGAAAAGAAAAACAAGAAAACAAATGATGAAAAACAAACAATGAAAGTAATATAAAAACAAAATAGCGTAAGATGATCTTTATCTAAGATTCTTTTGGGAAACGGGCCCTGTTAAAGTCATGATGACATTAGAGAGTGATTGAGAGGACTTTGCCATAGTCCAGTGTTCCCCAGTATAACTATTAAAAGCAGAAATAAGCATTTATTAGTCAAAAGTTCCAGTGCTTACCTGTTTCTCAGTTCTTTCTGTTGCAACAGAGACTGTATCATGGTCTTTGTGATCCTCAATTGTACAAAGATAACAGATACACTGCTGATCGGTACGACAGTAAATCTCCAGAAGTTTGTCATGATGAGAGCAGATCTTCTCCTGCAGGTTTCCAGTGGCATTGACCAGTTTGTGCTTCTTTAAAGGAGGAAATATATAGTGAGGCTGGAGGTGAGTTTCACAGTAAGAGGCCAGACACATCAGACAAGATTTGACAGCTTTGCAATTTGTCTCAGTGCAGAAATCACACGCCACGTCTCCAGGTCCAGCGTAACAGTGAGCAGGAGGAGCAGCTTGGAGTTCTGTCTTCTTCAGTTTCTCCACCACTTCAGCCAGCATGGTGCTTTTTCTTGAAGCTGGCCTTGGGGTGAAGGTCTCTCTGCACTGGGGACAGCTGTAGACACCAGTATGATCACCCTGATCCCAGCAGCCCTTAATACAGCCCATACAGTAACTGTGTCCACAGGGAATAGTCACCGGATCCTTCAGTAGATCCAGACAGATTGAACAGCTGAACTGGTCCTGATCCAGAACACCTGCAGCCTGCGCCATTTTACTGCTCAGTTAGTTCAGAATGCAGTGCAGTTTTTCAGAATCTGTGTGAGAAAGAGCAGGAGATATTTCCTGGTTCTGAGCAGACCCACCTAGATACTGGCCTCTACAATTTTACTATTCAAACTGACAGAAACAGAGTTAAGTTTTGTTTTTCTGAAACTGCGTGACAGAGAGAGTGGGAGTGACTTCCTGGTTCTGCGCACAGCTGCAGGAGGTGTGGTGTTGGACTGAGGCCAGGCTGAGCAGAGTAGTGAGTGGAGAGAGAGAAATATCTTATCTGGCTGCTCGTACCTGTTTCTGACTGGAGGTCAGAACACCCCCCCCCCCCCCTTCTCATCCGAAAATCATCTTCACCAGGAGACCGTGTGGCACAGTCTGTAGGGTGGGTGACTGTTAGCCCAGGTGTGAATCCATCCATGCAACCCAGGGTTTGATTCCCTACTTCCCACACTGGGGCTCTATCTCTAACCCTCTCTGCTTTCCCCCATGTACATAAAGTGAAAATATACATATGGAGGGTGGACTTGTGTTAAAAACATTCACCTGTACAGGTGGTAGAGTGAGACTTCATTAGACTTCAACAGGCAGCATTACTGTGTATAAATCACTGTGCTGTTGCTCTGGAGGGTAAAATCCATTGGTTGCTTTAAAGAAGCCCATGATTGACAGCACATTTTAGCTCCACCCATAATGGAGTTAGGATGGTTCCACAGTGGAATGCTGTGCAGCCAATCAGCTTCAGAGCAGAGCCTGAGAACAGAAGCTTCTGGATTTAATCCACAGGACCAACGCTGCTTGTCACTCTGGAAAAAGTTACCCAACAACTGACATTAAATACTTTAGTAGCTCTACATAAGTATCCTGCTGGCCCTTTGCCGTTGTACGTTTAAGCAATGCACATGAGCTGAACTTTTAAAGTAACTATCCAGCCATATGAATTGATTGTAGGTAAAAAAAATTATATCTATTTAAGTTGCTCTACATAAATGTTTTTTTTCATTATTGTGACATTTAAACGAACAGCACACAGATTAATAGTTGTGTCTTATATGTGGACAAAATTACAGAAACACCACATGAATATGAACATTAACTTTGAAGTAACTAAATTCCGGTTAAGGCAGCTACACAGGCGAATCATACTTTACTAGAAGCTAATTAGCAGTATGTGCCAGGTATAAAACAGGTCTCACAATGAGCACTCTGACATATGAGTTTCCACAGCAACATGAGGCTGCTACTGTAGGTGCTAAGAGGCCAAATAGTCACTGTTTAAACTGCAGGTGCATCTGTCACAGAAACGGCATAATAAAGTACCGTGGCAAAAGGAACAGTGTAAAAAACTATGACTATAGCTTCAAAAAATTAACAAACTGCCTCAGTAAAGCAGACAAGTGGTGTCAATTTAAAGCACATGGAATTAGCTAGAAGTCTAAATAGAACATAAAACAAAGTGTTCATCCACGCTTAAACACTTTGTAACTTTGCCAGAGTAACTATGTAAACCTGTACTTAAGACAGCAGTATCTCTCTTTATTTGTTATCGTTTTAATATGTTGTTACTTTAACTGTATAAAAGAGGCGGGGCCTCAGACAGAAATTACGCTAATTGAGTAGGCAACGATATGGACATATGTGGTTCCGGTCAGAGAATCACGGGGAACAGATTCACAATTCAGGTGGTTTAATCCTTTAAATCCAGCTTCAAGCGTACATCAACATGTCTGTGTGGTCTAGTACTGTGGCTGTGGTATCTATAATATCAATCATAAATAACAAAAACAACATTACAAATTACCCTGACCTACGTTAACATTAGTAAATTATAGGCTAATACACATAAATCAGGGTTCATAATGGGTTAATAATAACTGGCTGACTGGCGAGCAAGATAGATAAATCTGAGGTAAATAGCAACATAAGATAAATCACATTCGTAGCATTCCTTAGCTAACGTCGGTAAAATTGGCGACAGGAAAGAACTAACAGAGTTACAGTACAACTATTTGCGATCATTTACTAATCTAGAAATACAGCAGTGATAATCTGATATTGAAATAATTCACTTACATTCGCATTCACGCACAGCAGCTCACAGAAAAGGCTCCTAACACATGCAAGGGAGTCTGAACAGTACTCCTGACGAACTGACTGAAGTATGACCCGGTAACAGTGCGAAAAGCTAAGCTGTGACGTCACTACATGACGGGCTTTCTCACAAACTGACCTATGACTATATTTTTTAAAAGTACATTAAATCACACAGATTGTACTAAAGCCACATCCTGGGAACCACCACCAGTGTTAACAAGAACATTTAATGACAACGCTGTCACTGCGATTAGGACTTCAAATCAAGCACATTAAAGGCTTCCTGACGTTTTACACAGAAAGCTTCAATTGAATATGCATTTTGATCTGTGACAAATCAATGAGGTAATAATACATATTTTTTCAGACTATCATTTAAAATGCTCTCAAATCTACGTGGTCACTTGCATCAGGTAATTTGACAAAACAGCCGATTCAGTGCATTTGGACCAATAAAAAATGAGTATAGTCTGTTTTCCTTTAGCTCCACTAGATGGCGACATCAGTGTACTTTAAAATCTACCCAACCAGAAAAATCTGAATCTCAACAGTTGTTTTGACCCTAAATCAATGAGCCCTGTTTTTGTTTTTTTGCTTTTTAATTCATCAGTTTTTTTTTTTGATGAGGACATATACCATTAATATAAATAATGTACATGCATATATATGCAGTGATCAAATTGATAATACCAGAAATTAGTGTAATCAGTGTCTAGACATAATATAACAAACATAATACCAACAGCAGTGCCCCTAATTTATGAAGATCCGTAGAAGTTGGAGTTGAAGCTGAAAGTGAAACTACGATGTCTCTAACCTCACGTCTTTTTCAGGCTTGGGTTCAATTCCATTTTAGATTCAATCTTCAAAGAGATTTAATTAATTTGAATTGATTGCCTACCCATACAAAATGAAAAACTGAAAACATGTACTACTACCCCACACTATAGTCCAAGATTGCTGATATGTTGTATCTCCATATATGAATACATATATTTGTGTTGCATAAAGAATAACAGACCTCACACAAGTGGCCTCTATAGCCCTATATTTCGATGTAAATATTCAGAAAATCAGTCTTCATCAGCAGGAGTAATGACACTGGTCCAGTGATCCTTGTTTCTCTATCTGTGTGCCTCTCCTGGTAATGGATAGGGAGGTACTCTCAGGTGCTTCCCAGGTGAACCCTCATAGCAGAATAAGAAAGCTGCCAGCTGCCAGGGTTCACTTTCTATCGATTTTCCCCATGTCCCTCAACCCCCGATTTGATTTTTAAATGACTTTTACGGCAAGAATTTGGCTTCATATTGGAAGATTTGTTTTCTCATAATAAATTTACTTCAATTAAAGGTTGGATTTTTCTCATTTTTTCAGAGTGAGATTAAGCTAATTCACCAAACGGTGAATTTTGAATAACCTTTTTACTCATTTTTACCAGGGGTTATTGTTTTTCTATTTAAAACATTATGCTCTGGTCTAACCGAGAATGAACCAGAAATGAGAATAGCAGTATATGCAATCAGTCATTCACTGATTTCAAAGTTTTGCAGAAGTGGGAAAAATCTTTTGATTGGTTGAAAAAAATGGCCATGAGTAACAGTTCATTGTAACTTTTCTAGAAAGCTCCTCTGTTTGCTCTTGGCCGTGGCATTGGCCCCCTGTTTAGGCCCAGGTCAAACATTGGGGATGGAATGGAGACGGTGATTGGCTATGCAGGATGGGATGGGGACAGTGACTGGCTATGCAGGATGGGATGGGGACGGTGATTGGCTATGCAGGATGATATGGGAACAGTGATTGGCTATGTAGGATGATATGGGAACAGTGATTGGCTATGCAGGATGATATGGGAAAGGTGATTGGCTATGTAGTATTCGGCTATGCAGGGATGAAATGGAAACGGTGTTAGGGATGCGGAGATGGAGACAGAATTTCGTTCTCTACGCTCTTCCCATTTCAGGGTTCATGAAACCTCACTCCCATTTCTAGTAACTGATAGGAAAAAGATTTTCTAGGGAAAAATAATCTGCATGTACATTAGCCCACCAGGAATAGGGTTCCACACTTCTGAATTAAGCACAGAGTAACAATGAAAGCCTACATGTCCTTTTACTCTCCAGGGGGGGGGGGGGGGGGGGTATACTACGAAGCTAGCTTAGCATAGCCAGGGTTTCTTTGCGTTAGCTGGCTTGACAGAACCTAACCACCACAATCTGGTATCACCGGTACTACGATAACGATAAAGATAACAACTTGCAAAGTGAACACGGGCTTTGTTAATCAAGCTCTGTGCGCATGCCCATAAAAGAGGCGGTGTCTGCAACAATGAGCCTATAGCAGTACAGCGTGGGCGTTGCTCGAGCAGTGTATTTCTCTCCTGAGAAAAAAGACTGATATATGGATGGATATAACGGATAGACAAAAAGAACATCAAACAATGATAATGGCAAAAAGCGACGCCGTTGACTCCAACAAAGCCAGGGAGGAGCTCATTGTGTAGGTTACATTCATTAGTTAATAGCCTACCTTATTTACTCGTAACAAATAAATCTGTACTATATTTTTCTACAGTTAATTTCTGTGACAACTGTACATTCTAGAGCTTCTAAACTTTAAACTTGATACAGCATGTTTAAAATCTTACTGAAGCAATCACACCAAAGTTTATTCGTAAACTCAATATATTCATACTCGGGGATAGACGGTAGATTTTGTCGGTCTCTAAAACCCCAAATCATTTCCGGAACTCAGAAAATATTATGCAGAACTCGACAATCTTGCCCTGCGATCCGTACATATCTCTACTGGATCCAAAGGAATGGAGACACCTTTTTCCAAATCCAAGGAGTTGATTGGTCAAAAGGCGGTTCTTTTATATGTTTCTGCCCGTTAGCCTGAACATAACCTGCCCCAGAGCAGGTTAGCCATGCAGAGTAAGTTGCCATGGGAATATACCCCGATTAAAAGTTAGTCGGCTTTGTGATACAGAAAACCCAGGGCTGACGTTTACGTTAGCTCGCTAACCCCTTAATCTCTCTTTGTAGTTCATCCCCCAGGACTAGGGTTGGGGATCCCTAACATAAAAACAAGCATAGTGGTTACCTTTGGGGACAAATATGTTTATTGCCAGATAGAGTCCTGTCGCAAGCAGAGCCCCCACCACAAGACTTTTTCTACCGATTTTATCCGGTAAGTAATAGATTGTCAGTTTGGCAGGCACCTCTATGGTAGCATATACACACTGGGTTACATAGATGTTCATCCCAAACCCTGTAATGTTGAATGTTGAACCCTGATGCCATAAAATGTGAAGGCAATTCCAAACCTAATGAAGAAAACAAATTATTGGTACATTTACTCAGTGGTCTGCCAATCCAGCACGATTGCTAATTTTAGTCAGGTTAATGCACCTCTGTTTGTAATATACTCTCTAAGTAGCTCTGAATAAGAGTGTCTGCTAAAATTATGTAATGAAATGTAATGTACATTAAGTTTAACCCGGGAAAATCTGACATGATGAAACAGATACCATTACAGAAAATAAATACCTCACATGAAAATGAAATACATGATGAAAACCAGATTTAACCTCACTTCACAACAAACATGCAGATACCTTTTCCTTTTGTCTCTCTTGCTTTCCCATTCCTCATGTTTCATGTCCTGTTTTCCGTTTACCCTGTTCGTCTCGTTTCTGTGTTCGTGCAGGCTGGTCGTGGTTCCCCGTTTAATTCCTTGTTTTTGCCCCTTTAGTATTTCTTCCTATCACTCGCTTCCTCTGCTCACATTCCGCACACACACACTCAATTATTCAATCAGCCCTCTTCACATTCCACACACACGTTCATTATACAATCAGACATTCACCTCTGATGGAATTTCTATTTCTCTTTGGACCAGAGGTGAATATAAATCATACCAATACGATTCCACAACAGAGTCAGAATTAAACACAATAAGACTTTTATTTATCTTGCCAGCAGAAACAACAGAATGAGAAAGCACTATGCTAAGCCCTCTGATTTCTCAAAGAATGCATATATATATCTTTACACACAAGCTTAGGCGTTCCCTAATACTCAACCCCCTCAGAGCCTTTGCCTCATGCAGAGGTCAGGTGGCTTAGCTTGACAGTTAAGATAGTGGTTCTTGTTTTGCAGTTTTGCACGTCATTTACAGGAAATGACACAGCATTTTAAGAGACATAAAGAAGATGTTCGTTCCTGTGACGTCAACAGTTCATGTCAGCTCAAAACATAGCCAGCCGCCTGACTGACTCATGCGGATATCTAATCATAACAACAGCACAGCAAAACTTGCCTGCCAGAAACTGGGTCTGTCAAGGTGGGGTCGGAGATCTGGTCTGTAATTCCAGCACTCCCGCCCTGCGTATGTCATATTCCTGGTGTGGGCGTGGCGTAGGGGTTGCCGGGCAGTACCGCGTGGTGGAATACTGGGGTAATATTAGGTGTGGTGAATGTAGAGGTGGTATTGTCATTGTTTATGGATTGGGTACCTCCCTTATGGTTGTCGCTGGTCAGTAGTATGGATGCCACAACCAGGATGCTGATTATGTAAGGGTTTAGGTTTGTAACGATGAACCAAGCGCGACAAAACAAAACACGATTGACAGAACAAGTCACTCACGAATGTGAGGACCACTAAAAGAGTCTCAGTAGCCAAATAATAAACAACCCACTAACACGGGTGTGGCTCGTAGACATGAGCAGAAAAGTGACAAATCTGAAACTCCCAAACAGAAATACACGAGCATAAGCTCGAAAAGGAGAAAACAAAGAATCACCTTCGGAACGTAGACTATAACGCCCGATAAGAGGTGAAAAATAAATATAATAAAAATAAATAGAATATAAATAGAAATAAAAATAAACCTCTCATTCTCAATATAGCAGAGAGTAGAAGAAAAAAAGAAACAAAAATAGCGAAAAAAACCATTCCCTAAAGAGCTTCAAGGACAGCTAAAGCCAATCTAATAGTGAAAATATAGAGCAGCTATAACCTAACCAACCCTGACTTTGTGAAGTTATGAAATGATAAAGAAGTGCCAGGGAACAGAAATAAGAGACTTAAATACCTAGCAGGTAATAGACAGGTGAAACAAATGATTAGCGGAAGATGCAAAACCCCGTAACGGAACACCGAAAAATCTGATAGATCGATAATCGGAGAAAGACGGCGAAAACCTAGCGGGAAGCTAGCCACAGACTATGACAGATCAGTCCTAGGATGCAGAGTCCTGTGGTCATTCCGTAACCTAGTCTTCTCAAGAGAACTAACGTCCGCTGGGGGGGTTGTCTTGTGCCACACCTAATATGGCACAATGATACCTGTTTTTAATAGACCCTCAAAAACTGGTTTTATACCCTGTTCCGCCTCAGGCCTGAGGGGATACTGGGGGTTGCATGGGCTGTAATCAGTGGGGTGGGGCCAGACATTAATCCCACGTCATATTTTGACATTGCCCAAAGTGTCGTGGGAAGTGCATCTAGTTTTGCATTATTTGTTGTAAATAGTAGGCGACAGTTTGAAGTAAGCGGGAGAACCTGTCCCCCTCTGTCGTGAGCTGCCAGTCTGTTGAATTTAAACAATTTTTTACCCATGGCCCCGTGTCCTCCCATTTTTTGTTGGAGGCTTTGCACAAAGACACATGAGGAACACTTCCCGTTATCATGTAATGGCCGGATTGTGATGGGGTTAATTCTACAGACAGTGCACAGAACAGGTCGCTAGCGAAAATTGTACAGCTAAGAAGCAAAGTTTCACCGAAACATGATTTTTCATAGTGTATATCTCTGCCGCGGCTGATATGCGTGGTAACGTGCAGATTTTCTAGTTTAATTCTATCGCCGTTATACGGCCACATTTCCAGTGCACTTTCTCTTAGTATCTCAGCAGCCGGGGCATCTCTCTAGATCCCAGGCATACCAGAACGTTGTGTTTTCACACATTACATTATAGGCATTTAGCAGACGCTCTTATCCAGAGCGAATTACACAACTTCAAGCATTTTATTACATTTATCCAATTTTTTTAATCCAATTAATGCAGCTGGATATATACTGAAGCAATTCAGGTTAAGTACCTTGCTCAAGGGTACAACGGCAGTGTCCTACCTGGGAATCGAACCTTTCGGTTACAAGTCCGGTCCTTTAACCATTATACTATACTGCCGCCCCGACACTTTCTCTACCAATCTGCAGCCCTGATTCTGTACAAAGAACTGTCAGTCCTAATTTACACATTAGGCCTCTGCCTAGTAGATTAACTGGGCACACAGAAGAAAACAGGAAAGCGTCCGGAAATGTAACAGAAGTTTTAATTTTATAAATCCATTACTTCTAAAGGTACTGATTCCTCCTCCTGCATCCTGACTGAGCATTTTTTTTACCACTAAAAACAGGTGCTGGCTTTCCCCATAATCTTGTTGTTATTACTGAGACGCCAGCCCTGGTATCTACTATAAAATCGAGCTCTCGCCCGCCGACTTTCAGCCTCCATAGTGGTAATGATTTTGCTGTAGTATGCAAAAGGAGCCTTACTGACTCATGTGGATATCTAATCATAACAACAACATAGCATGAGGAATGAACAGAATGTTTGTTTCTCATAAGGTCTTCTTTAGTCCCTTTCTAAGCTTACCAAGCGAGTTTTAATGCATTAGCAAAGCACATTGGAAAATAAAATATTCCCTTACACACCTGTTTTCCCTCCTTATTTAAGCTCCCCTGTTTCATTACTGATAGAGGGCATTTTGCATTAAGAAGTTAATAAAGATTTGTTTTCCTTGTACTTCAGTATATGCAGTCACCAAAAAAAAAACTTACCTTCAGCTGTTACATTTTTTTCTAGAATTTGCATGGAATTTGAAATAGAATTTAAATTTAATTACATGCAAATTTAAAATATTATTTGATACGGTGAACATGTTCATAGTTCATATAATATTATATTGTTGTTAAGTAGCCTGCTTGATTGGTTGATCTGAAAAAGAATTATCAAAGGGAATGTCCTCAGGCAATTAAAAGCCACCCTGGGGCCCTTATCTCTTTATTCACATCTAGCGTGTCATGGTTTCTTCTCTCCTGGACAGTTGAATTCCATCTGAAGAGACACCAGAACATAAATCTATTTATGGGGGTGTCAGGGCCCAGCGTGGCCACAAATTACCATGAGGATCATGGTTTCCCTTTTGAAATCATCAATTGAAAGTCTTAATGTCTATGTACATAATGGTTGTTGAGGCTTGCCAGTTTTTTAGAATTTCTTGGAACATTGTAGGAGGTAGTTCCCATTTCAAGCGGAGGTCAGTGTGGTACGACTGCCCTTGTCACATGGATATTTTGCCTGAAGGTGGATATTGCACTCTCCATATAGCACTAGCTGGACTTAAATATCGCTTACAACCATCACCTCTGTTGTTGAAACAGGAGTAAAGTTCCATTTTGTAGAGGTATTCAATAGCGGAGCGGAATTACCTCCTAAGATACTCGTGTTAGGTCATTAAAAAGAGGCTTTTGATAATAATACCATGGTTTTTGCCTTGCTTTCAACAACATAAAGTCACTTTGATAAGCCAGTCCTTGTCATAAATAAGCCTGACCCACCGTCAACACTTTAACTCAGCATCACCCAATTAGGGCAACCATCCTCAATCCCTGCTGGGTAAGGTATTTATGATGGATGAAGGAAAGTTTTCAGTTGGTTTCAGAGCCTTGGAGAAGAAGGGTTTACTTGTTTGGTTTTGATGGTTCTCTTAGTTATATGTTCACACTATTTGAGTTTTTCTACCTCATCTCCTTTTGTTCCTGTTGTGCTGAAACTGGAAGAGAGTAATACTCTGGCAAGTTCTGTTTTTTTGGTCTCTCTCTTTACTGGTAATTTCAAATTAATGTCTATGAATGAATGAATGTATGCTGTCAATTCATTATTCTAATTTACCTGTCCTGTTTTTCATTTAATACAATTATTTAATCTTAAAACCTGATTAGGGATGCACCGTTATATCTGCTGACGATCGGTATCGGCCGATAATATGAAATAATTTGGATTGGCTAATAGTGTTAAAAACAACCAATTGTCAGCTCCGATAATGTCCTATCAATCAAAATTAAATATATATGGTTTATTTGTAATCCAATAGCTGCTTTTCATTTGCTTCTCAGATAAAAAAAAAAAATTGCACTTTGTTTTCCATATTCAACGTTTCCCTTGTATACACGAACCAACACCAGGCCATCAGTGCCTACTACCAGGCCAAATTCTGTTTCAGGAATGCACTGCATCAGTTGGAGTAATGCATTTTAAGTTGGATGAATATGAAGAAATGTCATTAAAAAAATTATGTTTAACTTTGTTGCATTACTTTAAAGTTGTGCAATTAAAATGTGTTTTATAGAATGGTAATTTTTGATACAGTTGACCATAAAACTTATGGAAGCAGAACTACCGAATATCGGGGTCAATATCGGCCTCGGGCAACGGTTCGCCTAAATTATTGGAAATCTTTCTCGGCCACTGATTTCCATATCGGTGCATCCCTAGACTTAGTTGATTCCACCAGGTTACTGTTGGACTATACTTTCAGGGAATTAGGAGATTTACATTGGGATTATTACTTTGAATAATTTGTATTTTTTGAATTGTCTAACATTTTAAAACATGCATGGCATTTAAGAGTCTTCTGTTGTTTGTACCCTTGGGTTATCTTTCAGAGAGGTACCCTGTTAATGAGGGGTTAATTAATAGTAGACAGAGCTGGAGCCAGAGCTGCCACACCCTAAACTGTGGCAAAATCCCACTTGCCCGACAAAGCTTATGTCACAAAATGTCACTCGTTGTACTAAATTTGTACAAACTACTTTGCATTTTATGACTTGGCACGAAGACAGAGAATGCTAATAAAAAATACAGTTATGATGATTTGGAATTGTTTCCGTGCTCGTAGACAATTGTCGAGGCAGATGGCGAGCGAGATCAGACTGTCCAGTGAACTAGACTTGTCCCGCATTGCCAGCGTGTCTTTCAGATTCTTGCTCAGGCAGTTGAGGAAATCCCCTCGGAGGGCGGCGTCATTCCAGCCTGATTTTGTCGCCAGGGTGCGAATCTGGACCGCCATCGCTGCCACACTGCGGTTCTCCTGATGAAGTTGGAGTAGGCGCTTGTTGGCGTCACGACCGCAGACCGGGTGGTCGAAGACCCTGCGCATCTCAGTGGTGAAGTGGGAGCAGGCGGGCAGCTGGTTGTCCCATATGGCTGTCGCCCAATCCCGTGCACTGCCCCCCAGGCAGGCCATGACGAACGCGATTTTACTTGAATCTGAAGAATAGGAGGCTGGTTGCAGTCGGAAGACGATGTCGCGTTGCAACAGGAAGCTGCGACATTTCCCCAGATCGCCCAGGTAGCGCTCAGGATACGGGACACGGGGCTCCCTTCCAGGGAGGAGCGGCGGGACCGCAGACTGGACCTCGGGAGCCGGAGGCGGTTGACTGGCGTGGGCCCTCGGGAGGGGCAGCTGGACAGACATCTGGCCCATCAGCGTACCCATCTGACCCACTTAGTTGGAGATGTTCTCCAGGGTCTTCTGGACATCTTCGTGGTGGAAACCGTGTTGGCTAATTATAGCCCCTTGACAGGCGAGGGCGTGGTAGAGCTGCTCCGAGTCCGCTGGGTCCATGTCTGGCCAGTTCGTTCTGTTACGTTTCTCCCAACTGGTATGGACCTAAAGGCAGGACTCGGAGACAGACTCACAATAAGCTCCAGCGGAACACTTTATTTACAGGCAAGCAAACAAAAGTTAAGAGCAAGGTGAGTGTCGGCGATAAACAGGGGAAAAAAAGGAGAAGATCTGGGCGAACTGGTGACAGACTGGAAGCAGGGTTGGTGAGGGCAATGGCAGAGCAGGGAATGCAGGCTGGCGGGTAAACTGGAAAAGGCAGACTTGACACATTAGCAAAACACAACAGACAATGGCCGATTAACAAGAGCAAGAAACATGACTTGACGTAACAAACTGGCAAAGAGACGAACAGAGAAGGGAACATAAATAGGGAAACTTGATGAGTAAAGTGTGCAGAATGTATGCAAAAATCAATGAGCTAACGAGAGTGAGTGTGGAATGCGAACAGGGAAGGCGGGTGATTGGCTCGGAGACTAAGAGAGGGGAATGAGGAAACAAGGAGGGAAACCATGCCCAGCCTGCACAACACGAAAGACAGACAGGGTAAAAGCAAAAACATGACATGAAAAGAGGAATGGGGAACACAGGGAGAACAACAGGAAAGTGGACTGCAAGGAAGCGGCGGACATAATATTAATATTTAATTTTCATATTTAATATTAATATCAAATCAAATCCAATGGCATTGTTTTGGTTAACATTATAATTTCCGCGTGGTCATGCATAAAAACATGCCAGAATTCAAACTTGAAAATGCAAAATGTCAAACCTGCACATCAAGGCAGGGCCTTGAAGAAAGATTAAATCTGTACATTTATCATACATTAACCATTTGTGCACGGCTGGCTGCTGACTCATACGTCATTTGCATTACCTACTGTTAACCTTTGAATGGTGTTCGAAGAGCCTGATTCAGCGCCCACTGTACCACACCATCAATGACACCACCGTGTACGCTGTGACAAAGGCTTTCCAACAACACCAAATATGAATACACTGTATGAGGAAAAACTATGCATTCACTATACATGATAGGCTATACCTCTAAAACCCATCTTGGCTTTGTCTGTTTGTTTTTGGAAATGTACGTAATGTACGCAATGCATATCATGCAAGCCTATGTGGAAACTCGCCTGTTGCTGTCAGCGTATGTGCAAAGTGGTATTTACTAGTAATTGTAACAAGGTTATCAGATTCATTATTATTGAAACACACCTGGGATATTTTTTGTTGACGAACCATTCTCACTGCATATGTTTTACAGTGTAGCCTATATTTCTCACTCATATAGTCACTCACTTACTCATTCACCCTGCCACCCTTCCCACATACTCATTTGCAAGCACACACACACACACACACACACCTTAGGGCTGCTGTGCATATTACCATACAAGTAAGTTCAGTTTTATCTGAACTATGTTACAATTATAGAAGCATATTGTGACATATGCCAGCTTAATCTAGTATGGCTATAGCTTTATACAAGATGTTCTTACCACTGAACTAAGCAGACTATAGGACTATAGGATAATTTCTTCTTCCTATCAATTTTAGGTGTAGACTATTTAGTATTGTTACATCATCATCCATCATCAACCAGCTTATTCCTATTCAGGGTCACGGGGGGTGCTGGAGCCTATCCCAGCATGCATTGGGCGAGAGGCAGGAATACACCCTGGACAGGCCGCCAATCCATCACAGAGCACTCACACCATTCACTCACTCATTCATACCTATGGGCAATTTAGAGTCTCCAATTAGCCTAACCTGCATGTTTTCGGACTGTGGGAGGAAACTGGAGTACCCAGAGGAAACCCACGCTGACACGGGGAGAACATGCAAACTCCACACAGAAAGGCCCTCGGCCGGGATTAAAACTCGGTACCTTCTTGCTGTAAGGCGACAGTGCTATCCACTGCACCGCCGTGCTGCGAATTATTTAGTATTGTAATACATTTTATTAGAGATTGTTTATGTGTTTTGGTGTGTGTGCTAGACTAGGCAATTGCAATCATTCCACATTACAAACAAATCTCCCACATGACACCCCTCATTCATGATAGGAAAACAATGAATTGGAATTTCACATAGTACTGTAATCAACTGCATGAAATGCATAATCGAATGCATGATAATCTGTGTTTCCTCTATGTGGTGAGGTGTGCTTTAAGATTCAGAAGAGAGTAATTAAAGTCTAGATTTGGAGTGCTTAATACATTTAATTATTGGCACCATATATACAGTTTGATCATGCTTTTTACACTAGAATGCAACACTGAATTTAATAGTCAAGTTTTTTTTTGTTGCATTATTTTACCCTTCCAGTGACGTGCACAGTGATATACTATATATACACTAGCATTCAAAAGTTTGGAATCACTGAGACATTTTTATGTTTTTGAAAGAAATTTTAAATTTTATTCACCAAGGTAGCAATCAATAAATCAGAAAATACAGTCAAGACATTGATAATGTTACAAAAGGGGAAACAATATGAAACTATTTTACAAGACCAGGTGCACCCTATGGTGCAAACACTGTTCCCTCATGATATGCCCATATTCCAACATGATAATGCCCCCATACACACTGCTAAAAACATTAAAAAATGGTTCTAAAAACATGAGGCTAATGTCAAATGCTTTCCATTGCCTGTACAATCACCAGATCTAAACATAATTTAATCTATATGTGAAGTTCTGGAGCGCATAGGTTTCCACCTCCTTCATCCCTCAAAGAACTGGACACTGTCCTTCTTGAACAACGAGCCAATATTCCACTACACACAGTTCAGAAATTAAATGACAGCATCCTAGAAGGAATGAAACCGTTTTGAAGGCAAAGGGTGGGCCTACTCGTTATTAGTTGCTAGATATTCCGTTTTTGTAAGTATTTCTGATAGTTTCTCCACCCCCTGTATATAATTATGAATATGACAATTATTATTTTTAAAAAAACATTTAAAAAAAAAAGCTAAATAAAAAACCATTACTGTGCTTATGACTTTACTGATATTTCTGAAGCCAAAGGTAATAGTCACATGACCGCACCTTTGCTTGATGCACTTTATAGTCTGAGGGGGATAACCACGCACGCACGCACGCACAACATGTCTTTTTGTTTTTTTAAACAACCCTTTTCAACCTATTTGGGGGTGAGACTAGATTCAGCTGTAAATTACACTGGTACAGTATGGAACACATGGCTGGCTAAATGGCTGTAAGTCATCAAGGGTCTGAGCTATCGAACGAGCCCCAAACCATCACTCTGTGGCCAGATATGGAGTAGATGTGGATGGATCACTGCAATGGTTATTTCTCCCGACTAATTTTCCTATAGAACTCTATGGGGAAAAAAGTCAGGAGAAACAACCCTTAAAGGGATCCATCCACATCTACTCCATATCTGGCCGCAGAGTGATGGTTTGGGGCTCGTTTGATACCTTAGAGCCTTGATGACGTACAGCCATTTCGCCAGTCATGTGTTCCATACTGTACCAGCGTAATTTACAGCTGAATCTAGTCTTACCTCCCAATTCTCATAAAGATCAGTTCAAATGCAGAGAGGTTATAGTATCGCTTGTAACAGTACCTGAAAATAAGATATCGAGAGTCTTTTGATGTTGATTGGTCACAGACTTCAGGAAGTAACAGCATGTAAAGGATATGCGACCAAATATTAAATATGATACTTTAAAAACATGTTAAAGCAAAATATTCTAATTTTCTGAGACACTGAATTTGGGTTTTCATTAGCTGTAAGCCATAATCATCAAAATTACAAGAAATAAAGGCTTGAAATATTTGTAATGAATCTATATAATATATGAGTTTCACTTTCTGAAATGAGTGACAAAAAATATAGAACTTTTTCACGATATTCTAATTTTTTGAGCTGCACCTGTATATATCGTTGAAGCAATAACATCATTAATATATTATTATTAATGTGGTCACACCTGAATTTTGTTTTCTTGAACTAGCAATAAAACACAGTAGACAGATCTACAGTACTGTAAACGGTATATGCTTAAGTAAAAAAACATTTTAAGTTTCTTTTTCAATCTCATCATTCATTCGGGGTTCCATGGGAATGTCGGCCCTTTCCTGGACTGGCTGGCTAACGAGTCCTTTTCTGGAATGAAATATATGCATAATTAGCTAATTGAAGACCAACGTGAAAAATAGCAAAATAAATTTTTTAATGATATAAGTTAACTGTGTTCTTGAGTTACTGAACCTTGTTTGTTCCACATCTTCTATAGTCTCTGGTAGACGCTTGTCCTTAGTTTCTGGAAGTAATGTTGCTACCAGTCCAGAGGCAATGGCCACTGTACATATAATAACTTGGTGGAAGGGTTCCCACCACTCATCCAATAATATTATGTTAGTATAATCCAGAGGGATTTGGGCAGTAACACTCGTTATGTGGGTCCCTGGGTTATTATAATCCAGAGAGATTTGGGCAGTAACACTCGATGGAGCAATGGACACGCCCATTCGAGCCATGCTGGAAGTGTAGCCCATGCCATTTTGTCTGCAACGAAAGAAAATGCAGGATTAATACTCCATCAACCTCAAAATGTGCAAAATCGGATATTAACAAACCAAGCTTGCTAACATTATTCAACTTTGCAGTGTAATATAGAATATTCTGCTATAATTTACAATGGAGTCCAATGGGGCAGCTTTAGATACAGGTAAAATTTACTTCAAACAAGTCCAGTGTATCTAAACCTGTTATTTGGAAGTGAAAACCAGTGTGAAAGTTTAAATTTATTCACTGAGATGAGTTTAAATACATTTCGTTGAATGCTCTATGAACCTGCAGAATTTACCTACCGAACTTATCTATTCTGTTTAACCAATTACGTACATACACTATACTTGGTAACACTATTCTAAATAAAATAAAAAATCTTCAAAATGTTAATTTTTACAAATAAACGTTCACACTGGTTTTCACTTCCAAACAACAGGTTCTTGGACTTGTTGGGACTTGTTGGAAGTAAATGGAACCTGTGTCTAAATGTGCCCTATTGGACTCCATTGTAAAGCCGAGCGGAGCCCTTCTTTGGTTGATCAAATCTCGAAAGATGGGATTACCCTTTAAAATACACCTAATAGGGTGGAGCAATTGCATCCTGTCAGTGACACAGTGAACAAATTATGTTTTGCTATAGAGAGAAAAATATTAATTGGTTAATTCGAGTCACTGATTGGTAGAAGGTGGAATATCCCCCCACTAAAACAGGGGTGTCCAAACTTTTCTGAAAAGGGCTGGGGTGGGTGCAGGTTTAGTTTTAGCCCAATTAAACAATTTGTTTGGCCTCACTCTCCAATCGCTGCACATTCTGCCGATGTAGAACAGCTCACCTGACAACGGTAGGGTAGAGCTCTGACGTGTACAGGGTCACTGTGGTGAAGGAGGCTGCTGAACAACCTTTTCCAAGGATAGCGATGATAGAGCGACACAGCGACATATCTGAGGGAGTGACCAGACACAAGCAGGATGTATAATCTCATTGTTGGATTATATTAGGGTGACTATATTTCCCAGAGGTACATATGGGACAACAGATCGGGGGGGGGGTCCTATTTGTCAGGGATGATAATATTGAACATTGAAACTTCATCCCTGGGGTGCGTTTCCCGATAACAATACATTTTAGGATTAAGTGCAATTTCTACGAGCGATTCGATGAAGGCTCTTTAATTTGTGACACACGCATTTCCCAAAACAGTTCTTAAAGTGTGAATGCACACTCACCTCTTAAGAGCTATTTAATATCGCTGTCTGTGGTGCTGCTGATACGGTTAAAGGAATTAATGTGAAATTTCATGGAGGCAGACGTTCTCTTGTAAAAGAAAAAGTGTTTTTTCAGCTCCTAAACGTTCAGCTCCGGAATAGGTCTATGCATGGTGTTAGTAATTGATGTAGATGTTTTCACTTTGTCAGCGAATGAACAATACCATACAAGGCCTCCGTTCCTTACATCACTTTAAAAAAAAAAACAATCAGTGGTGATGGTAACCATGAAATTAAACGAACACTAACACAAAAAATCTAATAAAGTATGTGATTTATGAGATTCTAAAATGCACATAACCGTCTACGACTGGTCGGGAGTAATCATAAGTTCAAGAAGCATCGTAAGAAGGGTTTTACAATCGCTTTAGCCTTACAATGCTTTTGGGAAACGCAGCCCTGGTCCACTTTAAAATCAGCATCCAATGAACCATAAATGAGCATAGCAGCATACGCAAGAAGTCGTTCACTGACTTCAATCCATCATTATGTGTTGCAGAAGAGAGAAAAAGCTTTTGATTGGTTGAACAAATTGCTATGATTAACAGCTACTCTGTTTGACCTAGGCTGTGCCATTGGCCCCCTATTTAGGCCCAGATCAAACAATGGGAATGATATGGGGACAGTGATTGGCTATGCAGGATGGGGATGGTGATTGGCTATGCAGGATGATATGGGGACGGTGAATGGCTACACATGATGGGATGGGGACGGTATTTGGCTATGCAGGATGGGGACGGTGATTGGCTACGCAGGATGGAATGGGGACGGTGATTGGCTATGCAGGATGGGATGGGGATGGTGATTAGCTATGCAGGATGGAATGGGGACGGTGATTAGCTATGCAGAATGGGTTGGGGACAGTGATTGGCTACGCAGGATAATATGGGGACAGTAATTGGCTCTGCAGGATGATATGTGGACAGTGATTGGCTATGCAGGATGGAGACGGTGATTTGCTATGGATGATGGGATGGGGACAGTGATTGGCTATGCAGAATGGGTTGGGGACAGTGATTGGCTATGCAGTGTTTGGGTATGCGTGGATGGGGTGGGAACAGTGTTTGGGATGCGGAGACGGGGACAGAATTTCATTCTCTACGCTCTTCCCATTTCAGGGTTCATAAAACCTCACACTTCCATTTCTAGTAATTGGTGGAAAAAATAACCTGCATGTACATTAGCCCTCCAGGACTGGGGTTTCAATACACCTCTGAATTAAGCACAGAGTAACAATAAAAGCCGACATGTCCTTTTACTCTCAAGGGGGGTATACTACGAAGCTAGCTTAGCATAACCAGGGTTTCTTTGCGTTAGCTGGCTTGACAGAACCTAACCACCACAATCTGGTATAACCGGTACTACAAAGGTGGTTAACAACTTGCAAAGTGAACACAGGCTTTGTTAATGGGCTGTACTCGAGCAGTGTGTTAGGAAAATACAACTTGTGTCTAAGTGTGTTTCTCTCCTGAGGAAAAAAAACACATATGGAATAAAGATATATGGACGGTTTTAATGAATAGATACAAAGAACATCAAATGATGATAATAGCAAAAAAGCGACACTGTTGCCTCCAACAAAGCCAGGGAGGAGCTCATCGTGTTACATTCGTTAGTTAATAACTTATTAAATTACCTCACCTAGCTATGAGCCTACCAATCTTAAAAAATTAATTATACTCTCACAAATAAATCTGTACTATATTGTTCTACAGTTTATTTCTGTGACATTCTAGAGCTCCTAAACTTTGAACTTGATACAGCATGTTTAAAATGTTATACTGATTCTGAAGCAATCACACCAAAGTTTATTCATGAACTCCAGCTATTCGTAAAATCGGGAAAAGACAGTGGATTTTGTCGGTCTCTAAAGCACAAAATCCTTTCCGGAATTTAGTAGTTTTTTGCGGAATACAATAATCTCGCCCTGGGAAGAGACCCCCTGACGATCCGCACATATCTGTACTGGAACCTATGGAATGGAGACCCCTTTTTCCAAGGCAAAGGAGTTGATTGAAATAAATAACAAGCACCGCCTTTTGACCAATCTGTTAGCCTGAACATAACCTGCCCCGGAGCAGGTTAGCCATGCAGAGTAAGTTGCCATGGCAACATACCCAGATTAAAAGTGAGTCGGCTTTGTGATACAGAAAACCCAAGCCTGACGTTTAAGTTAGCTCGCTAACCCCCTTAATCTCTCTTCGTAGTACACCCCCCAGAACTAGGGTTGGGGATCCCTAACATAAAAACAAGCATAGTGGTTACCTTTGGGGACAAATATGTTTATTGCCAGACAGAGTCCTGCCCCAAGCAGAGCCCCCACCTCAACGCTTCTTCTGCCGATTTTATCCAGTAAGTAATAGACTGTCAGTTTGGCAGGCAACTCTATGATAGCATATAAACACTGGGTTACATAGATGTTCATCCCAAACCCAGTAATGTTCAAGCTGATTCCATAAAATGTTAAGGCAATTCCAAACCTAAAAGAAAAAAAAAACATGTTATTTGTAATACATTTATTCAGAGGTTTATTCTATTGCTCATCTTAATGAACACACCTCTGTTCGTGATATACCGTAAGTAGCCCTGGATAACAGGGTGTAATGTAAAAGTCGTGATTGGTACAATGGTATATTGTTTGTGTTGAACCCCAGGAAAGTCAGACAGTCTTAACAGAAAAAGATCAGATTTTTTAACACTGCACAGTTTAGCCCTGGAAAGTCTTGACATGGTGCAGATTGTGTCACACCTTAACGGAAAAAGGAATACTTTGCAGTGCATGGAAATTAAATATACAACAAAGATCAGATTTTTTAACACTGCACAACAGATGGGCAAATACAAATTATTCCTGTTTTTGGATATTGCAGTTACATTTTTAATTGCACATTGTTGTAAAATGTATTTATTATATTACCCCCCCAAAGTCCAATATTTACAATATATTGCAGAACAATCAGTTTCTGTAAGGAAATACTGTATATTATGAATTCAACACAATCATTAAAAAGCACATATCTTAAGTATAGTGAGATATGAGTACCATATGATACCAGTTAGCAGAGCCAGTCTCCTCATCTTTGGGGTTCTCACCAGATCCAAATAGGTGTAGGTCTTCTGTCCTTTTTCCAACACAACTATATTGGACAGTGTCTGTGGAGACCCAACAGGTGTGTGAATGTCTCTTAATGTGTGGCATGCTGCTTTTGGGATAAAGCAACTTTTGACAATTTTAATTCCAAATACGCACTGCACACTGTAGTTACCTCTGGCTTGATTTTTTCTGAAAACCCCTCTCTCCTGTTAACTTTGGCACACTTCTGCAAGTAATAGTGAGCCCTGTCTACCTTCCCATTTGCAATCAACCACCTTGCAGACTCTGGGATCCACCTACATGGAAGTTAAAGGCAAAATTAATCATATAATTACATTAAAGGTACTATAAAATAATGGCATAAAAAGTTACCTCCAAGACAGTATAGGTAGGGCAAGCTGGGAAGTGACGGCAACCATTAACCACCGCCAGTCATTCACAAAATATGCGATTCCAGATAGCAATAAGCTACCAACGGTCCATGCCACACTGTTCATAACTCCGACAAACTTCCTGTGCTCAATGTCAACCCACTCCAAACCTGTACAAGCACAACATACATGGTTTTGATCAATAGGAATCAGTTTGTATTTTACATTTATCTGTGGTGTTTCTTCCGTCACTCAAAGCAGGCAACAGTACTTATATAGTACTTTGATTGTACTTCATGTTTTTGATTATAATATTACCACTATATATCCCTACAACAACCTCCATCATTGGACCCACTTTTGTTCATTTATCATCTTTATTAATGTTTATAATAATGTTTTGCAACTTTTCTATCCCAACCCAGTTTTGTACACATAATTCCTAATGCGCCATTTTCCTAATCTAGGGCCTGATTTACTAAAACCTTTAGCATATATATGCAAAACCTTTTACCACACACAACACCAATAACACAAGCAATGATTGGTGCAAAACAAATTTCATGACCAATCATTGGTCATATTATTGGTTTTGCATCTGCTAAAAGGTTTTGCTCATGATAAAGGTCTTAGTAAATCAGGCCCCTAATGTTTTAAATCTGTATTCTTTAAAAAATAAAAGCAACCTTTTCTCAGCCTTTTCTTAGATCCACTTTGTGGATAAATGACAGCAGCGAATTGAAATGGCTCACATACTAACAGGGTTTCACTTGAAACCGCACTATAAGTAAGAAGAGATGATTCGGTGTAAAGAGGCGTACCACTCACTGAGAACAGTAGAAATAATGTTGACGCCGGCGATTCCGAATCCAGTGAAAAACCTCGTTATTGCGAACATCAGGAAGGAGGATGAAAAAGCGCTGGCCAGTCCAAAGACCATCCCTGACAAATAGGACACCAACAGCATCGACTTCCTCCCATATCTGCAAACGAGTGGTTTGGATTGTATAAGGATTGTCGCCTAGTTTTTGTCATATATGTGGCATGGAATGTAGCATTTGGTTAGAAAAGTGCTGACAGATGATGTTACATGAAAAATAGAAAAAATTTGAATTATGAATAGAAACACACAATTCCAAGCTTTTTTGTTTAAAGTTCTCCCCCTGGGATCTGTAATGTCTGCATTATAGAGCACTGATATTACACTAGCCTACACTATAATGCTCAATGTTTACATGAACGCATATTCACAAACGCACCATGACTCAACAGAAACTCACACACACTGTAGTTCACACAGCGAATTAAGTGGACAAAAAGGCAAAAAAGTAGATTTAACCTGTTGAAAGATTACCTGTCACTGAGGCTACCAAATACCACAGCGCCGATCATCACTCCAACAAAGAAAATGGTAGCAGTAGCTTTATTCAGGCTTCTCTTGTCACAAACCAGGTCCCACTTCAGGAGAGAGAGAGAGAGAGAGAGAGAGAGGTGAATGAGCTGAAGGAGGTGGTGAAGGGCTACAGCAGGACAGACATGAGTAACCTGCCAATTTAGGCCGCCGGAAACGACAGTATAACAACGGCGAAAAGCCTGCAGACTTTACCTTGGGTTGTTTTTGTGAAGTGGGCCTACGTAGGCTACTGCTGTAGCATATAATTTGATGGGGAAGGGATCGTCACTAACGTACTGGCTAACGTTACTTCAAACGGTCCCTTTATTGTGCTATACTATGCGTCAGGCTGTTAGCTCATCTATGGACTTGAATTGATCTATTTAACATCAATATAAGAATAATTTCAAACATTGGGTTCACTATCAGCTATTCTATTATGTCAGTTTTAATTTCCCTGCTGTATGCAAACGATGATGACGTGACCACGAGCTGTGATAGTCTGCCACTGATATGGCCGAGCCACAGGAGCCTAGTCCTTGGCGAAATGTTTTTTGATTGTTGTTATTTCAAGCAATAATATGAATAAGGGGTTAAGTACACGGTAATGTTTCCCAGTGTTGTTGCGGTATAACTTGCAGGAAACTTCATAGTAGTTTCCGATCTGTCTCTCACTACATTTTACGCCCCGTCGGACTGGTAGTTATGGTGATGTTCCTATGTTTCCCAGTTTGTAGTTATAGTTATAGCTATAGTTTAGACAGCATAATAAAGCAATCAGACACAAAAGCAGAGGAACGAGATCTTGTATGCTACTTTACTGTAAGCCCTTCTCTGAATCTCCAGAAATGTAATACGCGTAGCTCTTACATGCAGACTTATTACATTAACAATGTAATGGCAGGTAAAACTTTAGGTTACTGTCGTAACCCCGGTTCTCTGAAACATCGAGTGGAGAGATCCACCTATGGGAATGACGTCCGGTCATGACCACCACAGAAGCATCCAATTGCACCAAGTCTGGCCCTGACAGACAGTAGCGTGTCAAATGCGAAGGAGGCTCCGCCCTCCTTGTACGAGCATATATTACACTGCAACGCTACTACTCTTCAGTGAACATATTCGCTTCTCGCGCACAGCAAGCAGGGCAATGTTGGTGGATCTCTCCACTCGATGTTTCAGAGAACCGGGGTTACGACAGTAACCTAAAGTTCTCTTTCATCATCTCGTTTCGAGATCCACCTATGGGAGATTTGGCCAACTCCCGGATTGCCATATGCTCACAGCTGAGACGCTGTCAAGCCAGCAAGGGAGGCCTCCCTCCCTAGCGGGAGGGTGGTGCCTAGCGCATCCCCTGTAGGCAAGTACAAAACACAATCCACTGTCCAGTGTAGTAACTGGGGTCCGGGAACAGTGTGAAGTACTACACCCATAGTGAGATGTGTGTGGCTCACACAGAGCTCACCCCCAATACTGAGTGGGCTACCGGTGTCCTGGTAACATCCAGACGGTAAAACCTCACAAAAGTATGTGGAGAAGCCCAGCCTGCGGCTGAACAAATTTCCTGCATGGAGACCCCACGAAATAGGGCCCATGATGCAGCCACGCCCCTCGTAGAATGAGCCCTCAGACCCGAGGGAGGCGATACCCCCTTTGAACCATATGCCATAACAATAGCTTCCACAAGCCAATGGGACAGCTGGTTGCTCTTTCTGAAAGCCCTAGTCCTTGTTATATACGTGTGGAGAACACGCACAGGACACAGCATATGTAGCCTTTGCTCTTCCTCAGAAGAAAATGGCGGTGGGTGAAAAGCGGAAAGCTCCAACACCTCACATGTGAAAGCTGGGAAGCTTTTAGGCATAAAGGCAGGATTAGGTTTGAGGAAAACCTTATCCATATTAGGGGAGAATATTGTGCACGAGGGATGCACTGAGAGCGCATGGAGATCGCTGACCCGCTTAGCAGAGGCTAATGCGAGCAGCAGTGCTGTCTTCAGAGACAGTAATTTTAACTCTATTCCGTGTATAGGCTCGAATGGCCATTGGGACAGAGCCTCCAGCACCAGTGATAAATCCCATGAGGGAATGAGCTTTTTACCAACAGGCAGAGAACGGCGAGCCCCCTTCATGAACCTGCGCACGAGGGGATGCTGCCCCACTCTATTGTCATTGAAACCCATATGACAAGCAGTGATAGCTGCCAGGTAAACCTTAATGGTAGAAAAGGATTTCCCTTCATCCATCAGGTTTTGTAAAAAACTCAGCACGTCAGAAACAGAGCACTGATAGGGCACTGACTGACGGGAGGCACACCACTTTTCAAATACCTGCCACTTATTGTCATAAAGTGATCTGGTAGAAGACGCTCTCGCGCTCTGAATGGTTGCCACCACGCGAGGGGGGAGCCCTAAAGCGTCAAGGTTGTGCCTTTCACAGGCCACGCCCAAAGAGCTATTCGCTCTGGGCAGGGGTGATATATTTCCCCGTTCGCCTGAGACAGCAGGTCCGTGCGTAACGGGAGCGCGCACGGCTGTGCATAAAGGAGAGGAATTATCTCCGCCAGCCACGGCGATTTCGCCCACCTGGGCGCTATTAGGATAAGTGTCAAACTCTGCTCTCTCACTCTGGCTAGAGTGGGAGAGATGAGAGCGAGGGGGGGAAACGCATATAGAAGCACATTGGGCCAAGGGTGGGCTAGTGCGTCTACGCCTAGAGGCGCGTTCTTGTCCCGTAGCGAGAAGAACATACGACAATGGGCGTTTTCGTGCGAGGCGAAGAGATCGACGGCTGCATGGCCAAATCTCTGCCATAGCATTTCCACAGTCTGGGGATGCAGTCGCCATTCCCTGTACAGTGGGTTTCCCCTTGACAGCAGATCTGCGCCCATGTTCAGAATGCCTGGAACATGGGTCGCACGTAACGACAGAAAGTGATGGCTGCCCCATACCAGCAGTCTGTGGGCTAGACTGTGGAGATGGAGAGAGCGCATGCCCCCCTGGCGATTGACGTATGCTACAGCAGTCGTATTGTCGCAGCGTACTAGCACATGCCGTCGCCTTAAGCGGGGTAGAAAATATCTGAGAGCTATCCATATAGTCAGGAGCTCCAGATAATTGATGTGAGCTGAGCGCAGCTGGATTGGCCACATCCCATTCACTACACGCCCTTCCTGAGTGGCCCCCCACCCAGAGAGGGATGCATCTGTCGTTACGACTTTTCTCATGAGAACGATCCCGAGAGGGGTTCCCTGAGTATAAAAGTCTGTGTTCTCCCAATGACGTAGAGCTGCCGCGCACTCGTGCGTCACTGTGAGACGGCGATGGAGATCGCGTACGGGGCTGAGGTGTAGTGATGAAACCCACCTCATAAAGCCCCTCATCCTCAGTAACCCCAGCGGTAAAACCTGCGAGGCTGAGGCCATCAGCCCTTGCAGACTGAGGCATGTGCGGGACTGTACTCTTAAGCCCGGTTTGAACAGAGAGAGACAGTCCCGCAGGGATACAATGCGGTCCGCTGACAGGCGGGCTAGCATCGAAACAGAGTTTAGCACCAGCCCCAAGAACGTTACACTCTGTGAAGGAGAGAAATTGCTCTTGGGGAGGTTTACCCTGAACCCGAGCGCAGCTAGTTGTGCCAGAACTAACTGAGTGTCTTTCACGACTCTGACTCTCGAATTGGCAATGATTAGCCAATCGTCCATATAAGTCAGTATTCTGACCCCCGTTAGTCTTAACGGGGCCAGGCCCGCCTCCACACAGACACAGAACACCCGTGGGCTTAGGGAGAGGCCGAACGGTAGAACTGTGTATTCGTAGCAAACACCGCGGTGGGCGAAGCGAAGGAATTTCGTGTGGGGAGGATAGATGCCTACGTGGAAGAAAGCATCTTTCAGATCGATTGATGTGAACCAATCGCTCTGACGTATTGAACGTGAAAGAGTATTGTAAGTTAACATTTTGAAGTTGTACCGCCTGCTTGTTCAACACTCTGAGATCCAAGATCGGACGGAGGGAACCGTCCTTCTTTGGGACCAGGAAATAGCGAGAATAAAAGCCGTGTTGGGCTTGATCTCTGGGAACCACACGTATCGCCCCCTTTTGTAATAGAGAGGAAATTTCCTCCTCTAAAACATGGGCCGAACTCCTCTCGGTTTGAGAGTAAATGACTCCGTTGAAACATGGGGGTTTCCCTGCAAACTGGCTAGCCCTTGGCTATTGTGCGTAGTATCCACTCGGGGGCAAACGTAGCCTGCCAGGCTTGTATGTGGCTCGTGAGCGCCCCTGCTGGTGCGGAGGACCGCAGAGGGGAACGGCCGAGTGCGGCCGTGCTGAATGGGGCTGGCGCTCCACCTAGTGGTGAAACCAGGGGAGGCCTTATGTGATAAGAAGGGGTTTTTCTTAACACATTTTTTGTTTTTTGGCCTTTCAGGGCAGGAGCCTTTATTAGGAATGGCCTCGTGTTCGCTTGCACACTGAATGTGGGTAACACTCCTTGAGTACTGGAACAGAGACTGGCGCTGGGGGGCACGTGAACTCCAACAGGTGCCCTGACCGCAGCGAACAGAGGAGGGCTGTCCTCCTGAATTGGGAGTCTCCTTCTCTTCATGGGGGGGAAGAGAGGAGATGAGCCTGTGTCCAAGGGGCTGACTGCCCCAGAACATGGACTTAGCCCCCCAATAGCGGTAGTGTCAGGCTGGCCGCTTCCGCTTCTCGTCGGCGGGGGTGGGAGAGGGTTTCTTTGCCGCAGCCATATTCCCCCAAGGCTTAGCAGGGGGGTTGCCCTGCTGGCCTGGGGCTCTGCCCTGGGGCTTGCCCCTGCCCTGTCCTGGCTGGACACGGCGGTTCACCGCTGGGGGCTGTGGAGGCCGCATGGGTGGCGGCAAGTGAGGCGTCACTCTGCGGGGGAGGCAGAGTTTGAAGGCTTCATCCTCTTTCCTTTTGTCGTCGCACCGCTGCTGCATGAGGCTCAGTGCGGGGCCGAAAAGAGCCTGGCCTGGCTCAACAGGGGCGCCGGCTATGCGCCTTTTCTCACTGTCGGGCAGACCAGAGAGATTAAGCCAGAGCGCCTGGTCGCCGGCTACGGAGAGAGCCATGGAGCGGCCGCAGGCTTGGACACACTGGCGAGAGTTGCGCAGAACCAAGTCGTTCACAGTGACAATCTCTTGCCACAGTATAGGGGAAGGGGTCCCCTTTTGTAATTGTTTCCCCATCTCCTCTGTGAGCTCAGCTTGGTAAGCTGAGAGGAGGGAGGAAACATTGAGGGCTCTAACCACGAGGGCTGAGGCCCTGTAGGAAGCCTGGTGGATGGAGGCTGTGAAGCGTTCCATCTTAGTAGGGAGGGTAGGCCTGGGCGGCGCCAGGAGACCTCCCTGCGTGGGGTTAAGGTGTCGAGCTATGGAGGGCTCAACAGCTGGGGGTTCCCCCATGGCGTGGGCGGCCATGTCCTTAACCTCCAGACCGGAGAAACCGTGCTTGAAATCAAGCGGGTCCTTCCAGTGGTGTTTCAAGTGTTTAGCGCAGGCGGGGAGAACTGGGAAAAGCTGTTTTCTGGGGCCTGGGGGGGGGGGGGGGGGCAGGAATTTCCCATCATAAACATCCCTCTCCTCGTCGGCCGGGTTCTGGAGGGCTGGCCATTCGATATTGAGACGGGCTGCGGCCCGCTCACATACCTCCAGAAGAACGGCATGGGGTTGGGCGTTAGCTGTACCCATAGCCGGTGCTAACTGGGCCGGTGGAATGGTGTCCTCCTCACCCGAATAATCAGACGCAACCGCCATGTCGTCGTTATCCGCTGTCTCTCCTTCCAGTACGGGGGTACCGGAGAGCGAGAGGGGGAACGCCAACATGTCTGGGTCGGAGCGGTCAGCCCAACTCAGAGAAGGAAGGTCTTGAGGCGGCCGAGAGGCCGTAGTGCTATCGTCCTCTTTGTCAGAGTCCTCGGGACACAGGTCGTTGCCGTGGGTAGCAGCAACTCTCTGCCTCCGTCGCCTGAGCTTTTTGGGCAGCGCAAGGCAGTGGCTGCAGCTCTCTGGGGAGTCAATGGCCTCCTGGGCATGTTTTAAGCCCAAGCACATGACACAGAGAGGGTGAGTGTCCCTGGCCGCGATGAGGGCACCGCATGCGGCTGGGCAGGCACGCGAGCGTAGCTCCTCAGACGGGCCGAGAGGAACGGGCTTAGAAAGAGCCATTAGCGGGGAGCTAGGCAGCTAAGCAGAGAAACAGGCAGCGTGGGCGGCTGGCTAGAGAGCAAAGAGACAAACTAGCGTGGGTGGCTAGTTGTGAGACAGCACTGTCCTGTTCCGCGTTAGCAGATGCAGGAAAAAATCGTGTCTTGGGCGGGTAGCCTGGCACGATACAAGGGCTAGCGCGCGGGGTAGCAGGCTAACACCGAGTGGAGCTACTCAGCACTGACGCACATTCCCGAACCTTTCACGCCCGGCGGAGGCTGATCCGGAGATATATCCTCCTGCGGACAGTTAAGTGACAAGGCTCGTGTGGGATACACGGTCGAAGCTGTGAGTGGGGTACTCCGAAATTCGCGAGAAGCGAATGTCAACTGAAGAGTAGTAGCGTTGCAGTGTCATATATGCTCGTACAAGGAGGGCGGAGCCCCCTTCGCATTTGACACGCTACTGTCTGTCAGGGCCAGACTTGGTGCAATTGGATGCTTCTGTGGTGGTCATGACCGGACGTCATTCCCATAGGTGGATCTCGAAACGAGATGATGAAAGAGAACCACACTAACGCACTAATGTAATAAATTAAATAATTAATTGAATATATGGACAACAGACCCGACATAGATCAGAATGACTGACGGATGCTTTGTATATGGAATTGTATGAATAAAACATGATTTTAACCAATAACTTGAAGTGTGTTATTTTCTATTCACATTATGTTATCCATGATATAGGCTCATTGTTCAACTGTAGGCACTATGTAGGCCTACATTAGAAGAAATAAACTGCTATAGCCTAATTATTCCTCTAATTATCATAAGCCATGTTTTAAATTCAGGTAATTATTTCTCTATATCAAGCTGTTTTTACAAAACAACTATGGGGAGGTATAGCATTTAGCCTACTGGAGGGAAAAAAATAAATTTTCTGTCGTTATGGCCTCATTTCAAGTCGTTTTAAAAAAAAGCTGTTTATTTGTTAAAGCTTTCTTACAACAGTAACTATTTTTAGCCTACGTGAAATATATCTCCAATTGCTGATTGGTAGCAGGTACAGCCAGAGATTTTGGAAGTGTTATTGCAAATCTATACAACTTATTTTACTACAACCAATAGTAGTCAGGCTTTTACTGTAAATGTTTTGATAAAGGCCTATGACCGAACATCAACCAATACAAGCACGAGCAGTGGTGAATTGTGTGTGTGGAAATAATTTGCTTTTCTACTAACAGAAGTATAGGGACTTGGTTTTCCCATTATCTAGCCAGTTAGCCTACTATCTACTTTGCGAGAGTAGAAACGCTGCATTCTAGCAAGATTTTACACATTTTTGTAGCGTAGGCCTATATACTCTGCATATGTAGATAACACAAAAAAAGAGTGACAGTGAAACGCTCGCTCACAATGGAAAGGCACAGAGTTAGAGACGAGCTAATTTTGAATTGCACGCTCTGTGAAACGGATATCACTCGTTCTCGTTGGCGAAATGGACCTAGGGTTGGCCTGCGCATGCGCACATGCAAGGAAAACGACACGGTCACAGAAACGCCCTGGGGGAACTGAATTAGGCACAACACCGGCTAACGTTATATGACAACATCTGGAGACAAGGCTGCACGTTCGGAGAGAATTATGGGACATCGAGTTTTTAAACAGTTCCAGCACTGATATAATCACAAGAAAATACTGAAACATAAAATGTACTCGAAGCTGGTCCAGAAAAAACTACATAGCCTAGTTTGCGAACGGGCGTTATATTGAACAGTCCGGGAAATTGACGGTAAGATATAATCAGTAGAAATTATTTAAAAGCTTTAGTTAAAGTCTATGCTCTAAATGAATGGGGAATTTACTGTGACGTGCTGGCAGGGACGGACCCAAATGCACGACGAGACAGTCTTAGAACAGAAGGTTTCTTTATTAGGATTCCGGGTCGGATCCACACCGGGAAATCAAATATAAAAATAAACAATAAGTTGTGGAACCCGCAGAGAGCTGGCACTGGAGATCCAGCGAAGTGGCCAGGAGTGGTCGTAGCCTGGGTAGGGTAGCTGAGTCAGGCGGAGGTAGAGCCAGGATCCACACTGGGAAGCAGGTGTGGCGATTCTGGACCGGGGTGGTCAGCTTGGGTCAGCAAGCTAGAATGAGCGAAGACAAGTAACACGACAAGGACCGTAGACTAGGACAAACCGTAATACTTTGACAAGGAAACACAGGAACAGCACGGTAATATAACTAGTGTCATTAGAGCTGATAAGCTGCAGCTTGCGGGAAATGCATGCGAGATCAGCGAATTGATTGAACAATTAGGAAATGCATGAGGAATGCGGTGAAGGCAATTAAGTGTGAGTTGTGTCATTAAGATGTGGTGCAAGTAATAATGTGCAATGTAGACCCAATCAGGTAATGAACGCAGACATGATACAATTAGGTTCGGGGAAAACAGAGGAAAACATCAAGGAAGGAACGGGGAGCGGAGCGGATCGTAACATTTACAGCGTGACATAGTCACTTGAGTACTCTTGCTGCGTTCGATTATGGTCAGAGGTGGGAAGTGGGAAACGGGAAACGCGTCATCTCCGACCTAGGTGCGTTCCAGCTATAAACTCGGAAAAATTCACAATTCACAACGACATTATCAATATAGCTTACGTACTAGCTAGCTAGCTAACTTATTAGCTAGCTAACATATTGTCACTGATCCAAAACAATTTAGAAAGTTAAATCAAGCACTGCTCACAGTGCATCATCGTTGCTAAGCAGCTGGGTTTGACATAGCTGGCTAGCTAGCTAACATACTTACAAATGTACTCTTAAAATGACTAATAACAACATTAACGTTTAATTGTATGGGTTTAACCAACTAGAATTCATACAATCATATAAAATGTATATTTGTTCTCACCTTTTACGATGTGGGTGGCCATGCTGAAATGACGTCAAATGACGATTGAGGCTTGAACTCAGAGAACTGGGGGTTGAGAAATCGTACCTGAGTTTGCGACTAGGAACTCCGATTTGAGGCGCCGTTTTATTTGATTTTTCCTAGTAGGAAGTTGGAATTTCCGACCTCCGAGTTATAATCGAATGCAGCATCGATAGCGAAACCACAGTCTACACAGAGCTCTGAAGCAACGGTGCACAAACTGATATGCGACCCAAACTTGGCTCTCCTGTACACAAATGTGTAGGCTACATAATGCAAAAAGGATTCCTTTGTAAAAATAAATGCTAAAAAATTAGACAACACATTTTTTTTACTGTTCACATTTGACTAGCATATGATTGCGTAAAAGCCTACTTTATTTAATCTTGCCTTGGCGCGTCATTCCTACTGGACTCCAGGAGATGGTACAGATTTTCCAAAAAGCTGATAACAGTAGCAGCCGTCTGTGTTACAAAGTTAGCTAGGTTATTACTAGTATATTGCTTTTACAACAACATACTAACGGCTTTTTGCTAATCATCTCGATCCAGTTCTTTTGTGCTTTTGACATACAATCTATAGGCTATTAAAATATTAACTATGTTGTTACGTTTCTGTCATGTTTATGCCATGTTTCATGTTTAGTGTTTGTCACAGTTTATTTTCTGTTTATGTTACGATGCAGTTCATTGTTTGCATACATATTTCCATGTTTTTCTGCAGCCTTGCGTTCATGCTGTTTCTTCTCTTGCTGTCACTCACGCTTCCCTAATTGTTTCATTCTCCCTTGTCTAGTTACTAATATACTAACATTAGATCAGGATTGGGTAATACTAACTATCTAACCATGTGTTCATGTTTACCTTACGTTTCTCGTACATGTTAATTACTAATTTACTAACGCTAGGTCAGGATAGGTTAATTACTAACGATTTACTAATTGCCTCGTTACGTGTCTCATTTTCTCAAGCTGTTGTGAATTTCCTGCTGCTCTCAAGCTAATGTCTGCACCTGTCTACACCTGCATATAAGATCAGTGTTCATGTCATGTCTTTGCGAAATTGTTGCCTTTAGTTTACTACTGTCACTTTTGAGCGTTTTCCATTGTTTTGACTACTGTTATTGATCTAGCCTGTTTACTGACCATCGTTACTGCCTGCCTATTGTTTCCACTGCCTGTTTTTGACCACGAGTTTTGCCTGCTGTCTGTTTTGTACCTCTGCCCCGCGGATAGGACTTCGGTCTGACTCCTGCTATGCCCCACGACTACGAACTTTGCTTTACCCCTGTATTGTACTTCTGCTCCGCTGACAGCTACTCTGGTTAATGAACTTGTGCACGGATACCGATTTCGAGACTGCCTTCTCCCTCGGTACTGTATCTTTGGTCTGGCTGGATTTATTGGTTTTTGGACTTTGCTTGTGTGACTACGATTTTGGATTTCCCCATAATAAAGCCCTTGCGGCTATTTATTATTACGCCAGTGTTCTGAGTCAGTCATGCATTACAGGTCCAACCCGCACACATCCGTCTCATATGTGTTCTACGTTTTCCACTGGGAAACGGATAAAGTAGGCTAGCTACATCCCAGCAAATATAGATGCACTGACGATGAGTTTAACATGAATAAAAAAATTTTGGTTTCATCCTCCGGTTTTCTGTCTTGCAGCTTTGAGCACTTTCTCCCCATTATGCTTCATTGATAAAGCCACTTTTCCGCTTTCATTTAGCTTTTAGATAGCCTATTAAAACATGGCAATTGTCAGCAGTTGAACAATGAGTTGTTAATTAATTTGGTCGCAATATGGATCGATATCCCTTGGGCCATCGCTAAAAAACTAGCTAATTTGTGCACCCCTGCTCTGAAGGACAGGACGCTGCTTACTTATAAAAACATGTTTAAAATGAGATAAATATCAAGATATTCTAAGACAGGGGTTCTCAAACTTTTCCATGCCAAGGACCCCCAAATAGTCGTAGCCTCTGGCTGGGGCCCCCCTATTGCGAAATGGCTTAAAAATTTTTTTTTTTTTAATTACACTGGCAAATATAAAAAAATCTAACATAGAGCTTCTTAATACACAACACAATATTTTTGACCCTATTTTGATTCCATAATCGGGCCGTTAGCAGCTCAACGTAACGCTTTGACTGACAGACAGACGGTTAGTTATTGGCTGCGATTGAAAGAAGGGCATGGCAAAGACCTAATTTCGATATGAAAGGATTTATAACAATTTATATCTTATTTTAAACCGGCACAGTAATCTTATGAATTGAATTGAAATACATTTTTTAAATAAATGATGCTATCAAAGGTGAGGAACTTGCAACAAAGGACTGACTGCACAAGGTATAAATACACTGAGGAAAACAAGAAACAATGAGGATCGGGTGTGAGGAACCGGGAAGGGCAATTTACAGACAGGTGCACGTAATAAAACAATGAGGAAAGCGATAATAAACTAACAAGGGAACACGTAATACACGGACCGGATTCACACATTACACAGACAGTGAAACTACAAATAATCAGAAACATAAATACATGGATGAAAATAAAAATACAAAACAGACAGAACTCAGACTCTCAGAACATAACACTGCCATCACGAAATGGGATATCCAAGTCCATTTCGTCAATGTTGCCAGAAGCATGAATTAATTCCCCTCCCAAGAATAATTCTGAAAACCCCCCATCTTCAATTGACTCCCATACAATTCACCCTCCATTCCTCCTTTTAAAATCCACCATTGACTCTTTTTAAATTACACAATTTTCTTGAAATCCCTTACATTTAGGGGTTAATTCCCCAGTCTGGCAACTTTGTGTTGAGAGAGGGTGCATCCGATGCTCCTTCGCGTTCTTGGAACAGAACTTACATTCACACAAGTTCACACAAGTAGACATTGAAAAAAACTCACAACAGCAGTGAAGCGTAACAGTGGCCACACACAAAAGTTATCTGAATGGCTTACCTCTGTTGCTAAAGTTGAAGAAAAGGTGCTGGTGTCATACACCCACCCATATTGACATGGGACGGCAGGTATCTCCGTAGCGTTGGACGAGTTGTACAGCAGGTGGAACTGAGGCTCCGCGAACATCTTACAGGAACTCAGACTCCCATCATCCCGTGCTGGAATGTTGACGGTCAGCCGCTGATCCTGGGTCAGATTCGCAAAGACTTCCCTGTCATCCAGACCGCCGATGTCACAGCGGTGATCGGTTACGGCTGCGATGAAGTTGTGAACGTAGAACTGACCAGGTAGTGTAAAATGTGACACAAAGGCGATGCTTACTATCATAATCTGGAACCTTCCAAAGCCATCAATTTCAGCCAGGACATGTTCAAACTTCATTTCAATCCAAGTTTATTGACAGGAGAAGCAGAACACGACAAAACAATAATGTAGACCTGTCATCCAAGCTGGTTAGGTAAAGGCTATTCTGCTCAACGAGTCGGCATTCAGTTTAGGAACTTCACGGTAAAGAAGATTGATTGAGTGTTGAATAGAAACCTGTTAACTGTAAATGACAATAGTATACATCCTTTCTGCTTGTCCGTAGGCTGATTCTCTTTTGTCACATCAAATTGCTTAAGAATTGGATTCATAGGGCACGCCTTTTGCTGTATAAGATAGTGGTAATTGGCTTGTTTTTATCCAATCTCTCCCCTTGTGGTAACTACAAATGTATTTGTTGCCGTAGGCGACATCAAGTCAGGAATGCAGCACAGGCTTGTTTGGAATTTGATTTGGGATCATAGAAACCCTTTCAAGGAAAAAGAAAACAGCTGTGCCAGTTTTCCTCTAGACAAAAGAATCAATGTATAATCATTTTTTACCTGCAAATCTGCGAAAAAATGAGAAAATTAAAGAAGGGTGGAATTTAGGTCAATGCCAAAACTCTCCAAATTTATATGAAGCCTTTTAAATACTCAGATTTTTGTTTTAGGTAGAATTTTTTTGTTTTAAACTTAGTAAAACAGTCAAACATCACAGAAATACATTTATGTAAAAATAGTTTAAACGAGGTAAAGGTACATCACAATCACAAAAAAGAATGGTCTCAGATTCCTTGCTCTGTATGCTCCATTTGTATATTTTTGAAGCAACAGTGCCATCTGGATTTTGATTACCTGAACTAGCAATAAAACACAGTAGATAGATCTACGGTACTGGATGCCATTTAACTAAAAATACATCTTATGTTCCTTTTTCAATCTTATCATTCATTAGGAGTTCCATGGCTGGCTAATGAGGCCTTTTCTGGAATGAAAGATATGCATAAATAGCCAGTGGAAAATACTTTTTATAACCTTACTGACTAATCTTTGATTTGATTTTTAAAATGACTTCCATCAGTTACAGCAAGAATTTGGTTTAATATTGGAGGATGACAAGCAGGCCTCCCACCCTGGATTTGACCCTACAATTTCCTGATTACATGTTTACTGCTCAGATTTTAATGGCAGTTATATACCGCATTACAAAATCATATAACTTAAGATAATATGATACAAGTTAACTGTGTTCTTGTGTTACTGAAACTTGTTTGTTCCACATCTTCCACACATTGCCCACCCAGAGATAAGCCTTGCCCACCCAGAGGAATCATCTGACCATCCAATGAAAACTGAAAAAAACATCGTTATAGCTATATTTTTTGAGTGTTCATAGTTTTCTGTAATTTTGTCATTGGTCATAAAAAAATGCAACACTTTCCTATTGGCCATTTTGAAGCAGGAGTGCGACAAACAAGGTTTATTGTCCAGGCAACGGAACAAAAACAGGGTCCAAAAGGGAAGTCAAAACGGGCAGGGGTCGTTAACGGGAAGAAACGGTAGAAGTACAAAAACAAGATTCAAAAGCAGGGTCGCGAGAACACAGACTGAGGTCAAAACCGGGAAAGCAATCACATTGAAAAACAATAAACAAAAGAACAGACCACAAAAACTAACTCAAACAAGAAACACAGACTCGGAAAAAACAGATAGTTCACTCGCAGAAAAACAGGCAACAGATTAACGTATACAATATAGTGTGACAAACTCGCAACGAGGGACGAAGACAGCTGGTATATATGCAGGTGTAGACAGGTGCAGACACTTAGCTTGAGAGCAGCATGCGAAAAGAAATCAGGTGTGGAGGGTTGACAAGATGACAAGATAATTAGTACTCGTTAGTAATAAACCTATCCTGACCTAGCGTTAGTAAATTAGTAAATGACATGCACGAGAAACGTAAGGTAACATGAACACATGGTTAGAGAGTTAGTCTTACCCAATCCTGATCTAACGTTAGTAGATTAGTAAATAGACACAGGAGAATGAAACAATAAGGGAAGTGTGAGTGACAGCAAGAGAGAGAGAAGCAGTATGAACGCAAGGCTGCGGAAAAACATGGAAAAATGTATGCTTCATAAACGGTGACAATACTAAACATGACAGAAATATAAAACAGACTCAGAACATAACAGGTGTCTCTTCTTGATAACTGTAACTGTTACACATTGCTTAGGATATAATATTCGCTAGCCTAGCTTACTCAGTGAGTTGAGGATAGTGGCAAAAATTTCCGTCTGGGAGATTTGATTTTAAATAGATTGATTACATATTGCATCTAGCCTAGTTGTTGTAGCTGCGATTCTGCGAAACATCTGCAGCATTGCACTAGCTGGCTGCACGTGTGCGGCGCCCGTGTGTGTGTGTGTGTGTGTGTGTTAGCTAGGACAATAAAGTTGTCCTCCTATAAGATGAAGGGGGGTGGAGATGGGTTTAAAATGTAATAAAATTATCATATCCACTAATATACTGATTAGCTATGCTTTAGCTTTATATGAAAGCATCTCAAATCTCATCTAGGGCTTTCAAAAAAAAATCTTCAAAATGTTAATAAATTAAACATTTTATTTTAGAAAATGCCCTGTGTGAGGTTGTGTAGAAATGCAGGAAATTAGTTTGAAAAGGCTAAAATTTTTCTGGGGGAGGACCCCTAGACCCCCGCGACCCCTTCATCCCCCCCTTATGCCCCACCAACATCTCTTCATGCCCTCGCCCCCAATCAAAGCAGTCTAGAAACGCCCCTGATTCAAATTAAGAAGAGAATGGATGCGCTCCAAAAAAATACTTATATTTTACTTTTATTTCATTATCTCTCAATACAGAGACGCTAGTACACAGATTCGCAACGGTTCTGCCTCAGCCTTTGTTAAGAGCTTGTTTTACATGGTACATTTCATAGCCTATAGCCAGGGTGGGAAATTAGCACCCGCCAAATGCGGGAAGATTTCAGAATTGTCGGGTAAATGTATCAAACCTACCCGCCACAGTGGCGTGTAGCAAAGCGGATACAAGCAGGTTGTTACAAACGCTTGTTAGAATATCCTGAGGCGAGCCCGCCTTTTACGATGTGTTCACAACTCTTCCGTTGTTTTTACATACCATAAATCCTCAACGCAATCCACGCCCCCAGATCAACGCAGCGCCATAACAGATCTGACGGAAACGACGAGAGAAAATAGCAAAGATTTTAGATATATGACACGACACGCAACTGGCGCTTTTCTCCCATTCAATTTTTTTGTCCGGACAAGAGGAAGTGATCAGGCATGCATCTGACCGGCGCTAGCCGGATTTAAAGTTGGTTTTCGTTGGATAGTCAAACTCATAACGGGTTGTAAGTATTAGTACTGGGTCCTGACAACCAAGGCATATACAGGTGCAGCTCAAAAAATTTGAATATTGTGAAAAAGTTCAATATTTTTTGTCACTCATTTCAGAAAGTCATCACCATTATCCATCAACCCGCTTATTCCTATTCAGTCGGGGGGGGGGGGGGAGAGCCTATCCCAGCATGCATGAGAGGCGAGGGAGACATACCACCTGGACCCAGCACACATCACCACACAGCACACCACACATTCATTCACTCATATACCTATGGGCAATTTAGAATTAGCCTAACCTGCACCTTTTTGTTTTTTTTGGACTGTGGGAGGAAACCGGAGTACCCGAGGAACACACACACCAGACACAACAGAACAAACAAACCACACAGAAAGGGCCCTCGGCCGGGATTCGAACTCGGGCCCTTTCTGCTGTAAGGCGACACCATTTCAGAAAGTGAAACTCATATATTATATAGATTCATTACACATAGAGTGAAATATTTCAAGCCTTTATTTCTTGTAATTTTGATGATTATGGCTTACAGCTAATACAGCTTACAGCTACACAAATTCAGTGTCTCAGAAAATTAGAATATTGTGAAAAAGTTCAATATTGGAAACTCATGGTGTCACACTCTAATCAGCTAATTAACTCAAAACACCTGCAAAGGTTTCCTGAGCCTTTAAATGGTCTCGAAGTGCCTCCTTTATAAAGTTCACTTTTATTTATTTGGGACAGTAATAAACATGTTCTAAACATTTAATTAAATCAGAATTAGCAGCTATTCTGTAGTACCTTAAATCGATACAATGATGTACAATAAAAACAGAAGTAAGCAGTCTTAATTCATTGAACAACTAAACATCGAACAAAAAGTTCGGAAATTTGTGTTTGGTAGATTATTTCTCTGTTGTAACAATGCTTCTTGGCAATACATTTTATACCGTTGGAAAGCCTGTTTATTTCCCTTTTAAATGGTGCCCCATTTGTAAGGAACATGCATTTGTGGGATGAGCAGCACAGCTGAGTATGTGGGTTGCGCCCATGTAAAATTTGCCAAATCTTCTCTGCCAATGCCAAACAGCTTACACCTGCACTGGAACCTGAACATGTGGAGAAACGTTATGTTCAGCGATGAGTCCAGATTCTGCCGACGGAAGTTGGATCGTAGGGTCAAAGTGTGGAGAAGATGGGGAGAACGCTATGCTGATTGCTGCACCGATAGAGTAACACCTTTTGGTGGAGGCAGTGTGATGGTGTGGGGAGGCATCTCCATCACTGGAAAAACGAGGCTTGTCATCATTGGAGGCAATTTCAATGCAGAGATATCGAGATGAGATTCTGCAACCAGTGGCAATCCCATATCTCCACAGTCTGGGACCAAACTCCATCCTCCAAGATGACAACGCTCGCCCCCACAGAGCGGGGTTTATCAGCGACTACTTCCAGAATTTGGGAGTAGAGAGAATGGAATGGCCTGCCAACAGTCCTGACCTCAACCCAATTGAACACTTGTGGGATCAGCTTGGTTGTGCTGTTCGTGCTAGAGTGACCAACACAACCACGTTGGCTGACTTGCGACAAATCCTGGTTGAGGAGTGGAATGCCATCCCACAGCAGGGTGTGACCACGCTGGTGACCAGCATGAGGAGGAGGTGCCAGGCTGTTGTGGCTGTGTATGGTTCTTCCACACGCTACTGAGGCTCCTGACTGTTTGTTAAATTAATAAATTGTAAAATTGCCAATATGTCTTGTTTCTTCCTTGTTACTGATAGACTTCAATCATCCAATCCACCAAACAACACCAAACAAGAGTCACTGGCAACAGCAGAATAAGCTGTTTGGCATTAGCAGAGAAGATTTGGCAAATTTTACATGGGCGCAACCCACATACTCAGCTGTGCTGCTCATCCCACAAATGCATGTTCCCTACAAATGGGGCACCATTTAAAAGGGAAATAAACAGGCTTTCCAACGAATTGAGTTTTATATATGACTTTGACAAAGTAAGTTAGCTAGCTAACTAACTGTGATTCATAGCCTAGCGTTACTGCTGCCTAGCAACCCGATAGTCCCACTAAGATCCGCTAGAAATCTACCAAAATGCATTTTTGGTGACCTGATCTACAATCCGTCTCTCTAACGTTAGCCGATTAAGGCTTAGCCTACACTGTAAAAAAACAGTCAAAATAAAGTGGAAAAACAATAAAATTACAGCAAATTTACATTAAAAGTTAAAGACAATAACTGTTAATTTACAGATATTTCCTGATTTATTAAGCTCAATTACCTACAATAAACAGTGATTGAAAGTAATAACACATTCCAAAGACTGTAAAATAATGGTTGTACTTTGGAGAAAAAATTCTGATTAATTGTAGTGTTTAAATATGTGAAATAATTAAAAAATGTTTTGAAATAACATAAATGTTTTGAAATAAAATATAATTACAATATTTAATCATTAAATTACTGTAGATTTACTGTAGAAATCTGTTAAATAAAATACTTGTTAAAAGCAAACTGTAAAATTACAGTGAAATACCCTAAATTAATTGAAAACATTGTAGAAATACAAGCTGGTTTTTATATCGACGATATGTTCATGTAAATGTAACCCATGTGACTTTAAACCAGTATAATTGATTTATTTGGTTCATTCTTTTCATATTGAGTCATGATAACCCTGTTCTGCAGTGTTGATAGTTTTCAGATGGCCCCTAAGGGGTGCACGCGACTGACTGATTTTTGTTACATACTAATATGGACTTGATCTACGCCAAAGCTCCACCCCCCCTCACATGTGATCTTCATCTTTACTGACATCAACATAATCGTCATTCCTTGCTGTGGCTGGACTTCTCTGTATCACCACCTTTTTCATCCCTCGCTGCAACTGGACTGGAAACTTCAAGGACGAGTGGTAGGACTATACTGAACTGGACAGAAATTGAACTGACCTGAATCGGACTTACAGTCACACACACACAAACATTTTGAGTGCACTCATTTTATTTTGGGGGTGTTTTATTTGGTTGTTTATTTGTTCATATATTTTTAAACAAGATCTTGTGAGGTTATTTATTTATTTATTAATCCGTACTGGCGGCACTTAATTATTTCAGCGAAACTACTCTGACATAGTATTCAAATATATTAAATCTTCTCTTTTTTTAGAGTTATAATACCAAGAGTGGAAACAATACATATTCCGAGTACATTTTAATGGATCTATATTGAAGTTGTATTGTAAAGTTTTGTAATCTAATTAAGCTAATTTGTTTAAATGGTTGATACCTGAGTGAAATTTTTAAGTGGTTTTAATATGGAACATTTTTAAGTGTTTTAATACTGATGATTGTAAGTGTTTTTTTTTTAATACAGATAATTTACAATGTTTTTTTAAAAGTGAGAAGTATAGTGATAAGGAAAAGAGAGACATCAAATATTGAATTAAATCAGCTATTTGTTCACATCTAATACAGATTGTTGTGTGTTGTTTGGGGTGAGTTCTAAAACATTACTGTGGTCTAATTGCAATAACCTAAGCCAAGCCCTATTAGTACCTCGATATTAAACAGACTGTTGCCGTGCAAGCACAGGTGTTTCTGTCATTGCGTAGGTTACACATGCATGTCGCTAAAAATGATATTTTCATTTTATCTCCCCTTGACATTTTGCTTGCTGCGCACAGTCGTGTTTCTTGCCCTGAACAGAGTTCAGTGGGCGGGATTTAAGATGGAAGAGGAGACTTCTTTGATTGCAAACACAGGACTACAGCAAGGCTAAAAATCCTGCATAGTTGTTGTATCGTAAGAAGAACACGTATAAACCTGATGCTATTACTCAAGTACTTTTATTAAACTCTATCAGTACAATATTAGAGAGCGCGAGCAGCCTCTTATCAACACTTATGTAAACTCTCGTCTCTTGGCGCCAGGGCAGCAGCTCACACTGCGCAGCTGCATAACACAGTCTGTCCTATAGCTCCACCTATAGGCATAATGAAGAACATCACATATCCCTCTCAATAAGAACACACATAGATCCCAGTTGTACCTGTAGCCTACAGTATCGTTATAAACATTGAACATTGAACTAAATATTTCAAAATAGGTATGCCTCTTATTTCAGCATCTAGACAAACATATGCATTCTCAGCATCAATTTCTGTCTCGCTTATCTTAATTATCAGCAGTTGTTACCTCTTTCACTTTTCAACCTTTTACATTCTAACACTTCAACACAGAGCCATGAGTTAACCGGATAATCTCACAATATGCCATTGCATTCAATCTAATTACTTTTTAGTTTTCCACCCTTAGTCCTTTTTCTTTCCTATGCTAGATGTTCTCTAAACTCAGTGACTCACATAACAAAGTCCTCAGTCCATGCAGGTGCTCGTCTCAGCCTGGCCTATCTGACAGGAGGTGTTTGTGTATCCGAGTGTGGCACCAGTGTAGTGTCATAGTCTAGAGGCAGCAACTCACTATCACCCCCTTCTTTCCAAAGGGAGACCGGTGCAAGGTAGGAAGCATTCCAACAACGTCCATCAGACAGCAAGTAGGTGTACAGTCCTTTTTTTTCCACCACCTTCAGTGGTTTGGAGAACCTGCACTGGGTCTTAGGGAGAATGCCCGGTTTCTTTACCCGAACATATGAGCCACACGGGAAGAACACACTCTTTGCCCCTCGCTTGTGATCTGTATATATTTTGCTTTTGGCCTGCTTCACGCCCACCCCGGAGGCAATGTCCTTTGGTGATGGCGGAGTGGTTTGTGGAATCTGAAATCCAGCCACATGAAGTTTGGTGCGCATAGGCCTGCCATGCAACAGTCCAGCAGGTGAATGCTGCGTCGTGGAGTGTGGGGTCGCATGGTAGGCCTGTAAGAAGTCTGTTGTAAACTCCTTCCATTGCCTGCCTTCCAGCGAGGCAGTCTGCAAACTGTCCTTCAAGCTGCGATTAAAACGTTCGATCTCGCCGTTTGCACGCGGATAATACACAGATGATTTCCTGTGCACTATGCCCCTGTCATGAAGAAACGCTTCAAACTCCTGCGACACGAATTGGGAGCCGTTATCAGAGACGAGCTCCTTTGGGTTGCCCTCTCTACTGAAGACTGTAGATAGGAATGTTGTCACCGTCCGTGATGTGACCTGTGACACGAAAGCTATTTCAGGCCACTTGCTGTAGTAATCTATTAATGTAATTGCAAAACGACAGTCCAAGGGCGCCTTATCAAAGGGCCCTACCACATCAATTGCCAGTTTCTCCCAAGCACCCGTAGGATACGGCACAGGCTGCAGTGGAGGGTTGTGTGTGACTGCTGACTTGTCGTGTGACTGGCATGTGATGCATGCTTTGATAGCCGACTCAATGCCAGGCCACCAGTACACTTCTCTGAGTCTCTGCTTTGTTCTCACGATTCCCTGGTGAGTGTCATGGGCCAGGGAGATCAGTTTGGGCTGGAGACTGTCTGGGACAAGCAGTCTGTCTGTGCCCCGCACAACACAGTCATCCTGTAGAGAGAGTTTGTGCTGTAGTTTGAAGAACGGCCGCAGGGCTGGTTCGAGGTTCTTTTCAGACTTGGGCCATCTGGAGGTGAGCATCTCACGCAGTTTCAGTTGTACAGGACAGGAAGCGCATGCAGTCTTGAACTCAACTGCGGTGATAGCTGAGAGAGTAGAGACCAGCGCTACCACTTCCACATCATCCTCTAGGCTATGTTCTGAGCTAGGCAGTGGGAGACGAGACAAGCAATCAGCGGTAACATTCTCGCGACCGGGCTTGTACTGGATGTCATAGCAGAATGACAGTAATCTAGCGGACCACCTGGCTACGCGCATACCTGCTCTACCCTGACCTTTCGAAGAGAGCAGTGTGGTCAGGGGACTATGGTCTGTACGTATTGTGAACTGTCTCCCCCATAGGTATGTCCTCCACGTTTCCGTCGCCCACACGCACCCCAGTGCTTCTTTCTCTACTGTAGAGTATTTTCTCTCTGCCTGGGACAGCGTGCGCGAAGCGAACGCCACCGTCCTCTCTGAGGCGTCCGGATGTATCTGAGTGAGGACCGCGCCCAGACCGTAATCTGATGCGTCTGTAGTGACAACAGTGGGCAGCTCTGGATCAAAGAGTGAGAGTGCAGGGCTATCGACAATGAGTCCTTTAACCGCTTCAAAACTCAGCTGAGCCTCAGGTGTCCAGATGAAAGCTGCTGATCCTCTGAGCAGTGCTCGCAGTGGCTCAACGACAGCAGCATAATCTGGGATGAATTTCGAATACCATCCTGTGAGCCCCAGAAATGACCTCAGCGTGATCAGGTCTGTAGGTGGGGGTGCTTGGGTCACAGCTGTGACATGAGATGCATCAGGTTGCAGTCCATTCGCTGACACAGTGTGCCCCAGGAAGTTTAGTTCTGTTTTCCTGATGTGGCACTTTGAGTAGTTCAGCTTGAGTCCCGCCTTGTCAATGCATCGCAGCACAGCCGTCAGGTTTTTGTCATGCTCCTCGGCTGTTGCCCCTGTGACTATGATGTCGTCTAGATAACACTGGACCCCTGACTGACCTTTAAGAACTGTCGACATCATGCGTTGGAAACAGCTGGGAGCCGATGCCAGGCCATACGGCACTCTTTTGTAGCGAAACAGTCCATCGTGCGTGATGAATGTGGTCAAGCTGCGGCTGTCCTTGTGTAGTACAACCTGATGATAAGCACTCTGGAGATCTAATGTTGAAAACAGTGTTGCACCCCTCAACTCTGTAAACAGTTCCTCCATGTGGGGTAGTGGGAACCCATCTATCACTACCGCCTTGTTAGGCTCTCTCAAGTCGACGCAGAGTCTTATTCCTATATCTTTCTTTTTGGTAACGACTATGGGTGAGATCCATTCCGACGACTCTACGGGCTCAATTATGTCCTGCTCTACCAGTTTCTTTATCTCCTGAGATACAGCTTCTCGTACTGAGAATGGTAACCGACGTAATTTGAGCTGTACTGGTTTAACTTCTGGGCGGATTTTGACAAGGTGAGTGAACCCTTTGGCGCACCCGAGTGTCTTTTCCTTCACACTGGCCACAGTAGAGTTGGTCTGGCTGCCCGGGGTCATAGTGACCTGGCCGTCTCGTATTTGCATATGCAACGCATAGAATAAGTCTCTCCCTAACACAGCTGAACCATTTTGCACAATGTAGAACTCAGCATCGGTACAGCGGTCACCAAATGCTACGTTAGTTTTTAAGCATCCATTGACGGGAATTGCATTTCCCCCGTAGCTAACAAGGCTAAGCTTAGGTGTTGTAAGAGAAACGTCAGGGAAAAGTCGCATGTAACTGGAATTAGGCAGAATCGACACGGCTGAGCCCGTGTCTAACATGAGTTCAATATCCTGCCCCTCTCGCTTCTTTGTGCTAACATGAACCATACACATAATCAATCAGTTATCTCACTAACTTGTTTAAAACCCTGACAAACTTTTGAGAAATGTCCCTTTTTTCCACACGAGTTACAAAGTGCATCTTTAGCAGGGCATCCTTCAAAACTGGCAATGTGCTGAGTAGCGCCACATCTGTAGCATGCCTTACCCCGCGTAGACTGAGAAGGTGAGTGTTGCCGTGGTGTATGTCCACCCCGCTGGGACCAGTGCTGGCGGTGTTTGGTAGGCTGGACTGCCTGTACAGCGTTATCCGGTGATCCAGGAAGCATGACTCTTGCCTCCGTCACCGCTGTTTCAATCTGACCGGCGATCGTTAGAGCCTTGGTCAGGGTCAATGGAATTTCCAGCAGTAGACGCTCTCTGATGCGTGCTGAATTAGTTTTTTCGACCAGTTGGTCCCGAATCATTTCCTCTTCCATTCCCCCGAACTCGCACGTCGCCGCCAGCTCCTTTAGAGAGGCAACATACTGGTCTGTACTCTCGCCATTGCGTTGGCTACGTTGGCGGAATCTGTAACGCTCCGCCACTACGTTTACTTTCGGCGTGAAGAATTTCTGAAGAGCTGCAAGAGCCGTCGCATACTTATCATCTGTAACCGTCATCGTATAGAAAAGTCTCTGTCCCTCTGCACCCAAGCAATGGATGAGCAGAGCGCGCTTTCTTGCCTCTGGCAGATCCCCCTCAGACATAGCCAGCAGGTAGTTCTCGAACATACGGATCCATCTTTTGAACGGAATGGCTGGGTCTCCGGTGTTTTGTAGAAATGGTGCAGGTTGACTCAGGTTCAAAGTCGCCATCTTCGTCGCCAATATGTTGTATCGTAAGAAGAACACGTATAAACCTGATGCTATTACTCAAGTACTTTTATTAAACTCTATCAGTACAATATTAGAGAGCGCGAGCAGCCTCTTATCAACACTTATGTAAACTCTCGTCTCTTGGCGCCAGGGCAGCAGCTCACACTGCGCAGCTGCATAACACAGTCTGTCCTATAGCTCCACCTATAGGCATAATGAAGAACATCACAATAGTGCACCTTTAATATATAAAAAACGTTTGCAGCATACCAGTATTCAGTCAATTTATGCCGTTGTACCAGAAAATAAGACATCGATAGTCTTGATATTGTTGGGTCACAGACATCAATAACTCATGGCTTGCAAAGGATATGCGACCAAATATTTAAAATTATTACTTTATTCTACATTATGTTAAACTGTCCAATAGGTGAAAAATTTTAGGAAAAACCCCTACAGTGTGGGGGTCCGGTGGCTCTGTTATGCTGTGGGGGGCATTTTCCTGGCATGGTTTGGGTCCACTTGTCCCATTAGAGGGAAGGGTCACTGCAAATCAATACAAAGTTATTCTGATTATCCTATGATGAAACATTCCTATCCTGATGGGAGTGGTCTCTTCCAGGATGACAATGCCCCCATCCACAGGGCACGAGGGGTCCCTGAATGGTTTGATGGCTAAATGGCTCAATGGCTCTATCATGAAGGGAATATTTTTTTTAATTAATGGATAAATAACACTGAAGTGCAGGGGCGTCATTTCCACTGGGGACGCGGGGGACATGTCCCGTTTGTGTCCCCTCCACTTTGTACAGTCCGAAAACTAACGTTATATAAAGAAACATCAAACTGCACACACTAGGACCACGCACTAGGACCTGTATAATTTACAGCGTAATCTAGTCCCACCCCCAAAATAGAGATCCATTCAAATGCACAGAGGTTATAGTATCACTTATTAAAAGTATCTGAAAAGTAAAGAAATAAAAGTCTTGATGTTGTTGGGGCACAGGCATGCAAAGGATTTGGAGTGCAGTTTTTAAATGAAAAATTTTGTAATTCATATTAATAATTATTATAAAACATTTTTAAAGGCCCATCCCATTTCTGTAAAGTCCAACTCATTAGGGGGTGCACCAGACCGGTGTATCTTCTAAAATGCTTGCCTCCAACTGCAGGTACAGTACTCCAATTCACGAGGGGGGCAATACTGCTAGCTAAATCACCATGCAAGACCCTGCCAGCCAATCAGCATACCAGACTCCAACTGGTATCCTCCAAAAGGCTATGCTGAAAGATAATCACCATGTCACACCCAAAATGATACCCTATGCTGCTAATCACTATACCAGACGCCTAATGGAATCATCAACTGCTATGCTTTCAGTCAATTTTCCAATTGCTTATGCTGTCAACCAATCACCATGGTGGACGACAAATAGAATCCTGCGAATTTGTACAGTACCCCACAATCACCACTCCAACATTGCATTTAATGTCTATGGCATTGAATCACCATTATGGACCCCAAATGGGATCTTCTGGATGGCTATGCTGCTAACCAGTCACCATCCTGGATCCCAAATGACATTCTCCCAATCCACATGTCGAAGTGTCCTTGGGCAAGACACTGAACCCCAAATTGCTCCCAATGAGCAGGCTAGCACCTTGCATGGCAGCTGCTGCCATTGGTGTGTGAACGGGTGAGTGAGAGGCCATTGTAAAGCGCTTTGGATAAAGGCGCTATATAAGTGCAGTCCATTTACCATTTACCATTTTAAACATTTTACAGGTATCGGTTGCGTATATACTCAGGCAAATATATATATTTTTTAAAAGCACTCCTTGAGAGTGCCAATCATCATATTTTCTAAGTAATTTCAATATTCTGCCATGGCCTAGTTGGTGTACTTACATGTCTATCTCTGTCCAAAGCCATTCTCACTTTCTCATCTAGAAGAGAAGAGGCCATGGAGCCAGTAATCAAATAAATTGCTAAATATATTTTATAACAATGTAAAACTGAGGGAGTTGGGGCACCTTCACTGTGTGCTGTGCATTACGCACTAGCTACAGATGTCTCTCATTAGTATGCTATTTTACTCCACACTGATTTAGATAGCTCGCTGGCTTTATATCTTATGGACATCAAGAATTGATGTGTGAGAGTTCGACTTGCAACCAGACGGGGTGCCAACGGTCACCTTCCACAGGGAGGGGCTCCTGCACGGTGGAGCAGCCAGGGGTGGATGTGTTCAAGTTCAAGTTATTTTATTGTCACTTTACAGCAGTGGTGGCCAATTCCAGGCCTCGCGGGCCGGTGTGTATGCAGGTTTTTACTGCCACCAGTTACCACGGTTCAATCAGCTAATTAGTCATACACACAATCACCGATTCACTTGTAAATTACAGAATGATAAAATGCTACAATACACGCATTGACGCATACCGGCACAAGAACATTCATCAGCTGCTTTTCATATCGCGGATATGTAGATTAAAATATCAGATCGTGTAAACGATTGGGCTAATTAAATAATTGTTAACTGGCGGCAGCAAAAACCTGCATACACACCGGCCCGCGAGGCCTGGAATTGGCCACCCCTGCTTTACAGTTTACACAGGTGTAGACAGAGAGTGAAAAACTTTATGTGCAAACGCCCGACAATGAACAGCAGTTATAAAAAAAATATGTTAAAAAGTCTAAGTTAAAAAGCTGTCAATTAAAATATACATTGTTCAAAACAATAAGGAGGATGGAGGTTTCTGGAGGTCAGTCAGTTGACAAATGAGATATGCGAGTCTGGAAGCAAGACAAAAATGCAGCTCTCAACCACCGCTGTACATCGAAATATCAGACATTTGTTAAATTTGGAACACGCTTGATCGACGTAATCAGCGCCAGAATACCTTTGAGCTTACAGGAAAAAACAGTACAATCACCTACGCAAAATGACTCGATTTAACCATTTGAAATTAACTACAAATGTTATGGTACAGTGGATGACATTATTGACAATAGTTTCACAAAATTTTGCGTTACTGCAATAGTGAAACTACTTCCATGTGTGGACCATCAGCCCTTGGATTCAAGGCCACACCCACAATCATAGCCAATGGCAAAGAGCATTTTGTTGAACATGAACTCATTATTACCCATCCCAAGTACTGCGGTACTCACTTCTTCTGCAGGCTGGCGGTCTCTGCCCTCTCCTCCTCCAGGGCTCTCTGTGAATCTGAGATACGCTGCTCATACTGCTCCTCAGCTTTCTCCATCCTCTGCTGCTGGATGTCTTCCTGTTTGATCTTCCAGCAAAGCAGTGAGAACACAGGCTTCAGCCTTTTCCCTTCACAGCTTCCCCTGAACAGGTTCAGCCATTACACACACAGGTTCAGCCTCTTGCCTGCAAATCAGCCTTTCCAGCGCAGTTCTTAAGCATGACATTGTTCATCAAATTTCCACCACAACCCACTCATGCTTCTCTTCAAAGCCCATATGTCCCCTAACAGCCACCATACTTACTGCATCAGAACCACTTCCATCTTCCTGCTCAGGTCAGTGACATCATACAACTTTGCATCCTTAGCCTGACACAGCTGTGTCATGGCCACCAACATTGATGCCATGACCACCAGCTCCTCTTCCTTCGCTTCCAACCTCTCTTCAACACGTTCTATCTCGGTGTCCAGGTTCTCAGAAGTGTTGTGGTACAGCCTGAGTACGTTAGCCAATTCTTCTTCTTTGGCCTGACACAGCTCTGACATTGATGCCAGCTTCTCCTCGTTCTTCTCAACCATGACCACCAGCTCCTTCTCCTTGCTGTCAAAACACTGAGTCATGGCCTCCATCCTCTCCCGCCGAAGCCGTCTCTCTTCCATCAGATTGTCCATCATGGCCTCATGCAGATTTGCATTATCCTCCTGTTTCTCCTCCATGGCCGCCAGCTTCTTTTCGCTCTCTTCAAGTCTGGCAGCCATGGCCGACAGCTCCTTGTCCTTTCTCTTGTCATTTACAGACATGGCCGTCAGTTTTCTGACAGCCATCTCTGCCAGCTCTTCCTCCCGGACTTCACTTTTCTCAGCCATAGCCACAAGTCTCCTCTCCTTCTTCCTGCAGATCTTCCTCAAGGCCACCTGTTCTTCCTGCAAGGCCTGGACGATGCTGCAGTATCGATCCTCACACAAATAAATAACAGTTGACAAGGCTAGTTACCAGCATTAGTGATTCCATACAAGTCACAGATTGATTATGTAGTGAGATGCCTACACCGGTGTTAGCATCATTGATGTAAATCTAAAGGCCAAACTGGACATTATAGATCTAACCTTCAGCTCCTCATAAAGGCAAAGTGCAGCTGAAGCAGAGTCCTGGCAGGCATTCAGCTCCTGCTTGGGCTGCCACCTTGTTTCTCAGCAGCTGGCCTATACGGTCGGAACTCACTCCAGCTACCCCTGAAATCCATCACCTTGGGCTATAAGCAGGAGAAGGCAAGGCTGGTGATGGAATTAAGGGACTCCTCCGACAGGACAGTAGCAGAAGCAAACACCAGAGTTGCAACTGGAAGGAAATGGAGGGCAGGGGAGGAGGTGCAGAAGGTGATGGGCAGGCTGCAACATCAGGAGGTTGTGGGCAGGGTCCAGACAGGGCGGGCAGGCCTCGGATGGAGCGACCCACCCATTCTATTGTCCAAGGCAAACAGGAAGGAGAGGAAGGACCTGGTTGTTGCCGAGATCACCAGAATAGAACAGGAGGAGCTCAGAGTGAAGTCTGTGGCACAGGGGCAGCAGGGGCGGTGGACAACTTGGGAGGGTGTCGTGAGCCGAGCAATCAACTGGGCAGACTTCTGGAAACTGCCACAAGCTCGACTCAGTTTCCTCATTAGAGCGACCTACGACACGCTCCCGAGCCCTCGAAATCTCCATCAGTGGTTTGGAACAGAGCAATCCTGTGACCTCTGCGGGACCATCAATGCCTCACTCCAGCATGTTCTGTCAGGATGTAAAACAGCTCTGACACAGGGTCAGCTTACATGGCGGCATGACCAAGTGCTCAGGAAGCTGGCAGAGGTGCTGGAGAAAAGTCGCCAGGAGGCGAATAACCTGAGTCCATCAAGGAGCCAACAGAGGATCCACTTCCTCAGGCAGGGGGAACCTGCAGAACACTCCAGAAAGAGATCAACACCCTCCAAGCTGTTAACACCAGGGGCGGAGTGGAAGATGGAAGTGGATCTGGGTAGACAGCTCCAGTTCCCACGGGAAATCTGCAGCACCACTTTAAGACCAGATGTGGTGCTGTGGTCTGCAGCCGTGAAGTCAGCAGTGCTGATCGAGCTGACAGTGCCATGGGAGGAGGGACTGGAAGCTGCCTACGAAAGAAAGATGGCAAAATACGCAGACCTGGTCGCGGAGTGCAGGGAAAGTGGATGGAGTGCGAGGACGTACCCGGTGGAGGTGGGAGCTAGAGGCTTTGTTGGCAGCTCCACGTCACGCCTGCTAAAGGACGTGGGACTAAGGGGAGCCAGATTGAGCAAAGCCACCAAAGAACTATCAGAGGAGGCAGAGAAAGCAAGCCACTGGCTCTGGCTGAGACGACGAGACAAGGCTTGGGGGGGAACATCAAAATAGGTAGAGCTGCAGGGGGTGTCAGGGAGACGTCCCTGTTCACTGCCCCGCCACCAGGAGATGTTCTGGGTAAGGGGCGAAACATCTATGAATGGTGGTCCCCAGCTGAAGACCCTGCAGCTCAACCTATCTTTTTGGTATGCGGTCAGGTTTAGGCCTGGCTCAGGGAAGAGGACGCCCCTGCCATGCATAGTCCACCACGGGCACCGTTGGAGGTGCGTCAGGCCTAAGGCCAAGCAGGAAGACCATCATCCTGTATGAAATAATGCAGCTCCTCATAAAGGCAAAGTGCAGCTGAAGCAGAGTCCTGGCAGGCATTCAGCTCCTGCTGAAGGTTCAGGATCTGCTCCGCGTCCCTCTTCTCAGTCACTTAAAAAAAAGGAAATAAAAACGTATGCATTAAATAACATACACAAGCACATGTCTGGCAGTGGTTGTAGTAGCTGTGGTGTAAATGCCATACAAAATTTTTGAAAATGTAATTGAACTTACCTCTGTGATTCCAGATTTTCACCTGGAGGAATAAGACAAAATAATTATATTGCAGTCCACACACATCAGTACACTGCGCACAGAGCAACGTTGACTAAATTAAGAAAATAGTTTTTCTTTTTTTTTGCAAGCTTAGGGAAGAAGCAGTAGGCCTACATGATGTGGTGAATGCAATACATGTCATATAAAATAAGCGCTGCAACGCTGGTAACCGCGATTGTGGCGAATCCCATAGCCATACTTGCAGATTTGCTTTATGGTAACGAGACTGGAAGCTGTGTAAAAGGGGGATTTTTGATTAAACCTGGGAAGCAACACAGTGCGCAATGCCCCAAAATATATTTCTTACTTCCAGAATATACTGAAATTAATTAGCTATGATCAAGGTAGTTAATATACGTAAAATGTTTCAAAGAAAGCTACATGCATGCAGTAACATATTGGATATTACCTGACAGGGTTAGCTAGCCAATCTGATGAAATCTGGAAAAAAACGTTGACTAAAATACACAAATATACATTTCTTAGCTCCTTACAGAATATGCCAAACTGAATTTATATTATCAAGATGAAAATTAAATAAATCAGTGGTTTGTAAAAACACAGCTCACTGTACGATAGTTCAATACGATATATGGTATGGAAGAGCTGTAGGCTATTTATGAATAAATAAAGTCAGTATTCCAGTCAATTGTGACGTAGAAAAAATAAAGCAACATGCAGTAGGCTAGGCTAACATACTGGACTAGCCTATGACGTCTGATATCCAGAACATAACACAAAAAACGTAGCCTACGGCATGGAAATGTTCGGGATTTCGTATACTTACTGTTTGCGAAATTAATAGGCTAAATCGAAATTAATGGGCTATTACCAAAATAATCGTTCTGAAATCTACTGGTTTGTAAAAACGTAAGGTCCCCGTAGTTCAACACGATCTAACCGATGCGGTATTTATTTATTTTTATTTTTTTAAAATAATTATAGCACTCACACCATTCACTTACACATTCAAACCTATGGGCAATTTAGAGTCTCGAATTAACCTAACTTGCATGTTTTTGGACTGTGGGAGGAATCCCACGCCGGCACGGGGAGAACATGCAAACTCCACACAGAAAGGCCCTCGGCCGGGATTCGAACTCGGTACCTTCATGCTGTGAGGCAACAGTGCTAACCACTGCGCCACCGTGCCGCTAGACTGGTATTTATTGAAGAAAGTATTCCAGTCCATTGTGACGTAAAATAGTGAAAGCTGCATCGAGACCGAGCGCAAATAGGCCCCGCCCACCCCGGGGAGGAAAACAGTGTTATCCTGCTATCGCCGTCCATTTGACTTGACTTGCTAGTGCGTTCTTGTCATCCGAGCAATAAGACGTGAGGCGTTGGCGAACATGATTAAAGGGATAGTTCGCATTTTTTAGACCCAGGTTCGCCGACCTACTTACCACGAATTAAGTCATAAATTGGGGAACATATGGGGCTCAGGACCTCCTGTCTCGAGTACGTGGAACTCAATCTCTGTTAGCCGTTAGCTTTGTTAGCCAAATAACATTGATTTAATTGGGGCTTATGATCACCCCCTGACAGCTACTTATCAAAGGCACTATATACACCAAACTTAAATAAACACTTTGTTGTATGTTTATTTGTTTGCATATATACATACATTGTAATCTAAACGTGCCAATATAGCCAAAAAGCGGCATTATTAGTTAGTTTTGGACAACTTGCCTGATCAATGGAAAAGATACATTGCAGAGAGCTTATAGTATCGCTTGTAACAGTACCTGGAAATAAGATATCGAGAGTCTTTTGATGTTGATGGGTCACAGACTTCAGGAAGTAACAGCATGCAAAGGATGCGACCAAATATTAAATATGATACTTTAAACATATGTTAAAGCAAAGGGTATGAATACTTATGTAAATGAGAGATTTCAGTTTTCGATTTTTAATACATTTGCAAAAGTTTTCATGTTTTCACTTTTTCATTATGGGCTATTTTGTGTAGAATTTTGAGACAAAAATGAACTCAATCTATTGTAGAATATGTCTGTAATGTACTAAAACGTGGAGAAGGTGAAAGGGGTATTCAGACTTTCCGGCTTTTAAAACTCCAAAGGCCAAACAAACATGGTATACATACAGGTATACATGGATGGGATTATTTCTTAAAAATTAAAAATTATTTTTAACCTAATTTCCTTCTATAAAGCACTCAACTTTTCCAATTGTCAAGAAATGTGTTGTTATGCCTATATTTATATATGGTGAACCAACAAATTAACTATAACTCTAGGCCCATCAGTATTTTTCCCATAACATCCAAGGTTGCATAAAGGTGGTTGCAAAACAACACGTAGTCTGTTTTAATTGTTACCTGCCCAGGGACTGCAGATTACATTTAGCTGCAAAGCTTATTCTGGAGCAGCCGAGTGGATGTGTAGTGTCCCTATCAAATTAATCAACAAACAAACAAATAAATATAACTGACTTTAAATCCAGTTGGTTAACCAAAATGAAGGCATCAAAAATGTTACCTTTTAAGTCCCAAACATTTAAATGCATTTGTGAACAGTACTTCACAGAGAGGTAAATGTGGACATAGACGCAAAATCCAGGAGCTGGATGTGCCTTCACAAGTTTTTCTTTGTGGCGTTTTGTCATTTACATAATTTATAGATTTATTGGGGAGCTGTAAGGACATCTGTGAAATCTCAACACCAACCCAAGTTAAAAAAAGATTCTAAAATGTGACTGACTTAAGTGCAATTTCCCCTTCTCTTTTACTTTGCTTAGGCAACTTTAAAAGCGAGAAAAAATGAGAGCTCAAGTTAAAAACAATGATCACGGCTGTCATGTTAAATGGAGGACCAGGTCCACTGGGGGATCTTGCTATGACAATTAATACATATTTAAAAGGGACAGGCTGAATCACAGCAGATAATCGGTCTCCCTAGGCCACATGTAAATGAAATGCTCTTGTCTTAGTTGAATGGTCTCAGTTCAGGCTGTACAGTCAGTAACATTCAGTCCAATGAAGGATAACCTAAGAAATTGCTACTATTATTTCAAAATCAATTATTTGGGTTAGGTAGTGGCTTTTTCCGTTCACACACAGGTCTCCTATACAGAACATTTCTGTGTTTAGTCTGTTCACACGTGACATGACCATTCCAGAGAGATTAGGCACAACACTTGTACCTGATAGTAATTCTCACCTATTTAGGGAGGACTCTGTTTTATAACTCCAGATGTGATCATCACAGAAACTTGGTAAATGGCTTAAATGAAGCAAGACAGTTCTACAATTTACAATACAAATACGAATACAATATTTATTTATTTTCATAATTGAATTAAACATAAAGTGCCACAAGTTTTTTTTTTAGTTTGCAATGAAATACTGAGAACTACATAAGTAGTAAATAGCACCGTTTAAAACATGGCTTTTATTGTACATGAGAAGAAACTGCTTAAAACATGGCTTTTATTGTACACTAGAAGGAGCCGTTTAAAACATGGCTTTTATTGTACGCTAGAAGGAGCTGTTTAAAACATGGCTTTTATTGTACACTAGAAGGAGCCTTTTAAAACATGGCTTTTATTGTACGCTAGAAATAACTGTTTAAAACATGGCTTTTATTGTACACTAGAAGGAGCCGTTTAAAACATGGCTTTTATTGTACACTAGAAGGTACCGGTTAAAACATGGCTTTTATTGTACGCTAGAAAGAACTGTTTAAAACATGGCTTTTATTGTACACTAGAAGGAGCCGTTTATAACATGGCTTTTATTGTACACTAGAAGGAGCCGTTTAAAACATGGCTTTTATTGTACACTAGAAGGTACCGGTTAAAACATGGCTTTTATTGTACACTAGAAGGAGCCGTTTAAAACATGGCTTTTATTGTACGCTAGAAAGGACTGTTTAAAACATGGCTTTTATTGTACACTAGAAGGAGCCGTTTATAACATGGCTTTTATTGTACACTAGAAGGAGCTGTTTAAAACATGGCTTTTATTGAACACTTGAAGGAGCCGTTTAAAACATGGCTTTTATTGTACACTACAAGGAGTTGTTTAAAACATGGCTTTTATTGTACACGAGAAGAAACTGTTTAAAACATGGCTTTTATTGTATGCTAGAAAGAGCTGTTTAAAACATGGCTTTTATTGAACACTAGAAGGAGCCGTTTAAAACATGGCCTGTATTGTACACTAGAAAGAACTGTTTAAAACATGGCTTTTATTGTACACTAGAAGGAGCCGTTTAAAACATGGCTTTTATTGTACGCTAGAAGGAGCTGTTTAAAACATGGCTTTTATTGTACACTAGAAGGAGCCTTTTAAAACATGGCTTTTATTGTACGCTAGAAATAACTGTTTAAAACATGGCTTTTATTGTACACTAGAAGGTACCGGTTAAAACATGGCTTTTATTGTACACTAGAAGGAGCCGTTTAAAACATGGCTTTTATTGTACGCTAGAAAGAACTGTTTAAAACATGGCTTTTATTGTACACTAGAAGGAGCCGTTTATAACATGGCTTTTATTGTACAATAGAAGGAGCCGTTTAAAACATGGCTTTTATTGTACACTAGAAGGTACCGGTTAAAACATGGCTTTTATTGTACACTAGAAGGAGCCGTTTAAAACATGGCTTTTATTGTACGCTATAAAGAACTGTTTAAAACATGGCTTTTATTGTACACTAGAAGGAGCCGTTTATAACATGGCTTTTATTGTACACTAGAAGGAGCTGTTTAAAACATGGCTTTTATTGTACACTAGAAGGTACCGTTTAAAACATGGCTTTTATTGAACACTAGAAGGAGCCGTTTAAAACATGGCTTTTATTGTACACTACAAGGAGTTGTTTAAAACATGGCTTTTATTGTACACGAGAAGAAACTGTTTAAAACATGGCTTTTATTGTATGCTAGAAAGAGCTGTTTAAAACATGGCTTTTATTGTACACTAGAAGGAGCCGTTTAAAACATGGCCTGTATTGTACACTAGAAAGAACTGTTTAAAACATGGCTTTTATTGTACACTAGAAGGAGCCGTTTAAAACATGGCTTTTATTGTACACTAGAAAGAACTGTTTAAAACATGGCTTTTATTGTACACTAGAAGGAGCCGTTTAAAACATGGCTTTTATTGTACACTAGAAAGAACTGTTTAAAACATGGCTTTTATTGTACACTAGAAGGAACTGCTTAAAACATGGCTTTTATTGTACACTACAAGGAACTGCTTAAAACATGGCTTTTATTGTACACTACAAGGAACTGCTTAAAACATGGCTTTTATTGTACACTACAAAGAACTGCTTAAAACATGGCTTTTATTGTACACTACAAGGAACTGCTTAAAACATGGCTTTTATTGTACACTACAAGGAACTGCTTAAAACATGGCTTTTATTGTACACTAGAAGGAACTGCTTAAAACATGGCTTTTATTGTACGCTACAAGGAACTGCTTAAAACATGGCTTTTATTGTAAGCAAGAAGGAAGTGTTTAAAACATGGCTTTTATTGTACGCTAGAAGGAAGTGTTTAAAACATGGCTTTTATTGTACACTGAAAGAAACTGCTTAAAACATGGCTTTTATTGTACACTAGGAGGAGCCGTTTAAAACATGGCTTTTATTGTACACTACAAGGAACTGCTTAAAACATGGCTTTTATTGTACACTACAAGGAACTGCTTAAAACATGGCTTTTATTGTACACTACAAGGAACTGCTTAAAACATGGCTTTTATTGTACACTACAAGGAACTGCTTAAAACATGGCTTTTATTGTACACTACAAGGAACTGCTTAAAACATGGCTTTTATTGTACGCTAGAAAGAGTCGACGAGGGCGGAGGTCGTCCTCATTTGATCTGCCCACTCGAGCGTCACTGGAAGGCAGGTGCGGTTTTTAGAGGAGTGTTCGATAGGAATGACGCCCACTAGCGCTCCTCTAGTCACTAATGGGCGTTTAGCTTTTACCGGGCACTTGGCAACGAAGTGACCCGGTTGGCCACAGTAGAGGCAGGCTCTGGACCTCATCCTCCGATCCCGATCCTCCCTTGACAGGCGAGTTCGATCCACCTCCATGGCCTCTGTTTCTGGTGCCCGGGAAGGTGGGTTCTTGATGACGATGGAGGAATCGTTGTAGTGGGACCTCCAGGAGGAGCTATGACTTGAAGTCGCCTAACGACGGAACTTGCTGCGGTCCTGAAGGCGATGGTCCATGCGGATGGCGAGCGCGATGAGGTCCTCCAGGTTTTCCCTCCTCTCCCATCTACTGGAAGTCGTCAACGTCTGGAATTCTATGGCGAAATCCCAGACTGAGAGATCCCCCTGGCGCATATGCAACATCTCCCTCGCCGCCTCATGCCCGTGCTTGGAGCGGTCGAAGACCCTCCTCATCTCATCTGCGAACATGTTGGAGGTCTGAACGCATGGAAGCCCCTCCTCCCAGGCCGCCGTTCCCCACTTCTTGGCTCGACCAGATAGCTGAGTGATGATATACGCTACCCGGGAAAGCTCAGTGGGGAAGGTAGTAGGCTGCAGCTGGAAGATGAGCTGGCACTGCGTAAGGAAGGGACGACAACCGCCAGGTTCACCGGAGTACTTCTCCGGCGGGGGTATGATGCCCGAAGCGATGATGTCAGCTCCGTCACGCAGAGGGTTAGGTTCTGCAGGTGCTGTGAAACCAAATCCAACTGGGTCTGGTGGCGACCCAGCATGGCACCCTGCTGCTCGAGGGCGAAGTTCACCCGGGAGCTGTCTGCTGGGTCCATCGCTGGTCATCTCTTTTAAAAAGTCAACTGGGTCAACACCTTATATCAAATATTAGTAGAAGAAGGCGCTACTTCTACCCTCCAGGGCCGTGTCCGAATCAGCACTCTTCTGTTGAGTATCCTTGGTGAGTAAAAGTCGTAGAGAGAAAGTCGTAGAGTACGCAAATTTTTTTCAAACTGCAGTATACTTCAAACACCCGGATGACACACTTACTTCGGGGGTTTCACTGAGTACATTCGGGAGCACAATTTTCAAGAAGTACACGAAAATTTTGGTCACATAAATATGACGTGAAGCTTCGTTTTTAAAAAAGTGAGGCGCAGCTTCGCTGACGTTTTTCTCCAAATGTAACAAAAACAACATGTGACATGGCAGCGCAAGAGTGGGGTGCAGGGTTGCCAGATCTTGTAAGACTTTCCAACCAAATGGCGACTCAAAACCATAGACTGTATAAAAATATGGACAAAATCACTGTGATGTCACCCATTGCCTTCCCACGGCCTCATAAAAACAGTTTTGAAGCTCCAGATATCTTTTTCGCCGCCCTTTTGTACAAACTGCGTCTGCTCCGTGGAGCCGAAGTGACGTTGTTTGGAGCAGGGTCAACCGGATATGGTCTTCATCGTCCAAGCACAGATGATTGACAGTTCGGGTGGAGAAGCCCATGACCTGACCAAACGCAACATTGTGCAAAACGAGCTCACGGTAAACTTCCTTAAGTTGCTAATGTTTTATAATATAACATTTAATTTTCATCCTCGATTTTACTGTGTCATTTATTCACATTGAATGTGTGGTATTCGTTACATAAATAACTTATTCAGTTATCTTCAATTTATATTCAGCTAAATCAGCTAATTTGATTAGCTAACATTAGCTAGCATAGCCTACCACCAGCTGAGCTTGGTGCCAAGCTTGACTCACTGCATCACCACATACAGACGAACATAGGGTAACGCAATTGCTATCAACTAAACATCGAACAAAAAGTTCGGAAATTTGTGTTTGGTAGATTATTTCTCAATAAATTTTATACCGTTGGAAAGCCTGTTTATTTCCCTTTTAAATGGTGCCCCATTTGTAAGGAACATGCATTTGTGGGATGAGCAGCACAGCTGAGTATGTGGGTTGTGCCCATGTAAAATTTGCCAAATCTTCTCTGCCAATGCCAAACAGCTTATTCTGCTGTTGCTAGTGACTCTTGTTTGGTGTTGTTTGGTGGATTGGATGATTGAAGTCTATCAGTAACAAGGAAGAAACAAGACATATTGGCAATTTTACAATTTATTAATTTAACAAACAGTCAGGAGCCTCAGTAGCGTGTGGAAGAACCATACACAGCCACAACAGCCTGGCACCTCCTCTTCATGCTGGTCACCAGCGTGGTCACACTGCTGTGGGATGGCATTCCACTCCTCAACCAGGATTTGTCGCAAGTCAGCCAACGTGGTTGTGTTGGTCACTCTAGCACGAACAGCACACCCAAGCTGATCCCACAAGTGTTCAATTGGGTTGAGGTCAGGACTGTTGGCAGGCCATTCCATTTTCTCTACTCCCAAATTCTGGAGGTAGTCTCTGATAAACCCCGCTCTGTGGGGGCGAGCGTTGTCATCTTGGAGGATGGAGTTCGGTCCCAGACTGTGGAGATATGGGATTGCCACTGGTTGCAGAATCTCATCTCGATATCTCTCTGCATTGAGATTGCCTCCAATGATGACAAGCCTCGTTTTTCCAGTGATGGAGATGCCGCCCCACACCATCACACTGCCTCCACCAAAAGGTGTTACTCTATCGGTGCAGCAATCAGCATAGCGTTCTCCCCGTCATCTCCACACTTTGACCCTACGATCCAACTTCCGTAGGCAGAATCTGGACTCATCGCTGAACATAACGTTCCTCCACATGTTCAGGTTCCAGTGCAGGTGTAAGCTGTTTGGCATTGGCAGAGAAGATTTGGCAAATTTTACATGGGCGCAACCCACATACTCAGCTGTGCTGCTCATCCCACAAATGCATGTTCCTTACAAATGGGGCACCATTTAAAAGGGAAATAAACAGGCTTTCCAACGGTATAAAATGTATTGCCAAGAAGCATTGTTACAACAGAGAAATAATCTACCAAACCCAAATTTCAGAACTTTTTGTTCGATGTTTAGTATAGATATTTGTTCAATGAATTAAGACTGCTTACTTCTGTTTTTATTGTACATCATTGTATCGATGTAAGGTACTACAGAATAGCTGCTAATTCTGATTTAATTACATGTTTAGAACATGTTTATTACTGTCCCAAATAAATAAAAGTTAACTTTATAAAGGAGGCACTTCGAGACCATTTAAAGGCTCAGGAAACCTTTGCAGGTGTTTTGAGTTAATTAGCTGATTAGAGTGTGACACCATGAGTTTCCAATATTGAACTTTTTCACAATATTCTAATTTTCTGAGACACTGAATTTGGGTAGCTGTAAGCTGTATTAGCTGTAAGCCATAATCATCAAAATTACAAGAAATAAAGGCTTGAAATATTTCACTCTATGTGTAATGAATCTATATAATATATGAGTTTCACTTTCTGAAATGAGTGACAAAAAATATTGAACTTTTTCACAATATTCAAATTTTTTGAGCTGCACCTGTATATGCCTTGGTTGTCAGGACCCAGTACTAATACTTACAACCCGTTATGAGTTTGACTATCCAACGAAAACCAACTTTAAATCCGGCTAGCGCCGGTCAGATGCATGCCTGATCACTTCCTCTTGTCCGGACAAAAAATCGAATGGGAGAAAAGCGCCAGTTGCGTGTCGTGTCATATATCTAAAATCTTTGCTATTTTCTCTCGTCGTTTCCGTCAGATCTGTTATGGCGCTGCGTTGATCTGGGGGCGTGGATTGCGTTGAGGATTTATGGTATGTAAAAACAACGGAAGAGTTGTGAACACATCGTAAAAGGCGGGCTCGCCTCGGGATATTCTAACAAGCGTTTGTAACAACCTGCTTGTATCCGCTTTGCTACACGCCTCTGTGGCGGGTAGGTTTGATACATTTACCCGACAATTCTGAAATCTTCCCGCATTTGGCGGGTGCTAAATTCCCACCCTGGCTATAGGCTACGAAATGTACCATGTGAAAAAAGCTCTTAACAAAGGCTGAGGCAGAACCGTTGCGAATCTGTGTACTAGCGTCTCTGTATTGAGAGATAATGAAATAAAAATAAAATATACCGTATTTCCGCTAATAGAGGCCCCCGGCCTCTATTTACAAAACCACATGTAGGACCCGGCCTCTATTAGAGACCCGGCCTATATTAGAGGCCGGCCTCTATTAATATATTTACAGATTGACCAGAATGAGTTAGGCTAATCAAGATCAAGTCAGTCAGTTTATTGAAATACCGTGCAATTACAGATTGTCAAACATAGCCTACCGTACAAAACATACGGTAAATGCAAAGATTGCTAAACATACAAAACATACCATACAAACATACCGGTAAATGCAACAAATTTAACAAGATATTACCGGTAATTTAACATCAACAAACCAGTGCAACAGTGGATACCCGGTAATTTTAAGTCAAGTAAAAAACAGCGAACTTCAACTTAGAGGTAGCCTACGGCTCACAATATGAAAAAAAAATCCGTAAAGGCCTAGCATTTAGGCTACTGCACATTAAAATAAAATACCACAGTAGGCTGATCAGATTCAGTTGAAAATTACCGTACCGGTAAATTGAAGAAGTTCACAACTTATAGGCTAAAGTGCAGTCACGTAACGTTACAGTAGTTTAAGCCTACGTATAGGCTACAATCAGATCAGTTACAAATAAAGCAAAACCAGAAATAAAAATACAGCTTACCGTACCGAGATGAAAAAAAACTCCAAGTGTTACCATTAGGCTACGGCGTTTCACTATCCTCTCCCTCCTGTTCTGCTCGCATGGAGTAAACCCAGTCCAAAAGCCTGGTCTCCAACTCTTCGCTAACTTTTTTCCTCCCTCCTCCACTAAGACGATTTCGTTTCTTGTCCTCAGAATTCATCTCCTCCTTTTGTTTTCTCCAAACCCTAATTCTTTTCGGATCAATTTGGAATTTCTTTGCCGCCTTCTCGCCTGAGTTCTCCTCTGCATATTTTACCACCTTCTCCTTGAATTGTAAATCGAAACTTCGACGTCGTTTGTTCGCCATGACGATGGGTTTCGTGGGTGGGGCTGGAGCACTCAATGGCTACCGTAATTTCTGTACCGGTAATTGCTGCTCATAACGACCGGTACTCTCGGTCAGAAGTGAATCAAAACAACACATTTTCTCTCTCTTTCTTTCTTTTCTCTTTATTTTATACTGCTAGTATAATTTCTATTAAGGTTTTAATGTGCTAAAATGTTAACCTGATTGTTTCTATTAGCCTATTATATTTAAAAATATATATAAATAATTAAACCAAAAGCCACTCCAATACTGGCCTGGCCCTTAATAGTGGCCCCCAGCCTATATTAGAGGCCCGGCCTCTATTTGCTCAGGTCACTGGGACCCCAGGCCTCTATTGGAGGCCAGGCCTCTATTAGAATGCCAGCCTCTATTAGAGGAAATACGGTAAGTATTTTTTTGGAGCGCATCCATTCTCTACTTAATTTGAATCAGGGACGTTTCTAGACTGCTTTGATTGGGGGCGAGGGCATGAAGAGATGTTGGTGGGGCACAAGGGGGGGATGAAGTAGTTGGGGTCTGGGGGTCCTCCCCCAGAAAAATTTTAGCCTTTTCAAACTAATTTCCTGCATTTCTACACAACCTCACAGAGGGCATTTTCTAAAATAAAATGTTTAATTTATTAACATTTTGAAGATTTTTTTTTGAAAGCCCTAGATGAGATTTGAGATGCTTTCATATAAAGCTAAAGCATAGCTAATCAGTATATTAGTGGATATGATAATTTTATTACATTTTAAACCCATCTTCATCTTATAGGAGGACAACTTTATTGTCTTAGCTAACACACACACACACACGGGCGCCGCACACACAAGTGCAGCCAGCTAGTGCAATGCTGCAGATGTTTCGCAGAATCGCAGCTACAACAACTAGGCTAGATGCAATATGTAATCAATCTATTTAAAATCGAATCTCCCAGATGGAAATTTTTGCCACTATCCTCAACTCACTGAGTAAGCTAGGCTAGCGAATATTATATCCTAAGCAATGTGTAACAGTTACAGTTATCAAAAAGAGACACCATAGATTGATCAAAGAAACTGACCTCTTTCTCTTGTTGCGTCTCCATGTTTTGCATGGTCAAACCAACCAATCAGATATTAGAGAAATATATTATTTCAATGTGGCATTATTATGATTGGCCAAATCGTCTGTAAATTACAGAAAACTATGAACACTCAAAAAATATAGCTATAACGATGTTTTTTTCAGTTTTCATTGGATGGGCAGATGATTCCTCTGGGTGGGCAAGGCTTATCTCTGGGTGGGCAAGGCTTATCTCTGGGTGGGCAAGGCTTATCTCTTGGTGGGCAAGGCTTATCTCTGGGTGGGCAAGGCTTATCTCTGGGTGGGCAAGGCTTATCTCTTGGTGGGCAAGGCTTATCTCTGGGTGGGCAAGGCTTATCTCTGGGTGGGCAAGGCTTATCTCTGGGTGGGCAAGGCTTATCTCTTGGTGGGCAAGGCTTATCTCTGGGTGGGCAAGGCTCATCTCTTGGTGGGCAATGTGTGGAAGATGTGGAACAAACAAGGTTCAGTAACACAAGAACACAGTTAACTTGTATCATATTATCTTAAGTTATATGATTTTGTAATGTGGCATATAACTGCCATTAAAATCTGAGCAGTAAACATGTAATCAGGAAATTGTAGGTTCAAATCCAGGGTGGGAGGCCTGCTTGTCATCCTCCAATATTAAACCAAATTCCTGCTGTAACTGATGGAAGTCATTTTAAAATCAAATCAAAGATTAGTCAGTAAGGTTATAAAAAGTATTTTCCACTGGCTATTTATGCATATCTTTCATTCCAGAAAAGGCCTCGTTAGCCAGCCATGGAACTCCTAATGAATGATGAGATTGAAAAAGGAACATAAAATGTCTTTTTAGTTAAATGGCATCCAGTACCGTAGATCTATCTACTGTGTTTTATTGCTAGTTCAGGTAATCAAAATCCAGATGGCACTGTTGCTTCAAAAATATACAAATGGAGCATACAGAGCAAGGAATCTGAGACCATTCCTCTTTACAGAATCTCTCCAGATCATCCAGAGTTTTAGGTCCTCTCTTGTGCACGCTCCTCTTCAGCTCACCCCACAGGTTTTCAATGGGGTTCAGTTCAGGGGACTGAGATGGCCATGGCAGAAGCTTAATCTTATTAGATGTTACAGGAGAAGACTCAGTGCTGTTTTATTGGCAAAGGGTGGTTGTAGAAAGTATTAAATGCAGAGGTGCCAATAATTGTGGTACACGTGGTTTTGTTAAAAATAATAATTTCTTGATGAGGGATTTTTTTTTTCCAGAATAAATTTACTTCAATTAAAGGTAATTTTTTCAGTGTGAGATTAAGCTAATTCACCAAACGGTTAATTTTTATAACCCTTTTTACTCATCTTTACCAGGGGTGCCAATAATTGTGGAGGGCACTGTATATCTAAAAGAATGCTATATATGGGAACTGGAAGATGGAGAGAATATCATAAGATAAAAACCAATGTTAATGCAAGAAAATTGCTTTTTTTGTCGCTTTTAATTAAGTATTCAAGTAATGATCTTTATTGTACACTAGAATCTTTGTAAATATCACAATCCCATTTTAAGTAGATGTTAACATACTAAAGAGATTCTAGCTTGAGTAAAACCATACTCTTTTGTGATTGTGATGTACCTTTACCTCGTTTAAACTATTTTTACATAAATGTATTTCTGTGATGTTTGACTGTTTTACTAAGTTTAAAACGAAAAAATTCTACTTAAAAGTAAAATCTGAGTATTTAAAAGGCTTCATATAAATTTGGAGAGTTTTGGCATTGACCTAAATGCCTCCCTTCTTTAATTTTCTCATTTTCGCAGATCCAAAATTATTTACACATTGATTCCTTTGTCTAGAGGAAAACTGGCACAGCTGTTTTCTTTTTTTTGAAAAGGGTTTCTATGATCCCCCAAATCAATTCCAAACAAGCCCTGTGCTGCATTCCTGACTTGATGTGTCGCTACTTAGGCAAAAACAAATTTGTAGTTTAGTTAGTTACAGGGGAGAGAAAAGTAAGCCTTTAAATGATTGGGACTTAAAAGGTAACATTTTTGATGCCTTCATTTTGGTTAACCAACTGGATTTAAAGTCAGTTATATTTATTTGTTTGTTTGTTGATTAATTTGATAGGGACACTGCACATCCACTCGGCTGCTCCAGAATAAGCTTTGCAGCTAAATGTAATCTGCAGTCCCTGGGCAGGTAACAATTAAAACAGACTACGTGTTGTTTTGCAACCACCTTTATGCAACCTTGGATGTTATGGGAAAAATACTGATGGGCCTAGAGTTATAGTTAATTTGTTGGTTCACCATATATAAATATAGGCATAACAACACATTTCTTGACAATTGGAAAAGTTGAGTGCTTTATAGAAGGAAATTAGGTTAAAAATAATTTTTAATTTTTAAGAAATAATCCCATCCATGTATACCTGTATGTATACCATGTATACCATGTTTGTTTGGCCTTTGGAGTTTTAAAAGCCGGAAAGTCTGAATACCCCTTTCACCTTCTCCACGTTTTAGTACATTACAGACATATTCTACAATAGATTGAGTTCATTTTTGTCTCAAAATTCTACACAAAATAGCCCATAATGAAAAAGTGAAAACATGTTTTTAAAAACTTTTGCAAATGTATTAAAAATCGAAAACTGAAATCTCTCATTTACATAAGTATTCATACCCTTTGCTTTAACATATTTTTAAAGTATCATATTTTATATTTGGTCGCATATCCTTTGCATGCTGTTACTTCCTGAAGTCTGTGACCCATCAACATCAAAAGACTCTCGATATCTTATTTCCAGGTACTGTTACAAGCGATACTATAAGCTCTCTGCAACGTATCTTTTCCATTGATAAGGCAAGTGGTCCAAAACTAACTAATAATGCCGCTTTTTGGCTATATTGGCACGTTTAGATTACAATGTATGTATATATGCAAACAAATAAACATACAACAAAGTGTTTATTTAAGTTTGGTGTATATAGTGCCTTTGATAAGTAGCTGTCAGGGGGTGATCATAAGCCCCAATTAAATCAATGTTATTTGGCTAACAAAGCTAACGGCTAACAGAGATTGAGTTCCGCGTACTCGAGACAGGAGGTCCTGAGCCCCGTTCCCCAATTTATGACTTAATTCGTGGTAAGTAGGTCGGCGAACCTGGGTCTAAAAAATGCGAACTATCCCTTTAATCATGTTCGCCAACGCCTCACGTCGTATTGCTCGGATGACAAGAACGCACTAGCAAGTCAAGTCAAATGGACGGCGATAGCAGGATAACACTGTTTTCCTCCCCGGGGTGGGCGGGGCCTATTTGCGCTCGGTCTCGATGCAGCTTTCACTATTTTACGTCACAATGGACTGGAATACTTTCTTCAATAAATACCGGTCTTCCACATCGGTTAGATCGTGTTGAACTACGGGGACCTTAAGTTTTTACAAACCAGTAGATTTCAGAACGATTATTTTGGTAATAGCCCATTAATTTCGACTTAGCCTATTAATTTCGGAAACAGTAAGTATACGAAATCCCGAACATTTCCATGCCGTAGGCTACGTTTTTTGTGTTATGTTCTGGATATCAGACGTCATAGGCTAGTCCAGTATGTTAGCCTAGCCTACTGCATGTTGCTTTATTTTCTATTCTACGTCACAATGGACTGGAATACTGACTTTATTTATTCATAAATAGCCTACTGCTCTTCCATACCATATATCGTATTGAACTATCGTACAGTGAGCTGTGTTTTTACAAACCACTGATTTATTTAATTTTCATCTTGATAATATAAATTCAGTTTGGCATATTCTGTAAGGAGCTAAGAAATGTATATTTGTTTATTTTAGTCAACGTTTTTTTCCAGATTTCATCAGATTGGCTAGCTAACCTTGTCAGATAATATCCAATATGTTACTGCATGCATGTAGCTTTCTTTGAAACATTTTACGTATATTAACTACCTTGATCATAGCTAATTAATTTCAGTATATTCTGGAAATAAGAAATATATTTTGGGGCATTGCGCACTGTGTTGCTTCCCAGGTTTAATCAAGGTAACTTTTCCCCCCTTTTACACAGCTTCCAGTCCCGTTACCATAAAGCAAATCTGCAAGTATGGCTATGGGATTCGCCACAATCGCGGTTACCAGCGTTGCAGTGCTTGTGGTAAACATTATTTTATATGACATGTATTGCATTCACCACATCATGTAGGCCTACTGCTTCTTCCCTAAGCTTGCAAAAAAAAATATATATATATATTTTCTTAATTTAGTCAACGTTGCTCTGTGCGCAGTGTACTGATGTGTGTGGACTGCAATATAATTATTTTGTCTTATTCCTCCAGGTGAAAATCTGGAATCACCGAGGTAAGTTCAATTACATTTTCTAAAATTTTGTATGGCATTTACACCACAGCTACTACAACCACTGCCAGACATGTGCAGAGGTAGCATTATTTTTTCTCATGGCTTGTGTATGTTATTTAATGCATACGTTTTTATTTCCTTTTTTTTAAGTGACTGAGAAGAGGGACGCGGAGCAGATCCTGAACCTTCAGCAGGAGCTGAATGCCTGCCAGGACTCTGCTTCAGCTGCACTTTGCCTTTATGAGGAGCTGAAGGTTAGATCTATAATGTCCAGTTTGGCCTTTAGATTTACATCAATGATGCTAACACCGGTGTAGGCATCTCACTACATAATCAATCTGTGACTTGTATGGAATCACTAATGCTGGTAACTAGCCTTGTCAACTGTTATTTATACATTGTTAAATATTAAAATTTCCTATATTGAAAAGGAATCATCCAACCGCCGAATTGATGAGGCAGTGCAAAATGTGGAGGAGTGTGAGGATCGATACTGCAGCATCGTCCAGGCCTTGCAGGAAGAACAGGTGGCCTTGAGGAAGATCTGCAGGAAGAAGGAGAGGAGACTTGTGGCTATGGCTGAGAAAAGTGAAGTCCGGGAGGAAGAGCTGGCAGAGATGGCTGTCAGAAAACTGACGGCCATGTCTGTAAATGACAAGAGGAAGGACAAGAAGCTGTCGGCCATGGCTGCCAGACTTGAAGAGAGCGAAAAGAAGCTGGCGGCCATGGAGGAGAAACTGGAGGATAATGCAAATCTGCATGAGGCCATGATGGACAATCTGGTGGAAGAGAGACGGCTTGAGCTGGAGAGGATGGAGGCCATGACTCAGTTTTTTGAAAGCAAGGAGAAGGAGCTGGTGGTCATGGTTGAGAAGAGCGAGGAGAAGCTGGCATCAATGTCAGAGCTGTGTCAGGCCAAAGAAGAAGAATTGGCTAACATACTCAGGCTGTACCACAACACTTCTGAGAACCTGGTCACTGAGATAGAACGTGGGGAAGAGAGGTTGGAAGCGAAGGACGAGGAGCTGGTGGTCATGGCGTCAAAGTTGGCGTCCATGACGCAGCTGTGTCAGGCTAAGGAGGAAGATATGGAGGCCGAGAGACGGCTTGAGCGGGAGCAGATGGAGGCCACGACCCAGCTTTTTGACATCATGGAGAAGGAGCTGGCTAACATACTCAGGCTGTATTACAACACTTCGGAGAACCTGGACACCGAGATAGAACGTGGGGAAGAGAGGTTGGAAGCGAAGGACGAGGAGCTGGTGGTCATGGTGTCAAAGTTGGCGTTCATGACGCAGCTGTGTCACGCTAAGGAGGAAGATATGGAGGCCGAGAGACGGCTTGGGCGGGAGAGGATGGAGGCCATGACTCAGTTTTTTGACAGCAAGGAGAAGGAGCTGGTGGTCATGGTTGAGAAGAGCGAGGAGAAGCTGACATCAATGTCAGAGCTGTGTCAGGCCAAAGAAGAAGAATTGGCTAACATACTCAGGCTGTACCACAACACTTCTGAGAACCTGGACACCGAGATAGAACGTGGGGAAGAGAGGTTGGAAGCGAAGGACGAGGAGCTGGTGGTCATGGCGTCAAAGTTGGCGTCCATGACGCAGCTGTGTCAGGCTAAGGAGGAAGATATGGAGGCCGAGAGACGGCTTGGGCGGGAGCAGATGGAGGCCATGACCCAGCTTTTTGACATCAAGGAGAAGGAGCTGGCTAACATACTCAGGCTGTATTACAACACTTCGGAGAACCTGGACACCGAGATAGAGCGTGGGGAAGAGAGATTGGAAGTGAAGGACGAGGAGCTGGTGGTCATGGCGTCAAAGTTGGTGGCCATGACACAGCTGTGTCAGGCTAAGGATGCAAAGTTGGATGATGTCACTGACCTGAGCAGGAAGATGGAAGTGGTTCTGATGCAGTAAGTATGGTGGCTGTTAGGGGACATATGGGCTTTGATGGGAAGCATGGGTGGGTTGTGGTGGAAATTTGATGAACAATGTCATGCGTAAGAACTGCGCTGGAAAGGCTGATTTGCAGGCAAGAGGCTGAACCTGTGTGTGTAATGGCTGAACCTGTTCAGGGGAAGCTGTGAAGGGAAAAGGCTGAAGCCTGTGTTCTCACTGCTTTGCAGGAAGATCAAACAGGAAGACATGCAGCAGCAGAGGATGGAGAAAGCTGAGGAGCAGTATGAGCAGCGTATCTCAGATTCACAGAGAGCCCTGGAGGAGGAGAGGGCAGAGACCGCCAGCCTGCAGAAGAAGTGAGTTCCGCAGTACTTGGGATGGGTAATAATGAGTTCATGTTCAACAAAATGCTCTTTGTCATTGGCTATGATTGTGGGTGTGGCCTTGAATCCAAGGGCTGATGGTCCACACATGGAAGTAGTTTGACTATTGCAGTAACGCAAAATTTTGTGAAACTATTGTCAATAATGTCATCCACTGTACCATAACATTTGTAGTTAATTTCAAATGGTTAAATCGAGTCATTTTACGTAGGTGATTGTACTGTTTTTTCCTGTAAGCTCAAAGGTATTCTGGCGCTGATTACGTTGATCAAGTGTGTTCCAAATTTAACAAATGTCTGATATTTCGACGTACAGCGGTGGTTGAGAGCTGCATTTTTGTCTTGCTTCCAGACTCGCATATCTCGTTTGTCAACTGACTGACCTCCAGAAACCTCCATCCTCCACATCCACCCCTGGCTGCTCCACCGTGCAGGAGCCCCTCCCTGTGGAAGGTGACCTTTGGCACCCCGTCTGGTTGCAAGTCGAACTCTCACACATCAATTCTTGATGTCCATAAGATATAAAGCCAGTGAGCTATCTAAATCAGTGTGTAGTAAAATAGCACACTAATGAGAGACATCTGTAGCTAGTGCATAACGCACAGCACACAGTGAAGGTGCCCCAACTCCCTCAGTTTTACATTGTTATAAAATATATTTAGCAATTTCTTTGATTACTGGCTCCATGGCCTCTTCTCTTCTAGATGAAGATATGGAGGCCGAGAGACAGCTTGGGCGGAAGCAGATGGAGGCCATGACCCAGCTTTTTGACATCAAGGAGAAGGAGCTGGCTAACATACTCAGGCTGTATTACAACACTTCGGAGAACCTGGACACCGAGATAGAGCGTGGGGAAGAGAGGTTGGAAGCGAAGGACGAGGAGCTGGTGGTCATGGCGTCAAAGTTGGCGTCCATGACGCAGCTGTGTCAGGCTAAGGAGGAAGATATGGAGGCCGAGAGACGGCTTGGTCGGGAGAGGATGGAGGCCATGACTCAGTTTTTTGACAGCAAGGAGAAGGAGCTGGTGGTCATGGTTGAGAAGAGCGAGGAGAAGCTGGCATCAATGTCAGAGCTGTGTCAGGCCAAAGAAGAAGAATTGGCTAACGTACTCAGGCTGTACCACAACACTTCTGAGAACCTGGACACCGAGATAGAGCGTGGGGAAGAGAGGTTGGAAGTGAAGGACGAGGAGCTGGTGGTCATGGCGTCAAAGTTGGTGGCCATGACACAGCTGTGTCAGGCTAAGGATGCAAAGTTGGATGATGTCACTGACCTGAGCAGGAAGATGGAAGTGGTTCTGTTGCAGTAAGTATGGTGGCTGTTAGCGGACATATGGGCTTTGAAGGGAAGCATGGGTGGGTTGTGGTGGAAATTTGATGAACAATGTCATGCTTAAGAACTGCGCTGGAAAGGCTGATTTGCAGGCAAGAGGCTGAACCTGTGTGTGTAATGGCTGAACCTGTTCAGGGGAAGCTGTGAAGGGAAAAGGCTGAAGCCTGTGTTCTCACTGCTTTGCAGGAAGATCAAACAGGAAGACATGCAGCAGCAGAGGATGGACAAAGCTGAGGAGCAGTATGAACAGCGTATCTCAGATTCACAGAGAGCCCTGGAGGAGGAGAGGGCAGAGACCGCCAGCCTGCAGAAGAAGTGAGTTCCGCAGTACTTGGGATGGGTAATAATGAGTTCATGTTCAACAAAATGCTCTTTTCCATTGGCTATGATTGTGGGCGTGGCCTTGAATCCAAGGGCTGATGGTCCACACATGGAAGTAGTTTGACTATTGCAGTAACGCAAAATTTTGTGAAACTATTGTTAATAATGTCATCCACTGTACCATAACATTTGTAGTTAATTTCAAATGGTTAAATCGAGTCATTTTGCGTAGGTGATTGTACTGTTTTTTCCTGTAAGCTCAAAGGTATTCTGGCGCTGATTACGTTGATCAAGTGTGTTCCAAATTTAACAAATGTCTGATATTTCGACGTACAGCGGTGGTTGAGAGCTGCATTTTTGTCTTGCTTCCAGACTCGCATATCTCGTTTGTCAACTGACTGACCTCCAGAAACCTCCATCCTCCAAATCCACCCCTGGCTGCTCCACCGTGCAGGAGCCCCTCCCTGTGGAAGGTGACCGTTGGCACCCCGTCTGGTTGCAAGTCGAACTCTCACACATCAATTCTTGATGTCCATAAGATATAAAGCCAGCGAGCTATCTAAATCAGTGTGTAGTAAAATAGCATACTAATGAGAGACATCTGTAGCTAGTGCGTAACGCACAGCACACAGTGAAGGTGCCCCAACTCCCTCAGTTTTACATTGTTATAAAATATATTTAGCAATTTCATTGATTACTGGCTCCATGGCCTCTTCTCTTCTAGATGAAGATATGGAGGCCGAGAGACAGCTTGGGCGGGAGCAGATGGAGGCCATGACCCAGCTTTTTGACATCAAGGAGAAGGAGCTGGCTAACATACTCAGGCTGTATTACAACACTTCGGAGAACCTGGACACCGAGATAGAGCGTGGGGAAGAGAGGTTGGAAGCGAAGGACGAGGAGCTGGTGGTCATGGCGTCAAAGTTGGCGTCCATGACGCAGCTGTGTCAGGCTAAGGAGGAAGATATGGAGGCCGAGAGACGGCTTGGGCGGGAGAGGATGGAGGCCATGACTCAGTTTTTTGACAGCAAGGAGAAGTAGCTGGTGGTCATGCTTGAGAAGAGCTAGGAGAAGCTGGCATCAATGTCTAAGCTGTGTCAGGCCAAAGAAGAAGAATTGGCTAACGTACTCAGGCTGTACCACAACACTTCTGAGAACCTGGACACCGAGATAGAACGTGGGGAAGAGATGTTGGAAGCGAAGGACGAGGAGCTGGTGGTCATGGCGTCAAAGTTGGCGTCCATGACGCAGCTGTGTCAGGCTAAGGAGGAAGATATGGAGGCCGAGAGACGGCTTGGGCGGGAGCAGATGGAGGCCATGACCCAGCTTTTTGACATCAAGGAGAAGGAGCTGGCTAACATACTTAGGCTGTATTACAACACTTCGGAGAACCTGGACACCGAGATAGAGCGTGGGGAAGAGAGATTGGAAGCGAAAGACGAGGAGCTGGTGGTCATGGCGTCAAAGTTAGTGGCCATGACGCAGCTGTGTCAGGCTAAGGAGGAACATATGGAGGCCGAGAGACGGCTTGGGCGGGAGGGGATGGAGGCCATGACTCAGTTTTTTGACAGCAAGGAGAAGTAGCTGGTGGTCAAGGTTGAGAAGAGCTAGGAGAAGCTGGCATCAATGTCTAAGCTGTGTCAGGCCAAAGAAGAAGAATTGGCTAACGTACTCAGGCTGTACCACAACACTTCTGAGAACCTGGACACCGAGATAGAACGTGGGGAAGAGATGTTGGAAGCGAAGGACGAGGAGCTGGTGGTCATGGCGTCAAAGTTGGCGTCCATGACGCAGCTGTGTCAGGCTAAGGAGGAAGATATGGAGGCCGAGAGACGGCTTGGGCGGGAGTAGATGGATGCCATGACCCAGCTTTTTGACATCAAGGAGAAGGAGCTGGCTAACATACTCAGGCTGTATTACAACACTTCGGAGAACCTGGACACTGAGATAGAGCGTGGGGAAGAGAGATTGGAAGCGAAGGACGAGGAGCTGGTGGTCATGGCGTCAAAGTTGGTGGCCATGACGCAGCTGTGTCAGGCTAAGGATGCAAAGTTGGATGATGTCACTGACCTGAGCAGGAAGATGGAAGTGGTTCTGATGCAGTAAGTATGGTGGCTGTTAGGGGACATATGGGCTTTGAAGGGAAGCATGAGTGGGTTGTGGTGGAAATTTGATGAACAATGTTATGCTTAAAAACTGCGCTGGAAAGGCTGATTTGCAGGCAAGAGGCTGAACCTGTGTGTAATAGCTGAACCTGTTCAGGGGAAGCTGTGAAGGGAAAAGGCTGAAGCCTGTGTTCTCACTGCTTTGCAGGAAGATATCAAACAGGAAGACATCCAGCAGCAGAGGATGGACAAAGCTGAGGAGCAGTATGAACAGCGTATCTCAGATTCACAGAGAGCCCTGGAGGAGGAGAGGGCAGAGACCGCCAGCCTGCAGAAGAAGTGAGTTCTTGGGATGGGTAATAATGAGTTCATGTTCAACAAAATGCTCTTTTCCATTGGCTATGATTGTGGGCGTGGCCTTGAATCCAAGGGCTGATGGTCCACACATGGAAGTAGTTTCACTATTGCAGTAACGCAAAATTTTGTGAAACTATTGTCAATAATGTCATCAACTGTACCATAACATTTGTAGTTAATTTCAAATGGTTAAATCGAGTCATTTTGCGTAGGTGATTGTACTGTTTTTTCCTGTAAGCTCAAAGGTATTCTGGCGCTGATTACGTTGATCAAGTGTGTTCCAAATTTAACAAATGTCTGATATTTCGATGTACAGTGGTGGTTGAGAGCTGCATTTTTGTCTTGCTTCCAGACTCGCATATCTCGTTTGTCAACTGGCTGACCTCCAGAAACCTCCATCCTCCACATCCACCCCTGGCTGCTCCACCGTGCAGGAGCCCCTCCCTGTGGAAGGTGACCATTGGCATCCCGTCTGGTTGCAAGTCGAACTCTCACACATCAATTCTCTATGTCCATAAGATATAAAGCCAGCGAGCTATCTAAATCAGTGTGTAGTAAAATAGCATACTAATGAGAGACATCTGTAGCTAGTGCGTAACGCACAGCACACAGTGAAGGTGCCCCAACTCCCTCAGTTTTACATTGTTATAAAATATATTTCGCAATTTCATTGATTACTGGCTCCATGGCCTCTTCTCTTCTAGATGAGAAAGTGAGAATGGCTTTGGACAGAGATAGACATGTAAGTACACCAACTAGGCCGTGGCAGAATATTAAAATTACTTAGAAAATTTGATGATTGGCACTCTCAAGGAGTGCTTTTTAAAAATATATATATTTGCCTGAGTATATACGCAACCGATACCTGTAAAATGTTTTTTTAGCCTTTGGTGCAGGTGAACAGTTGAGATTAGTAATGAGTTTTCTGATGCAGGGAAAGGAAACTAATAAACAGGACGAGGCTCAACAGCAGTGAGTATCAAATAGGACAGTGTATCTTAATCACTATTACGGCTACATCTTCCACGTAGTCAAGAACAGGGTGTCGTACGCAGGAGACTGAAGAAACCCCGATGGGCAAAGGTCATATTTGAAAACTACCAACCAGGTAGTAGCTGGTTTATGGAGGATCAGCTGAACAACAAGCGCTCCAGCCAGACACAGGTGAAGAAGCTTTGCCAGTGATAATACTGAGCTGTACCAAGTATAACGCTACAACAGACTGCAAGCTAATATAGGGTGTAGTACGGGTGTAGTGCTGCATGCATGTAGCCACATTTCTGTGAGATGCCACTTGCTAAGGCCCTATTTTGCTGTCCCATACGTATATGTGAGCGACTGCTATGTTTCTATCCAGATGGCCTCAGATCAGCGTGGCCATGGCTGTGATACCAGGAGGGCCGGGGGCCGAAGGAATGGACAGAAGGGACAGAGGAGCTGATTACGTTGATCAAGTGTGTTCCAAATTTAACAAATGTCTGATATTTCGATGTACAGTGGTGGTTGAGAGCTGCATTTTTGTCTTGCTTCCAGACTCGCATATCTCGTTTGTCAACTGGCTGACCTCCAGAAACCTCCATCCTCCACATCCACCCCTGGCTGCTCCACCGTGCAGGAGCCCCTCCCTGTGGAAGGTGACCATTGGCATCCCGTCTGGTTGCAAGTCGAACTCTCACACATCAATTCTCTATGTCCATAAGATATAAAGCCAGCGAGCTATCTAAATCAGTGTGTAGTAAAATAGCATACTAATGAGAGACATCTGTAGCTAGTGCGTAACGCACAGCACACAGTGAAGGTGCCCCAACTCCCTCAGTTTTACATTGTTATAAAATATATTTCGCAATTTCATTGATTACTGGCTCCATGGCCTCTTCTCTTCTAGATGAGAAAGTGAGAATGGCTTTGGACAGAGATAGACATGTAAGTACACCAACTAGGCCGTGGCAGAATATTAAAATTACTTAGAAAATGTGATGATTGGCACTCTCAAGGAGTGCTTTTTAAATATATATATTTGCCTGAGTATATACGCAACCGATACCTGTAAAATGTTTTTTTAGCCTTTGGTGCAGGTGAACAGTTGAGATTAGTAATGAGTTTTCTGATGCAGGGAAAGGAAACTAATAAACAGGACGAGGCTCAACAGCAGTGAGTATCAAATAGGACAGTGTATCTTAATCACTATTACGGCTACATCTTCCACGTAGTCAAGAACAGGGTGTCGTACGCAGGAGACTGAAGAAACCCCGATGGGCAAAGGTCATATTTGAAAACTACCAACCAGGTAGTAGCTGGTTTACGGAGGATCAGCTGAACAACAAGCGCTCCAGCCAGACACAGGTGAAGAAGCTTTGCCAGTGATAATACTGAGCTGTACCAAGTATAACGCTACAACAGACTGCAAGCTAATATAGGGTGTAGTACGGGTGTAGTGCTGCATGCATGTAGCCACATTTCTGTGAGATGCCACTTGCTAAGGCCATATTTTGCTGTCCCATACGTATATGTGAGCGACTGCTATGTTTCTATCCAGATGGCCTCAGATCAGCGTGGCCATGGCTGTGATACCAGGAGGGCCGGGGGCCGAAGGAATGGACAGAAGGGACAGAGGAGCTGATTACGTTGATCAAGTGTGTTCCAAATTTAACAAATGTCTGATATTTCGATGTACAGTGGTGGTTGAGAGCTGCATTTTTGTCTTGCTTCCAGACTCGCATATCTCGTTTGTCAACTGGCTGACCTCCAGAAACCTCCATCCTCCACATCCACCCCTGGCTGCTCCACCGTGCAGGAGCCCCTCCCTGTGGAAGGTGACCATTGGCATCCCGTCTGGTTGCAAGTCGAACTCTCACACATCAATTCTCTATGTCCATAAGATATAAAGCCAGCGAGCTATCTAAATCAGTGTGTAGTAAAATAGCATACTAATGAGAGACATCTGTAGCTAGTGCGTAACGCACAGCACACAGTGAAGGTGCCCCAACTCCCTCAGTTTTACATTGTTATAAAATATATTTCGCAATTTCATTGATTACTGGCTCCATGGCCTCTTCTCTTCTAGATGAGAAAGTGAGAATGGCTTTGGACAGAGATAGACATGTAAGTACACCAACTAGGCCGTGGCAGAATATTAAAATTACTTAGAAAATGTGATGATTGGCACTCTCAAGGAGTGCTTTTTAAATATATATATATTTGCCTGAGTATATACGCAACCGATACCTGTAAAATGTTTTTTTAGCCTTTGGTGCAGGTGAACAGTTGAGATTAGTAATGAGTTTCCTGATGCAGGGAAAGGAAACTAATAAACAGGACGAGGCTCAACAGCAGTGAGTATCAAATAGGACAGTGTATCTTAATCACTATTACGGCTACATCTTCCACGTAGTCAAGAACAGGGTGTCGTACGCAGGAGACTGAAGAAACCCCGATGGGCAAAGGTCATATTTGAAAACTACCAACCAGGTAGTAGCTGGTTTACGGAGGATCAGCTGAACAACAAGCGCTCCAGCCAGACACAGGTGAAGAAGCTTTGCCAGTGATAATACTGAGCTGTACCAAGTATAACGCTACAACAGACTGCAAGCTAATATAGGGTGTAGTACGGGTGTAGTGCTGCATGCATGTAGCCACATTTCTGTGAGATGCCACTTGCTAAGGCCCTATTTTGCTGTCCCATACGTATATGTGAGCGACTGCTATGTTTCTATCCAGATGGCCTCAGATCAGCGTGGCCATGGCTGTGATACCAGGAGGGCCGGGGGCCGAAGGAATGGACAGAAGGGACAGAGGAGCTGATTACGTTGATCAAGTGTGTTCCAAATTTAACAAATGTCTGATATTTCGATGTACAGTGGTGGTTGAGAGCTGCATTTTTGTCTTGCTTCCAGACTCGCATATCTCGTTTGTCAACTGGCTGACCTCCAGAAACCTCCATCCTCCACATCCACCCCTGGCTGCTCCACCGTGCAGGAGCCCCTCCCTGTGGAAGGTGACCATTGGCATCCCGTCTGGTTGCAAGTCGAACTCTCACACATCAATTCTCTATGTCCATAAGATATAAAGCCAGCGAGCTATCTAAATCAGTGTGTAGTAAAATAGCATACTAATGAGAGACATCTGTAGCTAGTGCGTAACGCACAGCACACAGTGAAGGTGCCCCAACTCCCTCAGTTTTACATTGTTATAAAATATATTTCGCAATTTCATTGATTACTGGCTCCATGGCCTCTTCTCTTCTAGATGAGAAAGTGAGAATGGCTTTGGACAGAGATAGACATGTAAGTACACCAACTAGGCCGTGGCAGAATATTAAAATTACTTAGAAAATGTGATGATTGGCACTCTCAAGGAGTGCTTTTTAAATATATATATATTTGCCTGAGTATATACGCAACCGATACCTGTAAAATGTTTTTTTTAGCCTTTGGTGCAGGTGAACAGTTGAGATTAGTAATGAGTTTTCTGATGCAGGGAAAGGAAACTAATAAACAGGACGAGGCTCAACAGCAGTGAGTATCAAATAGGACAGTGTATCTTAATCACTATTACGGCTACATCTTCCACGTAGTCAAGAACAGGGTGTCGTACGCAGGAGACTGAAGAAACCCCGATGGGCAAAGGTCATATTTGAAAACTACCAACCAGGTAGTAGCTGGTTTACGGAGGATCAGCTGAACAACAAGCGCTCCAGCCAGACACAGGTGAAGAAGCTTTGCCAGTGATAATACTGAGCTGTACCAAGTATAACGCTACAACAGACTGCAAGCTAATATAGGGTGTAGTACGGGTGTAGTGCTGCATGCATGTAGCCACATTTCTGTGAGATGCCACTTGCTAAGGCCATATTTTGCTGTCCCATACGTATATGTGAGCGACTGCTATGTTTCTATCCAGATGGCCTCAGATCAGCGTGGCCATGGCTGTGATACCAGGAGGGCCGGGGGCCGAAGGAATGGACAGAAGGGACAGAGGAGCTGATTACGTTGATCAAGTGTGTTCCAAATTTAACAAATGTCTGATATTTCGATGTACAGTGGTGGTTGAGAGCTGCATTTTTGTCTTGCTTCCAGACTCGCATATCTCGTTTGTCAACTGGCTGACCTCCAGAAACCTCCATCCTCCACATCCACCCCTGGCTGCTCCACCGTGCAGGAGCCCCTCCCTGTGGAAGGTGACCATTGGCATCCCGTCTGGTTGCAAGTCGAACTCTCACACATCAATTCTCTATGTCCATAAGATATAAAGCCAGCGAGCTATCTAAATCAGTGTGTAGTAAAATAGCATACTAATGAGAGACATCTGTAGCTAGTGCGTAACGCACAGCACACAGTGAAGGTGCCCCAACTCCCTCAGTTTTACATTGTTATAAAATATATTTCGCAATTTCATTGATTACTGGCTCCATGGCCTCTTCTCTTCTAGATGAGAAAGTGAGAATGGCTTTGGACAGAGATAGACATGTAAGTACACCAACTAGGCCGTGGCAGAATATTAAAATTACTTAGAAAATTTGATGATTGGCACTCTCAAGGAGTGCTTTTTAAATATATATATATTTGCCTGAGTATATACGCAACCGATACCTGTAAAATGTTTTTTTAGCCTTTGGTGCAGGTGAACAGTTGAGATTAGTAATGAGTTTCCTGATGCAGGGAAAGGAAACTAATAAACAGGACGAGGCTCAACAGCAGTGAGTATCAAATAGGACAGTGTATCTTAATCACTATTACGGCTACATCTTCCACGTAGTCAAGAACAGGGTGTCGTACGCAGGAGACTGAAGAAACCCCGATGGGCAAAGGTCATATTTGAAAACTACCAACCAGGTAGTAGCTGGTTTACGGAGGATCAGCTGAACAACAAGCGCTCCAGCCAGACACAGGTGAAGAAGCTTTGCCAGTGATAATACTGAGCTGTACCAAGTATAACGCTACAACAGACTGCAAGCTAATATAGGGTGTAGTACGGGTGTAGTGCTGCATGCATGTAGCCACATTTCTGTGAGATGCCACTTGCTAAGGCCATATTTTGCTGTCCCATACGTATATGTGAGCGACTGCTATGTTTCTATCCAGATGGCCTCAGATCAGCGTGGCCATGGCTGTGATACCAGGAGGGCCGGGGGCCGAAGGAATGGACAGAAGGGACAGAGGAGCTGATTACGTTGATCAAGTGTGTTCCAAATTTAACAAATGTCTGATATTTCGATGTACAGTGGTGGTTGAGAGCTGCATTTTTGTCTTGCTTCCAGACTCGCATATCTCGTTTGTCAACTGGCTGACCTCCAGAAACCTCCATCCTCCACATCCACCCCTGGCTGCTCCACCGTGCAGGAGCCCCTCCCTGTGGAAGGTGACCATTGGCATCCCGTCTGGTTGCAAGTCAAACTCTCACACATCAATTCTCTATGTCCATAAGATATAAAGCCAGCGAGCTATCTAAATCAGTGTGTAGTAAAATAGCATACTAATGAGAGACATCTGTAGCTAGTGCGTAACGCACAGCACACAGTGAAGGTGCCCCAACTCCCTCAGTTTTACATTGTTATAAAATATATTTCGCAATTTCATTGATTACTGGCTCCATGGCCTCTTCTCTTCTAGATGAGAAAGTGAGAATGGCTTTGGACAGAGATAGACATGTAAGTACACCAACTAGGCCGTGGCAGAATATTAAAATTACTTAGAAAATGTGATGATTGGCACTCTCAAGGAGTGCTTTTTAAAAATATATATATTTGCCTGAGTATATACGCAACCGATACCTGTAAAATGTTTTTTTAGCCTTTGGTGCAGGTGAACAGTTGAGATTAGTAATGAGTTTTCTGATGCAGGGAAAGGAAACTAATAAACAGGACGAGGCTCAACAGCAGTGAGTATCAAATAGGACAGTGTATCTTAATCACTATTACGGCTACATCTTCCACGTAGTCAAGAACAGGGTGTCGTACGCAGGAGACTGAAGAAACCCCGATGGGCAAAGGTCATATTTGAAAACTACCAACCAGGTAGTAGCTGGTTTACGGAGGATCAGCTGAACAACAAGCGCTCCAGCCAGACACAGGTGAAGAAGCTTTGCCAGTGATAATACTGAGCTGTACCAAGTATAACGCTACAACAGACTGCAAGCTAATATAGGGTGTAGTACGGGTGTAGTGCTGCATGCATGTAGCCACATTTCTGTGAGATGCCACTTGCTAAGGCCATATTTTGCTGTCCCATACGTATATGTGAGCGACTGCTATGTTTCTATCCAGATGGCCTCAGATCAGCGTGGCCATGGCTGTGATACCAGGAGGGCCGGGGGCCGAAGGAATGGACAGAAGGGACAGAGGAGCTGATTACGTTGATCAAGTGTGTTCCAAATTTAACAAATGTCTGATATTTCGATGTACAGTGGTGGTTGAGAGCTGCATTTTTGTCTTGCTTCCAGACTCGCATATCTCGTTTGTCAACTGGCTGACCTCCAGAAACCTCCATCCTCCACATCCACCCCTGGCTGCTCCACCGTGCAGGAGCCCCTCCCTGTGGAAGGTGACCATTGGCATCCCGTCTGGTTGCAAGTCGAACTCTCACACATCAATTCTCTATGTCCATAAGATATAAAGCCAGCGAGCTATCTAAATCAGTGTGTAGTAAAATAGCATACTAATGAGAGACATCTGTAGCTAGTGCGTAACGCACAGCACACAGTGAAGGTGCCCCAACTCCCTCAGTTTTACATTGTTATAAAATATATTTCGCAATTTCATTGATTACTGGCTCCATGGCCTCTTCTCTTCTAGATGAGAAAGTGAGAATGGCTTTGGACAGAGATAGACATGTAAGTACACCAACTAGGCCGTGGCAGAATATTAAAATTACTTAGAAAATGTGATGATTGGCACTCTCAAGGAGTGCTTTTTAAATATATATATATTTGCCTGAGTATATACGCAACCGATACCTGTAAAATGTTTTTTTAGCCTTTGGTGCAGGTGAACAGTTGAGATTAGTAATGAGTTTTCTGATGCAGGGAAAGGAAACTAATAAACAGGACGAGGCTCAACAGCAGTGAGTATCAAATAGGACAGTGTATCTTAATCACTATTACGGCTACATCTTCCACGTAGTCAAGAACAGGGTGTCGTACGCAGGAGACTGAAGAAACCCCGATGGGCAAAGGTCATATTTGAAAACTACCAACCAGGTAGTAGCTGGTTTACGGAGGATCAGCTGAACAACAAGCGCTCCAGCCAGACACAGGTGAAGAAGCTTTGCCAGTGATAATACTGAGCTGTACCAAGTATAACGCTACAACAGACTGCAAGCTAATATAGGGTGTAGTACGGGTGTAGTGCTGCATGCATGTAGCCACATTTCTGTGAGATGCCACTTGCTAAGGCCCTATTTTGCTGTCCCATACGTATATGTGAGCGACTGCTATGTTTCTATCCAGATGGCCTCAGATCAGCGTGGCCATGGCTGTGATACCAGGAGGGCCGGGGGCCGAAGGAATGGACAGAAGGGACAGAGGAGCTGATTACGTTGATCAAGTGTGTTCCAAATTTAACAAATGTCTGATATTTCGATGTACAGTGGTGGTTGAGAGCTGCATTTTTGTCTTGCTTCCAGACTCGCATATCTCGTTTGTCAACTGGCTGACCTCCAGAAACCTCCATCCTCCACATCCACCCCTGGCTGCTCCACCGTGCAGGAGCCCCTCCCTGTGGAAGGTGACCATTGGCATCCCGTCTGGTTGCAAGTCGAACTCTCACACATCAATTCTCTATGTCCATAAGATATAAAGCCAGCGAGCTATCTAAATCAGTGTGTAGTAAAATAGCATACTAATGAGAGACATCTGTAGCTAGTGCGTAACGCACAGCACACAGTGAAGGTGCCCCAACTCCCTCAGTTTTACATTGTTATAAAATATATTTCGCAATTTCATTGATTACTGGCTCCATGGCCTCTTCTCTTCTAGATGAGAAAGTGAGAATGGCTTTGGACAGAGATAGACATGTAAGTACACCAACTAGGCCGTGGCAGAATATTAAAATTACTTAGAAAATTTGATGATTGGCACTCTCAAGGAGTGCTTTTTAAATATATATATATTTGCCTGAGTATATACGCAACCGATACCTGTAAAATGTTTTTTTAGCCTTTGGTGCAGGTGAACAGTTGAGATTAGTAATGAGTTTCCTGATGCAGGGAAAGGAAACTAATAAACAGGACGAGGCTCAACAGCAGTGAGTATCAAATAGGACAGTGTATCTTAATCACTATTACGGCTACATCTTCCACGTAGTCAAGAACAGGGTGTCGTACGCAGGAGACTGAAGAAACCCCGATGGGCAAAGGTCATATTTGAAAACTACCAACCAGGTAGTAGCTGGTTTACGGAGGATCAGCTGAACAACAAGCGCTCCAGCCAGACACAGGTGAAGAAGCTTTGCCAGTGATAATACTGAGCTGTACCAAGTATAACGCTACAACAGACTGCAAGCTAATATAGGGTGTAGTACGGGTGTAGTGCTGCATGCATGTAGCCACATTTCTGTGAGATGCCACTTGCTAAGGCCCTATTTTGCTGTCCCATACGTATATGTGAGCGACTGCTATGTTTCTATCCAGATGGCCTCAGATCAGCGTGGCCATGGCTGTGATACCAGGAGGGCCGGGGGCCGAAGGAATGGACAGAAGGGACAGAGGAGCTGATTACGTTGATCAAGTGTGTTCCAAATTTAACAAATGTCTGATATTTCGATGTACAGTGGTGGTTGAGAGCTGCATTTTTGTCTTGCTTCCAGACTCGCATATCTCGTTTGTCAACTGGCTGACCTCCAGAAACCTCCATCCTCCACATCCACCCCTGGCTGCTCCACCGTGCAGGAGCCCCTCCCTGTGGAAGGTGACCATTGGCATCCCGTCTGGTTGCAAGTCGAACTCTCACACATCAATTCTCTATGTCCATAAGATATAAAGCCAGCGAGCTATCTAAATCAGTGTGTAGTAAAATAGCATACTAATGAGAGACATCTGTAGCTAGTGCGTAACGCACAGCACACAGTGAAGGTGCCCCAACTCCCTCAGTTTTACATTGTTATAAAATATATTTCGCAATTTCATTGATTACTGGCTCCATGGCCTCTTCTCTTCTAGATGAGAAAGTGAGAATGGCTTTGGACAGAGATAGACATGTAAGTACACCAACTAGGCCGTGGCAGAATATTAAAATTACTTAGAAAATGTGATGATTGGCACTCTCAAGGAGTGCTTTTTAAAAATATATATATTTGCCTGAGTATATACGCAACCGATACCTGTAAAATGTTTTTTTAGCCTTTGGTGCAGGTGAACAGTTGAGATTAGTAATGAGTTTTCTGATGCAGGGAAAGGAAACTAATAAACAGGACGAGGCTCAACAGCAGTGAGTATCAAATAGGACAGTGTATCTTAATCACTATTACGGCTACATCTTCCACGTAGTCAAGAACAGGGTGTCGTACGCAGGAGACTGAAGAAACCCCGATGGGCAAAGGTCATATTTGAAAACTACCAACCAGGTAGTAGCTGGTTTACGGAGGATCAGCTGAACAACAAGCGCTCCAGCCAGACACAGGTGAAGAAGCTTTGCCAGTGATAATACTGAGCTGTACCAAGTATAACGCTACAACAGACTGCAAGCTAATATAGGGTGTAGTACGGGTGTAGTGCTGCATGCATGTAGCCACATTTCTGTGAGATGCCACTTGCTAAGGCCATATTTTGCTGTCCCATACGTATATGTGAGCGACTGCTATGTTTCTATCCAGATGGCCTCAGATCAGCGTGGCCATGGCTGTGATACCAGGAGGGCCGGGGGCCGAAGGAATGGACAGAAGGGACAGAGGAGCTGATTACGTTGATCAAGTGTGTTCCAAATTTAACAAATGTCTGATATTTCGATGTACAGTGGTGGTTGAGAGCTGCATTTTTGTCTTGCTTCCAGACTCGCATATCTCGTTTGTCAACTGGCTGACCTCCAGAAACCTCCATCCTCCACATCCACCCCTGGCTGCTCCACCGTGCAGGAGCCCCTCCCTGTGGAAGGTGACCATTGGCATCCCGTCTGGTTGCAAGTCGAACTCTCACACATCAATTCTCTATGTCCATAAGATATAAAGCCAGCGAGCTATCTAAATCAGTGTGTAGTAAAATAGCATACTAATGAGAGACATCTGTAGCTAGTGCGTAACGCACAGCACACAGTGAAGGTGCCCCAACTCCCTCAGTTTTACATTGTTATAAAATATATTTCGCAATTTCATTGATTACTGGCTCCATGGCCTCTTCTCTTCTAGATGAGAAAGTGAGAATGGCTTTGGACAGAGATAGACATGTAAGTACACCAACTAGGCCGTGGCAGAATATTAAAATTACTTAGAAAATTTGATGATTGGCACTCTCAAGGAGTGCTTTTTAAATATATATATTTGCCTGAGTATATACGCAACCGATACCTGTAAAATGTTTTTTTAGCCTTTGGTGCAGGTGAACAGTTGAGATTAGTAATGAGTTTCCTGATGCAGGGAAAGGAAACTAATAAACAGGACGAGGCTCAACAGCAGTGAGTATCAAATAGGACAGTGTATCTTAATCACTATTACGGCTACATCTTCCACGTAGTCAAGAACAGGGTGTCGTACGCAGGAGACTGAAGAAACCCCGATGGGCAAAGGTCATATTTGAAAACTACCAACCAGGTAGTAGCTGGTTTACGGAGGATCAGCTGAACAACAAGCGCTCCAGCCAGACACAGGTGAAGAAGCTTTGCCAGTGATAATACTGAGCTGTACCAAGTATAACGCTACAACAGACTGCAAGCTAATATAGGGTGTAGTACGGGTGTAGTGCTGCATGCATGTAGCCACATTTCTGTGAGATGCCACTTGCTAAGGCCCTATTTTGCTGTCCCATACGTATATGTGAGCGACTGCTATGTTTCTATCCAGATGGCCTCAGATCAGCGTGGCCATGGCTGTGATACCAGGAGGGCCGGGGGCCGAAGGAATGGACAGAAGGGACAGAGGAGCTGATTACGTTGATCAAGTGTGTTCCAAATTTAACAAATGTCTGATATTTCGATGTACAGTGGTGGTTGAGAGCTGCATTTTTGTCTTGCTTCCAGACTCGCATATCTCATTTGTCAACTGACTGACCTCCAGAAACCTCCATCCTCCACATCCACCCCTGGCTGCTCCACCGTGCAGGAGCCCCTCCCTGTGGAAGGTGACCTTTAGCACCCCGTCTGGTTGCAAGTCGAACTCTCACACATCAATTCTTGATGTCCATAAGATATAAAGCCAGCGAGCTATCTAAATCAGTGTGGAGTAAAATAGCATACTAATGAGAGACATCTGTAGCTAGTGCGTAACGCACAGCACACAGTGAAGGTGCCCCAACTCCCTCAGTTTTACATTGTTATAAAATATATTTAGCAATTTCATTGATTACTGGCTCCATGGCCTCTTCTATTCTAGATGAGAAAGTGAGAATGGCTTTGGACAGAGATAGACATGTAAATACACCAACTAGGCCGTGGCAGAATATTAAAATTACTTAGAAAATGTGATGATTGGCACTCTCAAGGAGTGCTTTTTAAAAATATATATATTTGCCTGAGTATATACGCAACCGATACCTGTAAAATGTTTTTTTAGCCTTTGGTGCAGGTGAACAGTTGAGATTAGTAATGAGTTTTCTGATGCAGGGAAAGGAAACTAATAAACAGGACGAGGCTCAACAGCAGTGAGTATCAAATAGGACAGTGTATCTTAATCACTATTACGGCTACATCTTCCATGTAGTCAAGAACAGGGTGTCGTACGCAGGAGACTGAAGAAACCCCGATGGGCAAAGGTCATATTTGAAAACTACCAACCAGGTAGTAGCTGGTTTACGGAGGATCAGCTGAACAACAAGCGCATGGATATGTAGTCCGTTAACGTGGACTACAAGTCGAACTACATTCATTCATGCATTACTTTAAAAAGATTTAATTGGAACGTGCGATATATGGAATATATCCTTGTAGCACACCGGCTAATCCAGGAACATTTCGGCTCATTCTATAAATCAGATTTCAAGAAATAGTCGATAGCCTCCGAAGCCCATTCTATCTTCCGTAGGGAAATTACTTCCGAAACCAGAGTACTCACTTGAGTCCGCAGTAACATTGGACATAGCTAATATAAATAATGAATAGAAGACTCCCGGAAGAAGATCGATATCCTATTCAGAGTTCCTTTAGGCTACATTCCCTTATATAAAATAAATATTTTAATTACATTTTAATAACACTGTTAATTCCCAAGCCCTTAGAAACGACAAGAATGGGGAAATCCTATAATTAGTTTGCATGCCGATAGCGGAGTCCACGTTCCTCCTACAGGTTTTAAGGTAACGTTGGACATACAATGTGGACAATACCCCTATTGTGTTGTCTGCATGTGCTTATGATGTAGCCTAATATTTATATGTTTTAAGCTTAAAGTCAATTGATTTAACATTAGTGGAACTCCTTGGTGCCTCAGAATTCAAAGCTGACAGTTTTAAGCCTAAAACTACAGCTAAATTAGACAGATAGCTAACAGCTTTTGAAAAACAAACAAACTTTCTGCCCATCTCCAAAACAGCTATACAAAGCTGGGTAAAGAGCAGTTGCCAGGGCAAGAGTAGGCCTACTACATTTCGATAACAACTTAATAGGCTAATAAACAGTGAGCATTACCATACATGATCAAGCTAATGTTGGGTATGAACTCATCTTTTAACTATACAGAAACACTAAAAGCATCCTGTTGATAGTTTAATAGTATTTTAGATAGTATTTTTTTTGTGATCATACCAGCGCTGGCACTGTTTAAAAACTTCACGTTCCAGAACTCCCTCCGAACGAGCAGCCTTGGCTACAAACGTTAGCCAGCAGTAGCACACAGCTTTGTTTTTAAACACTTGTTTCTAACTTTAGCTAGCTAGCTTGAAGGACTAAAAGCTAGAATTGCTTTATGTGGTTAACCGTAGCATAGTTTCTGACCATGTCGGGCGGACTTCTCTACTTAGCAAGCTAACGTTAGCTCATCTTCAGTTGCAGTTATCCCATCTGCCCAAGAATGTCCAGACAGATGAGATGATTATATCTTATTGGGCGAGAACCACCCGTCCATTTAAAAATAAAATTGGAACGTGCGATATATGGAATATATCCTTGTAGCACACCGGCTAATCCAGGAACATTTCGGCTCATTCTATAAATCAGATTTCAAGAAATAGTCGAAAGCCTCCGAAGCCCATTCTATCTTCCGTAGGGAATTTACTTCCGAAACCAGAGTACTCACTTGAGTCCGCAGTAACATTGGACATAGCTAATATTAATAATGAATAGAAGACTCCCGGAAGAAGATCGATATCCTATTCACAGAGTTCCTTTAGGCTACATTCCCTTATATAAAATAAATATTTTAATTACATTTTAATAACACTGTTAATTCCCAAGCCCTTAGAAACGACAAGAATGGGGAAATCCTATAATTAGTTTGCATGCCGATAGCGGAGTCCACGTTCCTCCTACAGGTTTTAAGGTAACGTTGGACATACAATGTGGACAATACCCCTATTGTGTTGTCTGCATGTGCTTATGATGTAGCCTAATATTTATATGTTTTAAGCTTAAAGTCAATTGATTTAACATTAGTGGAACTCCTTGGTGCCTCAGAATTCAAAGCTGACAGTTTTAAGCCTAAAACTACAGCTAAATTAGACGGATAGCTAACAGCTTTTGAAAAACAAACAAACTTTCTGCCCATCTCCAAAACAGCTATACAAAGCTGGGTAAAGAGCAGTTGCCAGGGCAAGAGTAGGCCTACTACATTTCGATAACAACTTAATAGGCTAATAAACAGTGAGCATTACCATACATGATCAAGCTAATGTTGGGTATGAACTCATCTTTTAACTATACAGAAACACTAAAAGCATCCTGTTGATAGTTTAATAGTATTTTAGATAGTATTTTTTTTGTGATCATACCAGCGCTGGCACTGTTTAAAAACTTCACGTTCCAGAACTCCCTCCGAACGAGCAGCCTTGGCTACAAACGTTAGCCAGCAGTAGCACACAGCTTTGTTTTTAAACACTTGTTTCTAACTTTAGCTAGCTAGCTTGAAGGACTAAAAGCTAGAATTGCTTTATGTGGTTAACCGTAGCATAGTTTCTGACCATGTCGGGCGGACTTCTCTACTTAGCAAGCTAACGTTAGCTCATCTTCAGTTGCAGTTATCCCATCTGCCCAAGAATGTCCAGACAGATGAGATCATGATATTGGGCGAGAACCACCCGTCCGTTTCAGTACTGGATATGTAGTCCGTTAACGTGGACTACAAGTCGAACTACATTCATTCATGCATTACTTTAAAAAGATTTAATTGGAACGTGCGATATATGGAATATATCCTTGTAGCACACCGGCTAATCCAGGAACATTTCGGCTCATTCTATAAATCAGATTTCAAGAAATAGTCGATAGCCTCCGAAGCCCATTCTATCTTCCGTAGGGAAATTACTTCCGAAACCAGAGTACTCACTTGAGTCCGCAGTAACATTGGACATAGCTAATATAAATAATGAATAGAAGACTCCCGGAAGAAGATCGATATCCTATTCAGAGTTCCTTTAGGCTACATTCCCTTATATAAAATAAATATTTTAATTACATTTTAATAACACTGTTAATTCCCAAGCCCTTAGAAACGACAAGAATGGGGAAATCCTATAATTAGTTTGCATGCCGATAGCGGAGTCCACGTTCCTCCTACAGGTTTTAAGGTAACGTTGGACATACAATGTGGACAATACCCCTATTGTGTTGTCTGCATGTGCTTATGATGTAGCCTAATATTTATATGTTTTAAGCTTAAAGTCAATTGATTTAACATTAGTGGAACTCCTTGGTGCCTCAGAATTCAAAGCTGACAGTTTTAAGCCTAAAACTACAGCTAAATTAGACAGATAGCTAACAGCTTTTGAAAAACAAACAAACTTTCTGCCCATCTCCAAAACAGCTATACAAAGCTGGGTAAAGAGCAGTTGCCAGGGCAAGAGTAGGCCTACTACATTTCGATAACAACTTAATAGGCTAATAAACAGTGAGCATTACCATACATGATCAAGCTAATGTTGGGTATGAACTCATCTTTTAACTATACAGAAACACTAAAAGCATCCTGTTGATAGTTTAATAGTATTTTAGATAGTATTTTTTTTGTGATCATACCAGCGCTGGCACTGTTTAAAAACTTCACGTTCCAGAACTCCCTCCGAACGAGCAGCCTTGGCTACAAACGTTAGCCAGCAGTAGCACACAGCTTTGTTTTTAAACACTTGTTTCTAACTTTAGCTAGCTAGCTTGAAGGACTAAAAGCTAGAATTGCTTTATGTGGTTAACCGTAGCATAGTTTCTGACCATGTCGGGCGGACTTCTCTACTTAGCAAGCTAACGTTAGCTCATCTTCAGTTGCAGTTATCCCATCTGCCCAAGAATGTCCAGACAGATGAGATGATTATATCTTATTGGGCGAGAACCACCCGTCCATTTAAAAATAAAATTGGAACGTGCGATATATGGAATATATCCTTGTAGCACACCGGCTAATCCAGGAACATTTCGGCTCATTCTATAAATCAGATTTCAAGAAATAGTCGAAAGCCTCCGAAGCCCATTCTATCTTCCGTAGGGAATTTACTTCCGAAACCAGAGTACTCACTTGAGTCCGCAGTAACATTGGACATAGCTAATATTAATAATGAATAGAAGACTCCCGGAAGAAGATCGATATCCTATTCACAGAGTTCCTTTAGGCTACATTCCCTTATATAAAATAAATATTTTAATTACATTTTAATAACACTGTTAATTCCCAAGCCCTTAGAAACGACAAGAATGGCGAAATCCTATAAATAGTTTGCATGCCGATAGCGGAGTCCACGTTCCTCCTACAGGTTTTAACTCCGTAATGCAAATGGTCTCGCCGGCGAGACCTTTTTTCTCAACTGAGACATTCGTTGTTCTGGCAGCCAAACTATAAGTGGAAAACACAAACTCTGTATTTTAACTATTGGTAGACGATTCGCAACGATTTCTGGCCAATGCGTAGTTTCTAAGTGTCACTATCTTTCCGTAGCAAGTCTATTTAACAAGCACCCCCCCAGTCTATACCTACCCATGCGTGACATAGTGGACAATAGCGTCTATGTTTTAGTTCATAAATATATTTATTCATCGTATAAAATTAGAATTCCGTCTTAGCAACAAGATAAACCAAACAATCGCCTGATCGTATGCCAGAAAAGCCGTGAAAAGCCCTGCTAACTCAAATGCAAAATAAACATAAACATAAGCAACAAGTATTCTCTCATTCTACCATGTATTCTACTACCAATATATGCTTCTAAATATGAAATTAATATACAATCCTACCATTGATTTTGCACATCGCGATGTTCCTTTCAAAATTCAGTGATCATTTATTGTCTGGTACAATCGGTTTGAGAAATGTACAGCACGTGATACCGCAATTACACTATCTGAAACGTCGACTCGTAATACCCCCCATGCTCTGCAAGCCTGTCTCGTTCATTACAGTTCGTTCTGGTTTAATTGTCGGCTCTTTTATCCAACATAATGCATTATAATCTAAGCAACGGTATATCCAAAGTCTTTCGGGGTGCTTTATACAATTTACTCCAGCCGTGCGTATTGGTAGATTTCGTTTTCAAGGTCTCATATTACGCAAGCTGTCTATAATAACGCACAAGGAAAAATTAATTTTCCAAGCCGACATTAAAAAAATGTTGCATCTGAAATGCAGTTGGTCTTGCTGGCTACAGATAATAAGTTAAGTAGTTTACTTTTTCCACTCGAACACTGTCTTTCCAATATGATTGATATTGTCGCATTTTGAGCGCATTTGACATACTGTAGTGCAATCGTTCATTGTATTTTTGACGTAGCCTACCGATTTCCATTGAAAATAGAACATTTGGCAGCATTTTGCAGATGGTGGAATACCATTTTATTTTCATGTTATCGTACATAATATAGGTTATGGTGTAACCAAGGGCCAAGAAGGACTACAAGGGGAGGATTGAGGACTGCTTCCAGAGCAACGACTCCAGGCAGGTGTGGCAGGGGGTCCAATTGTGGGATTCTGACATTTAATCCTATAAAAATACAGGTTGTAAATAGAATATATAAACTTGTCTGTGGTAGTGGAGTTTAGAATGGGTGACCTTGGGCCTGTGTTATGAGAGTTCTGAGAAGGGGGGCTGTAGAAGATGTCCTGTGAAAACATTCCTCAGAAAAAAGGGTTTGCTACAAAAGATAAGATTCTATCCTAGCAAACTCTGTGGAAAAATACAAGCCATGAGCTGAACATGAGTAATTCTAAAGGTTTGATTGGTTTGAATTATACGCCCAGTGATGAACTAACTTTCACTTTACAGTATATAAGCACCACAGTAGCAGAGAGGGGGGGTCCCACGAGCGAGAGCGTGCACGCGCGAGCGCGCTTCCAGCGCGCTTCCAGAGGACCACAGATGTATTAACCCATTGTGTTATTCTGTAAAGACCTGGAGCTGACACAATAAAGACAAAGTGTTTTAACCATTCGAATTGAATTGAAGAGTATCTTTGATCTACCTCCTTGACCACGAAAAGCAATATATTTAATTGCTTACAAATGGTGACCTCGTCGTGGAGGAGGGAGATGATCTTGGATCAATAAAAAAAAATTAAAAAAAAGACGGTGGCAGTTTAATCTCTTGGACATTCCGGGGCCCCTAAAAAGACAAGGTAAGCAGAACCTTTATAAGGAATGTCTGAGAGATATAACCAAACCATCTGAAAATTTGTTAAAAGAACTAATTTGCATAAATTTGTCAGAACGAATATAAATGTATTAAGGTGTATTCCATGACCCAACTTGACAAAGAATAAGGATAAAAAGTGCAGGGAAGACACAGAATAAAATATTCTTTGGTTGTGTGTAATTAAAAATTTGCGGGTCCATTATTTGTGGGACCTATGTAATGAGATACTAAGTGTGTAGTCTTTTGGAAACGAATTCAGCCTTAGGATTCAGAGCCAGTATCAAGTTACATAGTGCGACGTATAATACACCTCTAACGAAATACGCAAATTACTGTGGTATACATTGATCTAGTGATATCAATGTAAGGTCCGTCGAACCAGACAGTCGACAATAAAAGTGAGGTAACTCGAACCTGACAGTCGAGCTAAAATTGCGATAATAAAAGTTAGGTAACTCGAACCTGACAGTCGAGATAAAATTGCGATAATAAAAGTGAGGTAACTCGAACCGGACAGTCGAGCTAGAATTGAAGTGAGGTAACTCGAACCGGACAGTCGAGCTAGAATTGCGCTAAAGCCACGAGTGAAAACATACAAAAGGACTTGATTCATGGAATACAGTTTTGATTCATAAACAGGTCTTTGAGTTTTTTTTATTTTTTATTTTTATCTGTTGTATATCTGCTGTATTAAAATGATAAAAGGGGATAAACAAAATTGTGGGTGTCATTGTAAGCCTTCGTGATACTGATTCAGTGAAAATATTTTCTGATAATGCAGACGTGCATTGAGAAAATTAAAGGAGTAACTGAATGCAGCTGATCACAGCCAATGACTGCAATATAACTGATATTTGGTGAATAAATTAAGGGAAATAAGGTTGTGTTAATTTAATTAGAACTGTTAAATTGTGGATCCTAATCAAACAAGTAAAAAGTAGAAATTAAAACGAGTCAATATCTAAGTAATAAATAACGTTTACGGAATAAGGCAAAAATGACGACTACCGCGGATATATTGCGTAAACTATGGGACAATCTGAGTTCTAAACTATGTGCCCAGGAATTGAAAAAGCGTCGTGATAAATGGACTAAATATTTAGCCGGGATGGTTCCCCGAGCCATAAACCATTTTTGTCTGAGAAAAAGTGTGGGTTGTGTGAGTGCTGGCCAGAGAATGAATGTGTGTCGACACAAGTATGAGATTACAGCATTGTATGGGTTGTGTTATGAGCTGTATTGTGTTTATGTTAAATCAGCTGAGTAGTTTAGAAGAAAAAACCTGTAAATTGTTTGACCCAGAAGAATGTGATTTTAAAAGTGAATGGGAAGCCCAACTCATGGTATATTGTGATAAAGTGGGATTCTGATTGAACAAATTATAGTGTCCTGTTGATCGTGGGCAGCCAGCCCGATAGCGGAGAGACTGGAAGAACAGACAATCTAACGGTGCACGCATAAAGGCGTCCAAATACTTTTGGCTTGTTGAGTTGTAGCCTTCGTAATGAAGTGAGCAGTTATTAAGTGGGTAGAAGGCACATTATTGGTGAATTTATAAAGGAAAACTAAAAATACTTGCAGTACTTTGAACCCTTTACACCTTGAGTGAAATAAGCAGAGTTATTTTGTTAAAATTGATTTGATCCCGTAGCTTTAGTTTTGCAGTGTGTGTAAACTGACTACCAGAATTACTGTAATAGCTCATGTAGGAGAGAACTTAAGAAAAAGAGTTAAATTATGTGCCCAATTATTATTCTATGTCTCCGGAGCTATACTACAATGTATGATATATTTGCAATAGTTTGTGTTATAATCTCAGTGTACTATAAGATTTGTGAAACTTATGATCAGACGCATCGTAATGAAGACCCGCCTGGGAAAGTGTAAACAGTGTTGTGCAGAGAAGTGTGGAAGATCTTAATCAGAGTTTACGGTTGATTAAGTTTATGGTTAGTACAGATAGATAAGTGGAAGTTATACGCGAGGGAAACTTGCATAGGATTGTGACAGAAAGTGATAGAAGGACATAGAAGGAAGTGAAAGTGCTAATATATATAATATGAAATATGAAATATGAGATAATGCACCCTGAATCTCGTGAAGAAAAAGGTCTGATTTACCAAATAAATAAATAAGTAAGTAATGCAGGCCAATGTACTGATTTTAAACCTCTGGTTAATGCAGATAATACACGCAGTTATAGTTATAGTTATACAGTTATAGCTTCATGCTAGTGAAGTATGATAAATCGAACAATCCTATCACCGTCCTGTCGGGAGGGGTCAGGACCATTGCACTACACATAATTCAAACTTTCTTCCAAAATAGACACAACATTCTAGAGTCTGGTATAACGTAATTTATTATAAAAGATTTAGCACGAATATACATACCCAGGCTGATCGGCTAAACATACATATGTTAAAAACACTCAATCACACAGTCCAGTCTGAGTCCGTCAATTTCATGCTCACCCGCAAGACGTAAAAAAGTCCGTTAATGACAGAAGAAAAACATAACAGCGCACCATGAAGTTCACCCCCCCCCATTTTTTTGGTGTTTCCATGGTCTGCAGAGGTCTCTGCCTGTCCTAATTAAGCATTACATATGACCCTTATTTATATGGTAGTTTTGATGAAATGCTATGATTTAATCATATCAGAAACATCCTAGTCACGGTTTGACAATAGTAGTTCAATTTACATAGTTTTTACACCAATGTTTGTAAAGATAGAAGATAAATGTTTTATTTGGATTTAATAAACTCTGTCAGTTCCTCGGACTGCACACACACATACATTTTCAAGGATGTTCTTTTCGACGGTCGGGCCCCGAGGAATTTGTAGGGAGTAGTTCATGCTTATCTCTTCAGACGGGCTAGGAAAATTTAATTGCCTATGTATGTGTGTGTGTGTGTGTGTGTGTGTGTGTGTGTGTGTGTGTGTGTGTGTGAATGAATGCCTAAATTTTGAGGAGTGTGTTTGCGGTGTGGCTGTTTCAATTTCCCTGCGTGTGGGTGTGTGTGTGTGTCCTTGATTTGCAGGTGTCGAGATGAGCTCATATTGGGTGCCTGGCGTGGGACCATTGTACATTGAGCACACTTCGATACAAATAATGAGCTGATTTTGTGCGTGGTTGTCTGCCCTTGGGTCTGAGGCCTTGTGCTGCTATTGTGCACATATGGGCTTTTTTGTGCAATTCATCCTACCACAGAAAAACATGTTCATGTTGACACTACATTTTGATATAGTTGGTCCTACAGTATGTTATATAATTGTATATAGGTAATGAATAATCTATAATTTGTCACAACAGCTGAACTCTAATACGGGGTTGTTGCACAATGAGGGTCACGGTGTGAGTTGCCATGATAACGTGATGGTAATTTATTTCTAGCAGGGAGGTCGGGCCGAGCACCGATTTCAACTACAAGGTGTTTATTACATTTTCCATCGTGAGATATCGGGATTCTTAGGTAGGAAAAAATAATAAATTGATAAACGTTGGCATTAACCACAAACATTTGCGGGTAAGTTCATTTTGAATATTTTTATGTTTTTAATGTATATTTATCACTAAAGGTGATAAAAGGAGGGAGAGGGTTTACAAAAAAGAAAGCGCATCTGAATTTGATTTATCAAAGTAAAAATTAATGTTATTCATCAGTATGACTTCAGTGTTATTATTACACTGATACATCAGTGACCGGTGGGTGCTCAATCATGGAAAGTTGGTTGCTGACCGATACTGTTGCCAATAACATGCTAGCGAGGTTGATTCGATGTTTCCTTGCTGCCTGGAATGTGGTTAGTGTGCCTCAGAAGTGAAAGTAGATATTAGTGTTTAAGCAAAATGTTACAATTCGTTTTGAATGCCATTCTCTGCATGTACGAGTAGATTTCATGCAGAGAGAGGGTCTGCGTTGCCCGCTTTGAATTTAACTTTTCAGTCTTTCAGGGAAAGGGGACTTGTTTGGTGGCCAGAGAAGAGAATGGAATAGAACAGGATAGAATAACTTATTTTCCCATGAGGGAACTTTAGTTGTAGTTTCCAGCAGCCAAGACATAGAAAGTGAGACAGTGTTTTAGTGTGATTTAACCGAGTATATGTATATATTGTATAAACAACAACACTGTCAGGAACGACCAGGAACTCATTCTTTAACCAGTGTAGTGGGCATGCGCGAGCGTGTCTTAGTGATGTGCAGTACGTGAACGAACGAATCTTTTTGAACGAATCTTTTTGAACGAATCTTTTTGAACGAATCTTTAAAGTGAATTGAGTGTACCGGATCATCACTCAATGATTCGTTCATATGCTTGAGTGCGCATCAGCGGACAGGAACTGTAGCGAACTGTACTGACCACAGACTACCCCTAGTTAATGAAAGTCTGCCCGTTATTAAACCATTTCAAATAATGATATTGATTAAATAAAGCACATTTTTGTTTTCTTTTGTATCGAAATAGCACAATAAATGTAGGCTATTTTAAGGAGGCCCTGATCAAAGAAAAAGTGGGAGAGAGTGGTTCAGCTATGGATAAGGTGGAAGCATTCAAAATGGATATTGTTTTCCTTCTTGCTGTGGGTTTTGTTTGATTTCGAATTTTCTGGGTTTTATTATTAATGGTCAAAAGAGCCGAAGAGCTCTGTTTTGACAGGCTAAAAATGTTCAAACACCCGCGCCTGCATCTGTATCAAGCTGTGCATAACCATAGTTGGCGGCGCTATAAAGGACCAAGTGAAAATAATTGAGCAACAGCGGAGTATTGAAACAATGTTTAAGCGAAGGAAAGAAGTGGAGGGCAAGGCCACCTTCCCAATGTTTGTGTTTTTTGTTCGGTTGCAGATAAATAATTAGTTTAATTTACATCCTAAGTTGTGTGGTTTTGTTTTGTGTTTAATTGTTTGATTTTGTCTAAAAACCATCAAAGTGAAACCCGGCAATGCGATCTCTCCTAAGGGGTTGTCAGTTTAGATGCACAACCAAAACAAAGATAAATAAATAAACTGAACAGACAAATAAATCCTACGATGCCCCGTATGTGAAAATGTACCCTAAGTGAAGGGAAAAGACTAATAAAGAGTTCTTCTCTGTTTCCAGCAGGAACTGGGTGGCGGCTCTCAAGCAGCTCTACTGACAATGAGAGCTGAACTAGGCCCCACTAATATTGCTAATTTCTCCCCTTTTTTGAATTTATGACAGGAACTCCAATGATAATTCCAGGGACGAATTATCACTGCTGTGAAGAATTACAGGGGATTGGAGATGAGATGACAAAGTACTGTGTGACTAACTGAAATTGTCAGGTTTCTCTGCAGATATTGGGCCCAAGAAGACAGAAGCACACAACCTCGAGCAACTAATAAACAGATAACACACACAGAGCAAAGTGTGATTAAGGATGCGCATGGGCAGGACCATTGTGCAAAGGGGGAAGTGTATGATTGTGGGGAAGTGGTGATGTATAATAATTTGGAAAGTATCAGTTTTTCCCCAATAGGGCACAATCGGCCATAGGAGGGCCCATGCCGTTTGTATGAGGTCCGTACAATGGACCCCGCTTGAACAGTTCAAGAGGGAACTGGCGAGCTATGTGTAACACTTAACCAGAATGTGCAAGATTATTTTCCAACAGGGGATTGGGTGTATATTAAGGTAACACTAACACTGAATATACACACACACGAAGAAAGAATTACACAACCAGGAGCTATGTGCTCCCTCATCAATGGCAGATAGAGATAATGCACACACATAGAGGCATTACATATTCTGCCAAAGAAAGACCGTGGCTGAGTGATGTGCTAGTAACCTCTCCTCTGTCCATTGGTCCGACGTTGAGGCTACTTGGACCAAAGAAGAAGAAGCCAACATAATTTTGCGGTAAAAGTATCGTATGTTAGTCGAGGTAACTATATTGTGATAAAATGTTTAGAAAAAGCTGCCAATGCACTGTTGCCAAAATGCTAGGATTTTCTTTCCTCTTGATAGAAGTGTAAAAAGTAAAATGTATTAAAAATGAAGGAGTATCGCTTAAGATGGATATCGGACAGAGACATGTCCTCACCAGCAGCAGACTCAGTCTAGAGTTCTGTGGTTTTGCCTATGAGGTTTTCCTGGTGATTAAGTAAGAGCTCTGACATCATTGCTTACCGCTGTGCCAGTATTATAACCCTGATAGTTAGAGTAAATAAAATTAAGAAAACTGGGTTTGCAATGTGTACCTGCTTTAGGTATGGAGTGAAGATATCACCCATACAAGCTTGAATTACCGCTGTATAGTGTTGATCCCTTGGGATCAAAGGAGGGAATTGTGGGATTCTGACATTTAATCCTATAAAAATACAGGTTGTAAATAGAATATATAAACTTGTCTGTGGTAGTGGAGTTTAGAATGGGTGACCTTGGGCCTGTGTTATGAGAGTTCTGAGAAGGGGGGCTGTAGAAGATGTCCTGTGAAAACATTCCTCAGAAAAAAGGGTTTGCTACAAAAGATAAGATTCTATCCTAGCAAACTCTGTGGAAAAATACAAGCCATGAGCTGAACATGAGTAATTCTAAAGGTTTGATTGGTTTGAATTATACGCCCAGTGATGAACTAACTTTCACTTTACAGTATATAAGCACCACAGTAGCAGAGAGGGGGGGTCCCACGAGCGAGAGCGTGCACGCGCGAGCGCGCTTCCAGCGCGCTTCCAGAGGACCACAGATGTATTAACCCATTGTGTTATTCTGTAAAGACCTGGAGCTGACACAATAAAGACAAAGTGTTTTAACCATTCGAATTGAATTGAAGAGTATCTTTGATCTACCTCCTTGACCACGAAAAGCAATATATTTAATTGCTTACACAACACATGATAAACTACAGACCCAGCCACCCCTCGGCCGACGGGGGCGACCCTCAGCTGGTGGAGGAGCTGAACTCCTTCTACGCCCGCTACGAGGTGGTGCCAACGGAAGCAGCCACACCACATCCACCAGCCCACAGCAGCCTCATCCTCACAGAGCACGAGGTGAGACGCACGCTGAAGGCCGTGAACCAGAGGAAAGCAGCGGGGCCGGACGGCGTCTTGGGACGGGTGCTGAGAGACTGCGCTGATCAGCTGGCGGGGGTCTTTACTAAGATCTTCAACCAGTCTCTGTCCCAGGCCAACGTCCCATCCTGCCTGAAAACGTCTACAATCATCCCGGTGCCGAAAAAGAACACCATCAGCTGCCTAAATGACTACCGTCCAGTGGCACTCACCCCCATCCCCATGAAATGCTTTGAGAAGATGGTCCGATCCCACATCGTCTCATCCCTCTCGCCCAGACTGGACCCTCACCAGTTCGCCTACAGAGCTAACAGGTCCACGGAGGACGCCATCGCCACAGCTCTCCACTCTACCCTGTCCCACCTGGAAAGGGGGGGGAGCTACGCACGGCTGCTCTTCGTGGACTTCAGCTCGGCTTTCAACACCATCCTCCCTGACAGACTGGTGACCAAACTATTAGACCTGGGATTATCCCACTCCACCTGCCTATGGATCAAGGACTTCCTGACTGACCGCCCACAGAAGGTGAGGATAGGTTCCCACACCTCCACGGCCCTCAGTCTCAGCAATGGTTCCCCTCAGGGCTGCGTGCTGAGCCCTCTACTCTACTCCCTCTACACTCACGACTTCACCGCCGCCCACTCCAGCAACTCCATCATAAAGTTTGCTGATGACATCACTGTGGTGGGCTGCATCTCCGGGGGTGATGAAACCGCGTACCGCGACGAGGTGGGGCAGCTGTCAGTGTTGTGCAAAGCAAACAACCTGCAGCTGAACAAGCTCAAAACCCAGGAGATGATCATAGACTTTAGGAGGAAGAAGACCGTCATTCAGCCCCTGTACATTGATGGGGGCTGTGTGGAGAGAGGTTCAGTCTTCAGGTTCCTGGGCGTTCACCTGGAGGAGGACCTGTCCTGGAGAACCAACACTACGGCGATCGTCAAGAAGGCACAGCAGAGACTCTACTTCCTGAGATTACTCAGGAATTACCATTTTAGACAGGATCTGCTTGTGTCCTTCTATCGCTGCGCCGTGGAGAGCATCCTCACCTACTGCATTTGCGTGTGGTTCCTCAGCTGCACAGCCACAGAGAGGAGTGCGCTCCAGATGGTCGTTAACTCGGCCCAGAAGATCATCGGGTGCCCTCTCCCCTCCCTGGAAGAACTGTACAGCTCTCGCTGCTTTAAGAAGGCAGTTAAGATCCTTAAGGATCCATCTCACCCGGGTAACGAACACTTTGTACGGCTGCGCTCAGGCAGGCGCTTCAGGACTATGTCTACCCGTACAAACAGACTTAAGTTTAGTTTCTTTCCCAGGGCCATAAATGCACTTAACGCTGCTAAGTTTTGAGAAGAAAAAAAAATTCTTCTGTGCAATACAAGTGGGATCTGTGCAATCAATCTGTTTACAACCCTAGTGCATAGATGTAAATATAGCAATATGCCTAGTTTACATTTTATATTTATCTACACATTCTCTTTGTCTATTTATGTCTCACTTCTTGTTTTTATATTGTCTTTGTTGTTGTGTGCTAGCACCTGGGTTTGCACTTTCAATTTCGTTGTACTTGTACAATGACAATAAAGATCATTCATTCATTCATATAGGCTACTTGTTACTAGGCTCCTTGTCACTATTGGAAATAGCAACTGTTCATTCCAATTTTCTGTGCGCTGATATGTGGTAGATTAAGGTAAAGATTTCCCTTAATTAAAATGACTAGAAATTGTCGTGGTTTCCAAGCGACAAGTTTTTCAGAGTTCTCAAGAAAATTCAGAGTTCTCAACTTTTGCTCTCAAATTTCTCTAAGTGTTCAAATGAAGAGGATGAAGCAGTCGTCTCAGAGAATATCAGATTTTATTCCGTATACCACAAAATCAAAGTCGTAGCCCCTCTGCAGAGATGCTCAACAATTCATTAGGTACAGTCCATTTTATACAGTTTCTTATCAGATTGTCCATCAGGTATCTCTTCTCAAGCCAAGATGGTTTCCTCAATGCGCATGTCCGCGCATGCCCAGTCTCTGATTGCTTTCTTGACCTTTTGGTTTTAAACCATAGTGGATGGAAACCTTAAACTGAACTCTGGAAAGCACCGAAAATGAATAATACCTTCATGTCATTATGATTGCTCTCTTTTTTTGTAAACTCTCCTCATTATTTTTTATGTGTTTTTGTGTGACTGTGCATTTTAATTAGTCTGCCTTTTCATGCTTCATAGTGGTTCAGCATCAGGCTTTCCCAAGCCTCCCACTCGACCCTTAAAAAATATCAGGTGCTCTCGCATTCCCACACCTCCCAACCGGCCCTTAAAAAATACCAGGTGCTGTGCTGCTGTGAAAGCGTGCTTCCATATCTAACATTATGTGCTTTTGTGCTCACATTATACCTGCTGTGAAAGTGTATTATGTGTTTCTAACATTATACCTTATATATTTTATTGTGTTTTGGTGCACATGATACATTTCATAGATACATATTCAGATACAATCAATATATATTGTCACATGATATATTCCAATGCATATTTCAATATAAGTAATACATATCAGTTTATAGGATTGTCACATGATATATTCTAATACATATTTCAATATAAGCAATACATATCAGTTTATAGGAGATTAACTAATGGAATTCCCAACAAATCCCCCCTTTGAGGCTTCATAGCCTCACCATCACCAATTCCAGTATAGATATACAGTGCTGTAGGGGAGCGTTCATATATCCGACCCCCTCTTTACCAATGTTTCCTTTTTTAACTCCACTTAGATCCTTCGAGCCTCCCGCTGTCTGGGGCGCAGCTCCAGGCTAGATCCCTTTCCGCTGAATTCCTTTCCCCAAACTCCTCTGAGTGAAAGGAAATTCAGCTTTCCTGCTTCCCAATGCTTTCTTTTCAAAAACACTGATCACAGAAAGCACTACTCGCTTACTAACTCATTCGGTTTCAGCTTATAGTGGCCTGACTGTACATTGAGCCGAGCGCAGCGGCCATGGGCTCCACTACAGGGACATCACCCAGGTGCTCCACTACAGGGATGCAACCCATGCGCTCCACTACAGGGAAGTCACCCAGGTGCTCCACTACAGGGAAGTCACTCAGGTGCTCCACTACAGGGAAGTCACTCAGGTGCTCCACCACAGGGAAGCCACTCAGGCGCTCCACCACAGGGAAGCCACTCTTGGTCTTACTGCTGTATGCGACCCGACCGGCCGGTGACCCAGTCGATAGCGATCCCCAGTCCTGCATCTAATCAGGACCCCATAGTAGCTATTAACCACCCGTTTAGGAACCGACGGTCTGATCCCTATCCCACTTTGCTATGGGTATAGAAACTTTGACCGTTTTCACCAGCCTTGCCTGTTCACAGAGGTCGTCTCTTACGCCCCTCTGCTAGGTGTGGACTGTCATCCACGTACCACGTACTGCCTGCACACTTACATGCGACAGCCACGCCGACTAGACGGTACCATGGCAGTATGTCTATTCATACTTCATCAGACACGGGGGCCTTCAGTCTTCTCCCCTGCACTATAGATAGTTTTTAACGTGCCCTCGGAACTTTGCAATTCCGCCGCCGCCTGTTAGCGGCTAGGTTCGGGGGGCCTAGTCCCCTGCCTAACCGGCTTTTAATCATCCTTCCACGACTTACTCTAGGTGTATGGCAGCAACAAGCGTACTCAGGGTACATATTTGCAGCCACACTAAGCACCTTTCTGTCACTGTCATATTCCCATAAGTTATGTATTAAAATACATACCTTATCTGAGGTTTACATATGGTTATAGTTCCACTGCAGAGTGTCTCAGCCTACAGGTACACTGCTGTACCCCTGCAGCGGCTAAAAGTAAAAATTAAAAGTATATAGTTAATAATATAAGAAAGTGATTATGTTATGTATACTGCAAAGTGAGATCAACTATCTCGCAGTCAGTAGTCCTCGATGCCTGGCCGCCGCTTTTGACTGATCTGGCGCTAGTATACATTTTTTTTAAAAGATTTATAAAAGTAAATATGAGACTTAAAAAATGTTGAGTATATTGTTCCCAGTCCCAGTCCCACAAGAGGGGCGACTGATACTTGCATAACACACCAGTGGTCCAGGAGTTATCCAGAGTACATAACCACTGGGAGCTAATCCACAACTCATCACCGGAACCTGTCAGAGAAAGGATAGTGTATAAACCAACTTTCTTTTATATCCGTCTGCAACACAACTCGCTCTCCAATATTGTGAATCCCTGTCAGGTTTGTGATCACCTGGACACCCTACTCCCCCATATATACATTTAATTTCTGCCTTGTTCTCGGTCATATCTGGAGCAGGTGTCAAGTGGCAACTACGCTAAGTGTTCTGCTATATAGTGCAGTGTGCTACTTTTCCTAATATATAAGTAAATATAGCCCCTTTTGCCTGTTCCAGAGGTGACTAAGAGCCCTGAGACGTACAGCCAAAAAACCTTCCCCTTTTTTCTCTAGGAAGGCAAAAAAGGTTGCACTTCTCTTACAACTCTATGCATAATATTCTGGCTGATCATAGTAAGGTGACTGCACATTTTCATATTGTGTCATTCTAATCGTGGTCATCTCAGTGTCTGTTTTGTGGTTGTTTCCTTGGCCAAATAGTTGTTGCCTTGTCACCGAATATAGTACCAGTGGAGATTCCTCTGTGGTTTGAGTTGTCTTGATCACCAGAGGATACGCTCCCACAACCCTGGTGAGAAAAGATCTCAAAACAGGTAATAGGCAACATAACAACAATGCCACACAAATAATTGTTACTAGAATTATAACTCCCACTTTAGCAAACCATGCTCCCCATTTTCCAAAACAGTTATCTAACCAGTCCCAGACCTCATGCCCATATCCTGCATTGTCTGTCACTTCTTTTCTCAATCCTTTCAATTTAGTCATAGCCTGGGTAAATGTTCCCCCATCACCAGTATTGTTTGGAATAAAGGTGCAACATTCATCTTTGAACAGAACACACACTCCCCCCTTTTCCGCTAACAGCCAGTCAAGTGCTTGTCTGTTCTGCCAAGTCATTCTGCTTGTAGCAGCTAATTGTTGTCCCAGTGCTGTCAGTGCATCGTCAGTGTAGTTGATAAACCTCTGCTGATTATAATAGATATAGTTTATCCACTCTACATTCTTATTAGGTGTTATCCATAAGAAAATTGACTCAAATCCTGCTGCTATTTCATTTCTCGCCTTATTTTTATTAGGAATTCCTCTGGGTTGTCCTATTGCATCTATCCATGTTTCTGGATCAGAGGTATAAGCTCTTCTTTTTCTAGGTTTTCGTTCTGTGGTAGGGAATATTACCACCACTGGGTCCATTAACATTACTCTAGCACATGTTCCTGTCCAATTAAATGGTAGAACATTGTATAATTCTCCATCACCGCACGTCCAAAACATATCTGCCACACTCCTATCTGCATACATTATATGTCGGCAGTATGGTACTATGGTTTGTCCTGCAGTTTCTTCTGCACTATCTGTTGGTACTAAATTACAGTCAGATTTAGCATGTCTTGGGTCTGAAGCGTCACATGTCCATGTCCTGTGACACCTTCCTCTGAAATCTCCCATTGGTGCTGCCCCATTTATTACTGTATAGCACTCATAGGAGGTGTTAGACAACCTAGTTCGCTGAAAATTAATCTGTGCATCATCTCTTCCCCTGTATAACCCCCACTGTTTGCAGTACTTTTCTATATAAACTCCTCGTGATGACCCTAATTTATCTAAGCATACTACAGGGCATTGTGAGTAATAGTCCTCACCATGTGCTATATCTTTCAAATATGTTGCACACCAGGTGTAGTTATATGGGTTGGGGATAACCGTATATGTTGGTTGTGCTCTAGCGCATACTACGCAATTGTCTTTAGTTTGTGCTCTGGCTGTGTATCTGGCCCATTTCCACCACCTGTGTGTCTTCGCTTGGTTTAATGAGAAACCATTAGCCGGATCAGTTAACCATATTTGTCTTACTTCTCTCTTCCGTCTTACTTGTGCGTTTTGTACCATTATGTACATCAATAAGGCTGATACATACACAATCACCATGGTTACCATTATAAGTCCTGCTATGGCATCTCTTTTTTTCTTATTTTCTATGAATTTTACTAATCCCAGCATGCATATTAATCCTATCCCTATTATTATCAATATTGCACCAAATATAATCCATTGGCTATCAAAGTCTACTGGATTTATTTCTGAACTATTCTGGTTCCCTGGCACCGTTAATACTTCTATGTCTGGTGTTGCATCGTCATCATACTCCTTACTATCACTTCCACTACCACTATCGTCATTATCCGTCAACCATTCTGTCAGATTTATGTCCTCATTAAACATTTTCTCTTGGGCTATTAATGCTTGTAACGTCCAAAGTGACGAGGTCGCTGAAGTCCAATTGTTCCAATCCTCCTTCAGCGCTAACAGCATCAGCTCGGTCCAATTCAGCCTGCTTAGGTTCAGCCCCCCCAACGTCATTCCCTGGGAGCTGACCCTCGGAACCCCTATCAGTATCATCACTACTAGCCCGCTGAGGTACATTAGTAATCCCACTAGGCCCAGGCTGCTCGTCATCCCTTTCCTGTAACTCATCTTCCCCACCCTGCTGAGCACCTGGCTCCTCCCCTTCTTGCTCTGAATGGTGGTCATCACCATCATCTCCCTGGGCTCTTTCTTGTTCATTATCCAACTCTCCTCCTACTGCTCTTGTACAATGATTTAAATGATACCACAGGTTACTGCCCTCTACTTGTAGAGCTGTAGGTGATGTTCTGGCAATTCGGAATGGTCCTTCTCTCCTTTGTTCGTTCCACCGTCTTCTGAATTTCCTGACGTAAACCAAGTCTCCAGGTCTCAGGTGATGCTCCTCTTCCGGATTCTCCTGCTCGTTTGCTCTTTCCTGTTCAGATATAGTCTGATGTATAGCAGTTAGTTGTTTCATATACTCCCTTAGCTCTAACTCCAATACCTCTAAGTTAGGACCTCCTGAGGGCCCCCTTAGCGTAGGTGCTGGCATTGTTCGCCCTGTCAACATCTCATGTGGACTAAGGTGAGTAACTCTGTTCTGTTGCATTCTGTACTTCATTAGTGCCAAAGGTAATGCATCTATCCAATTTAACCCTGTATCCTGACAAATCTTGTTTATCTTGGCTTTCAAAGTTCCATTGATGCGCTCCACTATCCCCTGCGATTGGGGGTGATATACGCATCCAAACCTTTGTTTGACTCTCATTGCTTGCATTACCTGTTTAATAACATTTCCCACAAATGCAGGTCCATTATCAGAGCTTATCATAGCAGGTATACCAAATCTAGGAATTACCTCGTTAATCAGAAATTTTACTGCAGTTCCCATTCCCTGGTCTTTGGATGGAACTGCTTCCACCCACCTGCTGAATCTGTCTATTATTACCAACATATATCTCTTTCCTCTCACTTTTTTTAGCATGTCCACATAATCCATCACCAGATGTTTAAACGGTCCTTCTGGTACTGGTATATGGCCTATGGGTGCTGTTAACCCCTTTCTAATGTTGTTCTGAGCACATACTGTACATATGCTCAGCTGGTAATCAACCAAATTCTGCAAGTATGGTGACCAAAATCCTTCTCTTTTAATTGATCGCATTACTTCACCTCGCGCGCAGTGATCCACTCCATGAGCTTCACTTATTAGTAGGGTTAGTAGGGGAGTTGGAGCTATTAATAGCCCTTCTGTATTTCTCCAAAAGCCATCTTGCCCTTCGTTAGCCCCCCTCTTTTCCCACTCTGCCTTTTCATTTTCAGCAGCAGCCTGCTGCATATCTTTCACATCCTCCAAAGTTGGAGCTGAATGTCCCACTAATGTCTGTGTTGGTGCAATAATAGCCATTTTGCACCCTGAAGCTTGTTTTGCTATTTCATCCACTTTGTTATTACCCTTGATTACAAAATCATTGCCTTTTTTGTGTGCCTGGCACTTTATTATCGCCAATTTTTCTGGTTTTAACATAGCTATTATTAGCTCCAGGATTTGTTCCTTGTATTGTATGTCACTGCCATTACTTTTTAGAAAGCCACGATTTTTCCACACTGCTCCAAACAAATGACATACTCCGTGTGCGTACGCTGAGTCAGTATATATGTCTGCTTTCTGTCCTGCCATTATTTCACATGCTCTAGTTAAAGCCTTTATTTCTGCCAATTGAGCTGAACATGGTTGAGAGCATCTTTCTGCCTCTAACGTTACCCACTCTGTCCCTCTCTTTTCTATTATTGCATATCCTGCATGATTTCCCTCATGATCCATATAACAGGATCCATCTACGAAGAGTATTCTCTTTCCCTCCTCTTCCAATGGTTCTGATTGTAAATCAGCTCTGAGTTTCATGAACTCCTTGCTTTCTAGGACGCATTCATGAGGTGTTCCCTCATGTGCCAAAGGTATGTATTCTGCTGGATTTACTTTATCACATTTCATTATGGTTATGTCTGGATATACCGTTAACATGTAATAGTTATGAATCCTTGCTGGGGTTAGCACAAATTTACCTTGTTCAATCATTTCTGCTACCTTATGATGAGTATATATTGTTATTGGATATCCCATTGTTACTGCTACTGCCTTTTCATAGGCCCACCACACTCCTGCTAAGTCCTGATAGCAGGGTGGATAGCCTAATGCCACCTCATCTAGCTTAGTGCTGTAATAAGCTATAGGCTGCTTTTTCCTTCCTTTGCAGGTTTCCTGCAGTAACATTGCTGTAGCAAATCCTCCTGTCTTTGTTGACACATACATTTCAAATGTCTTGTCATAGTTTGGTAAGGCTAGGGCTGGAGCCTGTATTAGCTCCTTTTTGATGCTTTCAAACGCTGTGTCGGCATCCACATCCCACTTTAATTTATTTCTCAAATTGTCTTGCCCTACTTCTTTCATTATTTTCCTCAGTGGGTGTGTTTTCTCTGCATAATCTGCTATCCAATCTGCACTAAATCCAGTCATACCTAGGAATGTCATCATTTGGCCTACTGTTTCTGGCTTTGGCACAGCCACTATAGCTTCCACTTGTTTTTCAGCTATACTTTTACATCCAAATGCTATTTTTCTTCCTAAGTATTCTACTTCTGTTTGACAGTATTGTAACTTTTTCCTGGACACCTTGTGTCCTCCCTGCGCTAATTTCTCTAAGAGCCTTAAGCTGTCTATTTCACATTGTTCTCGTGAATTTGAACATACTAATAAGTCATCTACATATTGTAGAACTACACTTTTTAGTTCTAAACCCTGTAGATCTGCTCTTAATACTTGATTAAAAACATGCGGTGAATGTTTGTACCCCTGCGGCATCCTAGTATATGTATACTGCTGTCCTGCATAAGTAAATGCAAATAACTCCTGACTTCTTGCTTCTAACGGCACACTAAAGAACGCTGAACACAGATCTATCACAGTAAACCATTTCGCTGTAGTCGGAATATTAGTTAATAACGTATGCGGGTTTGGCACTTCTGCCAATGTATCCTGTACTGCATCATTCACTGCTCTTAGGTCATGTACTAATCTCCATTTTACTCCATCTGCTTTTCGTACTGGTAGCAGAGGAGTGTTACATGAGCTCACTGTTTTTCTTAACACACCTGCTTCTAACAAACCTTCAATGGTTTCCTTGATTCCTTCTATTGCTTCCTTTTTTAAGGGATACTGGGGTCTATATGGACCCCTACATCCCTCTTTAAGTTTTATCTCAACTGGGTTAGCTGATCTCACCCTACCCACGTCGGTGTCATGCTGTGACCATAATTTTTCTGGGAGTGTATTTAGCCGTTCTTCTTTTTGTTCTTGAACCCATCGTTTGGATCCTTTAATTTGAATTTTCACTTCTTCTGGTTTTCCTGTCATGTGTGTTTCAGTTGTTATTTTCATCATCGTCTGGTCTTCAGACATCCAAATTCTCATGTTTTCTGTGCGATAGAACTGCATGTTTTCTGCTCTTTTTACCATTATTCCTAAGTCTTTTGATCTGTAGTCAGGATTTACTTTTAATGTCACATGGGGTACTGCTCCTTTTATGTTAAACCACATTTGTGTCCATTCTGTTTCCTCCACCCTTAGGGCAGCTCCCTCGGGTCCAATGATAAGTGCTGTGGACCTAATACATTGTTCATCTCCTTTTTCCAAGGCCCATTTCTGTTCTAATTTAGTATCATGAGTGGGATCAAATCTCATAGTACAATGCATTTTTAATTCAGGCCATGTTGCTTCAGGTATTTGCACTTCTACATACTTTCCCCATTTCTTCCAGGCCTGTGCCCTCACTTGCTCTTCTATCTCTCCCAACCAGTAGACATTTGCCCACTCGTTATCTTCTTCTTTCTGCACTCCATACATCCCTGTTAGATTAATTCCGTTTTTTCCGCAGTGTATTTGCAGCTCTAAATCTAAAATAGCATCTCTACCTAATAAATTCACTGGAGTGTTAGTACATACTACTAATGGTATAGTAGTCTCTTTCTTACCTATTTTTACTAGCACTGGTACTGTCAATGGAATTAACTGTGTTTTCCCCGAGAACCCTACAGTCTTTACATATTGGCCTGACAGTGGTAAGTGGGTTGCATATTTTCTTTGAATACATGTAACAGTAGCCCCTGTATCTATCATCATGGGTACTATTCTACCTGCTATTTCTACATTTATCATGGGTTCCTGATCTGCATTATTAGTTATCAACACATGCTGTCCCACTTTACCTGGGTTCTCTGGGCACCCCTATTGGTTACCTACATAATTTACAGGACCCTGCGCTTGTGCTGGAATCCAAGGCCCTTGGAGTCCTCCCTGATACTGCCGTACCTGCTGCTGTGGCAGCTGCTGACTTGGTTCTGCCTGAAAATACTGCTGTTGTGGCTGTTGCTGATACTGCTGCTGTGGGGGGCCATTACGGCAGTTTCTCTTTAGATGCCCTGCTTGCCCACACCCCCAGCACACTGGTGGACCCTGAGGGGGTCCCTGTTGATTCTGCACATAACCTCCTTGACCTTGTCCTCTATTCTGATTCCCTTGTCCTTTATTCCCTGAGTTCTGTCCAGTTCCTCCTTTGTTCCCCTGCCCCCAATTCTGTGGCGGGGCTCCCTGTATTGCTCCTTGAACGCACATTGGTGTCGGGAATGCTGGCGGAGGAACTCCAGCGAAATTATAGATGACGGTCGGCTGGGGTCCGCTCGGGCCTCTTCCTCTTTCAGAGAATGGGGGTTCTGGCTCTTCCCATGTGAAATCTGCCATGATTGGTGCTATTTTCTTTGTGTCTTTGTCTTTTTCTTTTTCTTTATTCCTGCTCTTTTCTCTGCTTTTCAGATCTTCCAGCTGCATCTGGAAAAGTTTTCTCTGCACCTCTCGTTCCTGGTTACTTTGTTTCTTTTCTTCCAGGCGACATCTTTCCACCGCATGGATCACATGGTCCACAAACTCTCTGTGCTGCATGGAAGGCAGTCCCACTACCTCCTCCAGGCGGCTTTTGGCATGTTGTGGCAGCCCTTCTAGGATAGCTGTGCGAAACATTGCTGTCATAATGGGATCTCCCTGAATGTCTTTATCCAGTGTCATTCTCCAGTTTCTGTATTGGTTCTCCACATAGGCTGCTGGAGACTCCCCCTCTGTCATGGCCACTCCCTTCAGCATTGCTGTGCTCGGTCTTGTGGGGTAGGCCTTCCTCAGGGCATCCCACACCTGTTTTCTGTATGGGTCGAATGGATTTCCATCCACACCAGCGAGTCCCACTCCTCTGGCCCCTTGCACATGAAATCCTGCCTGCTGCATTATATCCAGCATTTTTTCTCTCCCCACTACCTTTCCGAGTAGGGCCTTTACATCTCCCAGCGCCAACATCTTTCCCACCATTTCCTCCTCCAGCTTCCTTATCCAAATGGCCGCTCCATCCTGTATTTCTGGCAGGGATGTGATCAGATTTTGGAGGTCTTGAGAACCCCAGGGAATATATTGTCGCTGCTGTCCCTTAACCAACAGTGGATTTATTTTCCACGCTCCATATTTCTTTGTCTGCTTTCTTTCCCTCTCACTTCTACGCGGCTGCAGTATTTCTCCCTCTTGTATCCGTATTAATTCTTCCTCCTCTATCTGTCTTATTCCTTCCTCTTCTTCCTCCTCTCGCTGCCTCCTCTCTTGCACTCCCTCTCCTTCTTCTTCCTCACCTTTCTCTTCTTCATCATCTAAATCTATCTGTGCAGGTATTGTCCAGGAGTATCCTACCTCCTCTCCTCTTCTTTCCCTATACTGCCTGATTGCCTGCCACTTTCTCCTTTTCTCTGCTTCTTTTTTCCTCTCATAGCTCCTTTCCTCATCCTCCCTTTCTATTGGCCCTAATCTCTCCCTTTCTTCCACCTGCTCTTCTCTTAACTTGAGATCTGCTTCTCTCTGTCGTGCCTGTTTTATCATCTCCTTTCGTTCGTCTTTTATTTCCTGTTCTCTTTTCTGTTTTTCTTTTTCCATATTCAGCCACATTCTCTGTCTCTGTTCTTCATCTCTTTCTATGTCTTTCCGCTGCTTGTTTATTCTTTCCCTCTCCGTCTCCATACCAGTCTCTACCCTCTGTTCCCTTTCATTTATTATTCTTTCCCTTTCCACCATTTGTTTCCATATTTCATCTTTCTCTTTCTTTTTATCTGCTTTCTCTTTTTTCTCGTCTTCTGTTGGTTCTAATTCCAATGGCCCTGCTACAGTCAGTACTCCTTTTATTATTGGGTAAATACCTTTTTCCTCCTTTTGCTGGTTGTCTCTTCCTGAATATGGCGGTGGCTGGTTTGGATCTTCCAGAGGCAGTCTGGCCTGGGTCGTTGTCTTTCCTCCTTTTCCCCTGTAGGCTCGGCACAGCTCCATTCCTGCATCTTTAAACATTTTCAACACTTCCAATTCTTTCTTTCTTTTTTCAGTCCTCTTCTTTGACTTATATTTTGCTCTGTAATTCATCACCATCCCAATCATTTCTTCACACACTGCCAGATCAAATGTTCCTTCTTTTGGCCAACGTGTGATTCCTTTTTTAGTTCTTTTTTCCCATTTTGCAGATATTTTTACTATATCTTTTTCTAGGACTGGACAACGCTTTCCCAGTTTCTCTACTGGTGTACCCATTATTTTATTTTTATTTCTATTCAGCCTTTTAACAATTTATTACAGGATTCTTAATCTTCTTCTTTTACTATCCTGCTCCAATATTTAGCTCGAAATTCCTCCCACTTTTCTTGGTTTAATTTATATTCAGTGTATACTTTCAGAGTTCTTCTGAACTCAGTATAACTGTTTATTGTTCGCACCATCCACTGGTCTCTTACTGCATTCTCATTACTCGGTAATTCGTGGTCCGTTTTTGACTCCCAGCGTATTGAGTGTTTCTCACAAAATAAACCACCTCTTCTTTCTATTAACCAATGCGTATTTATAGTTATCATTCCTCGTTTCTTTTAATTACTCTTGTCTTTTTAACTTCAACTAGTTCATATAATTTTTTATTCCTCACTTCGTTATTTATCTTTAAATGCAGTAGTCTTATGCTTCTTTTATATTTGAATTATCATACTTTAGTCACAGTTTTATTTCTAGAATTCTTTCAATCTTTTAAAATTTACTTTAAACTATTGTTAAAACTTTTTCCTATTTATTTAAACACCATATGTTTTGTTCAGGCAACCGATAATTCTTAACTTATTCTATAAATTATTATACCTTTTGTATATTTGTTCCGTTGTTACTTATTTTATTGTTTTACTTTATTTTATCACTTAGATTATTTCCTAAATTATTTCTCACTCGCACTAATGTAAATGCAGTATTTTATATCCCTTTCTTATTTTATTTTTTATATTCTATTTCACGTATTCATTCGCGCGACTTTTTCCAAATTATCCGAGTTCTTTTTTAACACACTTGAAATGCTTAAAATACTTTTCTTATTCAGACACCATATGTTTGTTCAGATATCAAATAAATGTTCATATTATACCATTTATTCTTTTTACCTTATTTATTCCTTATTATTCTTTATCACTCTCTGTTATTCTAATTTTCTGAACAAGCTTTCCTTGTAATATAGCCTTAAATTTTTCTGCGTGCTACTCACGCTGTGTATTTTCCCTATACAAGTTCTAGTTTTTCCCGTTTATTAGCTTATCACTTTTTATCATGCACCTTATTTCCCCAATTTTATCCACACAACAGATTAAGTTATTAATTTGTTCTACTATTTTCTTTCTCTTTATTAATGTTTATAACTCTCTCTATTACTTCAAATTTTTGCACAAACCGTCCGTGTAACATTGCCGTTAATTTTGCTTCATGCCACTCACTTCTCGTAATTTCAAATGCAAGTTCTATTTCTCCTTTGATTTTTCTTTCTATTATATACTTATTATTTTTTACCAATTCACAACCTTCTTCGTGTATATGTCTTTCAGTTATTTTCCCGTTTTCATGATACGTCAAAACCTCAAAATGCATATCTTGTATCAACAAATTTAAAAACAGTAATTTATTACATCATCATTCGTTCTTTATCAGCACGCACGCTTCTTCTCTGGTCTCTCCGTGGACCCCCTCTTGCACAACACTCTTCTCTGGTCTCTCAGTGGACCCCCTTTTACACAACACTCTTCTCTGGTCTCTCAGTGGACCCCCTTTTACACAACACTCTTCTCTCACTCCGTACGTTTTATTGCTGACTTCAAGTTTGTAGCTCTGACCACCCAAACTTCCATTCACTCCAACACCTGCAGTTAGCGTTCAATATAGCGACCTCTGCCCAGGTGTTACTCTTTCACTCACTTTCATACAAAATATCGCTTGCGCAATGATTCTCTCAGATTACCACCGTCCTCTTTTACACAATGTTTTATCAAACTTTATCTTTACTTTTGCACAGGATTTTTTAATAGGCAAGGTGTCTGGTCACTGTTTTTTAGCAGGGAAAGGGAGAGAGAGAGAGAGAGCCTTTTTCCCCCCACTATATCTATAAATATATTTCAACAAGGTATTCTCAAGCGATATAAGATTAACTTCGCTTACCTTGGTTTCTGTCAATTAGCCGGCTGGAAGGACCCTCCCCTGTCTCCTCCTCCCGTCTGCACCGCAACCGGCCTTGGTCCTATCCTGTTCGTGACGCCAAGTTTGTCGTGGTTTCCAAGCGACAAGATTTTCAGAGTTCTCAAGAAAATTCAGAGTTCTCAACTTTTGCTCTCAAATTTCTCTAAATGTTCAAATGAAGAGGATGAAGCAGTCGTCTCAGAGAATATCAGATTTTATTCCGTATACCACAAAATCAAAGTCGTAGCCCCTCTGCAGAGATGCTCAACAATTCATTAGGTACAGTCCATTTTATACAGTTTCTTATCAGATTGTCCATCAGGTATCTCTTCTCAAGCCAAGATGGTTTCCTCAATGCGCATGTCCGCGCATGCCCAGTCTCTGATTGCTTTCTTGACCTTTTGGTTTTAAACCATAGTGGATGGAAACCTTAAACTGAACTCTGGAAAGCACCGAAAATGAATAATACCTTCATGTCATTATGATTGCTCTCTTTTTTTGTAAACTCTCCTCATTATTTTTTATGTGTTTTTGTGTGACTGTGCATTTTAATTAGTCTGCCTTTTCATGCTTCATAGTGGTTCAGCATCAGGCTTTCCCAAGCCTCCCACTCGACCCTTAAAAAATATCAGGTGCTCTCGCATTCCCACACCTCCCAACCGGCCCTTAAAAAATACCAGGTGCTGTGCTGCTGTGAAAGCGTGCTTCCATATCTAACATTATGTGCTTTTGTGCTCACATTATACCTGCTGTGAAAGTGTATTATGTGTTTCTAACATTATACCTTATATATTTTATTGTGTTTTGGTGCACATGATACATTTCATAGATACATATTCAGATACAATCAATATATATTGTCACATGATATATTCCAATGCATATTTCAATATAAGTAATACATATCAGTTTATAGGATTGTCACATGATATATTCTAATACATATTTCAATATAAGCAATACATATCAGTTTATAGGAGATTAACTAATGGAATTCCCAACAAAATCTTTAAAAAACTAGAGAAATGCAATCCCGGGGCAAAAGTATACATACTGTAGAGTACAAGAAAAAGTGATGTTTTATTGAGGTACACGAGTGAATGATTAGGCTACATATGTAGGTGTATGTAACACTGATGTCGATATTTTATCTTAATCCATCAGAAGAAGCAAATGTATATTCTTTATATAGATAAAACTAATTTTATGACATGTTTTGCATGTTTTTGCTAACTAACTGACTGTGATTCATAGCCTAGCGTTACTGCTGCCTAGCAACCTGATAGTCCCACTAAGATCCGCTAGAAATCTACCAAAATGCATTTTTGGTGACCTGATCTACAATCCGTCTCTCTAACGTTAGCCGATTAAGGCTTAGCCTACACTGTAAAAAAACAGTCAAAATAAAGTGGAAAAACGATAAAATTACAGTAAATTTACATTAAAAGTTAAACAGACTGTGTTGCCCGGCAACGCATGTCTTTATTTTCTTTAAAAGTTAATACTTGCTAAAAATGATTTTGAATAATTCATATGGAAAATGTAAGTTAATAAGTTACTTACCTGTTAAAAAACGAACTATTTACAATTTATATTCATGTTTTAGTTCATTTGATGTAACGACATCACTTCCTGTTTCACGATCGCTAGCCGGTTGTTGTTTTTCTGACTCATCCATGGCCAGGGACAGACATGTTTTTCATGCTCTAGTCAAGCATTTTGCATCCACTGTCAAGCGTCGACAAAGCAATGCTGTAAGTTTGTTAAGTCTCATGTGAGATCGCTAGGTATATGTCAATCATTATTTGTTAGAAAAACGATGTTTTATTAGCTATTTGGAAGCCTGTTATTTAGCATTCAAACGGATTAGCATAGCTATTGCTAGCCTTGTACACTGTTAGCCATTGTACAGTACTTTTATTTACATGCCATTGACAATGTAAGAACGACTCTGAATGCAACTTTGTATCATTTTATTCACAGTTTTTACCAATTATATCCTGTTGAAGAAAAGCCACTTCAGTAAATGGTCAAACTTACTCCTACGCCTCTGTCTTCACTGGATTAGGTTTAGCTTGATGTTTAGTTCAGTTCCTACACTGAATGAGAACATTACAGTAAAAAAGCATCCTTTGACATTCTGACGTGGCCAAAATGTCATCAAAAGCCGGAAACCAGACGTCCACGGCGACGAGCAGCAAAGCCTCCACAGCTTCTGGAAGTGCGGCCCGGGCCCGGGCCAAAGCAGAAGCTGCCAAAGTAAGAGCTTCATACGCCACCCAGGAGGCTAAACTAAAAATAGAAAAGGCTGCTAGAGAGGCAGAAAGAGTAACCACAGAAGCTCAAAATAAGCTGCAAACAGCCAGAATAGATACAGAGTTGGAAGTGCTAACATTACAAAGAGAAGCAGATGTAGCCATAGTAGAAGCACAAGTGATGGAAAATGCAGAGGCAATTTATTCTGTAGTTGAGGAAGGGAAAGCAGAGAAAGCAGAAAGGGCAAAAGAGGAACGCACACGTGATTATGTTCGATCTCAAATTGACCTAAAGAGTCTTTCTCACTCACAAAACTCATGGGCACCGCCTATCGTTGCCTCACTTGAAGACAAATATGTGACAGGGAGTCTACCTGTGGGAGACATCTCACAACAATCTCAATTCAACAAAAATAAACCAAAGCATGTGAAAGATGAAGGCATGTACTTACCTCCGCCAAATCTACCTGATCTCAGTGAAGTTGAGATTAAGTCAGAGTTTATAAGACCAACAGCTGCCGTAAATGTAAACCCTCCATCATATGTCCCCCAACACATTCCGCCAGCTAGCACACCAAATCCGGTAGAGCCATTGGCACAGTATTTGGCACGACGGGACCTTGTCAATTCAGGTCTGTACCAGTTTGACGATAAGCCGGAAGATTATCACGCATGGTACTCATCATTCATCAGTGCAGCCAGCGAAGCTAGACTGACAGCAACACAAGAATTAGATCTCATGACAAAATGGCTGGGGAAGGAATCTGGGGCACAGGTGAAACGCATACGGTCAGTACATGTTAATAACCCCAATCTGGCTTTGAGCAAAGCATGGGAGAGACTACGTGAGTGCTATGCTGCCCCTGAAATCATAGAAAGGTCCTTATTTCAGAGGCTGGACAGTTTTCCCAAGATTTCAGCCAAGGACCCCTTAAAGTTACGACAACTTGGTGACTTGCTTCAGGAGATCCAAGGCGCCAAGGAAGACGGATATCTCACTGGCCTTGCGTATCTGGACACTTCCCGAGGAATTGGACCGATTGTGGAGAAGCTTCCATACCAACTCCAGGAGAAATGGCTGACCTCTGGGACGCGGCACAAAGAACAAACCGGCGGCCGATTCCCCCCCTTTCACTATTTCTGCAACTTCGTGAGCCAGGAGGCAAAAAAGCGAAACGACCCAAGCTTCATGTACCAAAGCTGCACCACAACCGCTACAAAACAAGATCAACACGGCTGGAAGAACACTAATGCCAACAAACCCATCCGAGTGAACAAAACGGATGTTTCAACAACTCAAGTTGACCCCAACAAGAACTGCCCACTGCATAGCAATAAACCTCACCCTCTCAAAAAGTGCAGAACCTTCAGGTACAAATCCCTCGACGACCGAAAGGCTTTTCTCAGGGAGAAAGGAATATGCTTCAAATGCTGCTCTACAACTTCCCATCTTGCCAAAGACTGCAAGACCAACGTGAAATGTTCTGAGTGTGACAGCACTAAACATGATGCGGCCATGCATCCCGGCCCATCACCTCAAACCAAGGACAAGGCTCCTCCATCGTCACAAGAGAATGGCGGGGAGGAAGAAGTGCAACCCAACAAGGTTGAAGTCGGCGAGGCTGAAGTCAGTGCAACCTGCACAGAAGTATGTGGTCCAGGTCAGTGGAGCCGCTCATGCTCAAAGATCTGCCTAACAAAGATCTACCCCAAAGGATCAAAGGACATGGCTATAAAGGCTTATGTAATCTTGGACGACCAGAGCAACCGCTCTTTAGCCAGACCAGAGCTCTTCGAACTGTTCGGTGTGGAGAGTGAAACCTTCTCATACCATCTCAGAACATGCTCTGGCATCATAGAAACATCAGGGAAGAGGGTAGAGGGACTTCAGGTGGAGTCACTTGATGGAAAAGTTCACATCTCTCTCCCACCACTCATTGAGTGTCCTGACATCCCAAACAATCGGAGTGAGATTCCTACCCCAAGCGCAGTTCAACACCAGCCTCATCTCCGTCACATTGCTCAACACATTCCAGAGCTGGACTCAGAAGCAGAAATACTCATCTTACTTGGCAGAGACGTCCTTCGAGTTCACAAGGTCAGGCAGCAAGTGAACGGACCGCACAACTCTCCCTTTGCCCAGCGTCTGGACTTAGGGTGGGTAGTAATTGGAGAGGTCTGTTTGGGCAGTGTACATAAACCAAAAGTGAACTCATACAAGACAAATGTGCTGGACAGTGGTCGTCCTTCAATCTTCAAGCCCTGCCCAAGCTTTATGCACATCAAGGAGACACCACAATTCTTCAACAGGCCTGACAAAACACCTGAGAGGATGTTGGGGCAGACAGTGTTCAACCGGACTGAGCACGACAACAAACCTGCTCCTTCAGTGGAAGACACCATCTTCTTGGAGATCATGGACAGACACGTCTTCAAAGATGACGGGAACAGTTGGGTCGCCCCACTGCCATTCAGAGAACCACACCAGCCTCTGCCGAACAACAAAGAGCAGGTTGTCAAGCGGTTCTCATCCCTGCAACGAACCCTGAAGAGAAAGCCTGAAATGCAAGAACAATATGTGAAATTCATGGAGAAAATCTTTGCCAATGGACATGCCGAGGTAGCACTGCCTTTGAAACCAGATGAGGAGTGCTGGTATCTCCCGACATTCGGCGTATACCACCCGCAGAAACCCAATCAAATCAGGGTGGTTTTTGATTCCAGTGCCCAGTACTCTGGCGTGTCCCTCAATGACGTGCTCCTCACAGGGCCTGACCTCAATAACTCCCTCCTAGGGGTCCTGCTACGTTTTCGGAAAGAGAAGGTCGCAATCATGGCAGACATCCAGCAGATGTTCCATTGCTTCCTGGTACATGAAGAGCACCGCAACTACCTCCGTTTTTTGTGGCACAAGGATAACGACATCGACAAGGAAGTTATTGAGTACCGGATGAGGGTCCATGTCTTTGGGAATGGGCCATCTCCTGCTGTGGCAACCTACAGCCTGCGACGCGCCATCAGAGAAGGTGCTCGGGAGTATGGAGCAGACACTGTCAAGTTTGTGGAGAACCACTTTTATGTGGACGATGGACTGATATCCGATGGACTGATATCTGAGGCCGAGGCGATTGACCTTCTCCAGCGAACCCAGTCCTCACTCGCCGAATCAAACCTTCGCCTGCACAAATTTGTGTCGAACCGGAAGAGAGTCATGGAGTCTTTCTCGCCAGACGACTGCGCTCCGGTGATCAAAGACCTAGATCTCAGTGGAGAGAACACACCCACGCAACGGAGCCTAGGGCTGCTCTGGGAGATCTCATCTGACACATTCACTTACTCTGCATCAACTGTGGACAAACCTTTCACCCGACATGGAGTCCTCTCTACTGTCAACAGCGTTTTCGATCCTCTGGGTCTGCTGGCACCCGTCACGATCCAGGGACGAGCCCTTCTCAGGGAGCTCACTTCTGAACAGGCAGTCTGGGATGCTCCTCTCCCAGAAGGCAAGCTGAGTCGATGGAGAGACTGGAAAGATTCGCTCCAAGACTTAAAACAGCTCCACATCCCACGTACGTACACGGAGTCCTCACTCTCTAAAGCAGTGCGCACCGAGCTATGTGTATTCACAGATGCGTCAACCAAGGCCATCGGCGCTGCGGCATATCTGAAAGCAGTGCAGGAAGATGGACACGTTGAAGTAGGATTCGTTATGGGGAAAGCAAAACTGGCGCCCTTGTCCGAACCTACCATCCCAAGGCTGGAGCTGTGCGCCGCCGTTTTGGGAGCAGAGATGGCAGGTCTCATTCAGGACGAAATGGACCTGAAACTGGATGCTGTTCACTTCTACACAGACAGCAAAGTAGTGCTCGGATACATCTGCAATGAGTCAAAAAGATTCTATACTTACGTCCACAACAGAGTTCAACGTATCCGACAGTCCTCAAAGCCTGCACAATGGCAGTACGTACGTACAGAAGAAAACCCGGCAGACCATGCCTCACGATCCTTACCTGCAGCCCGATTGGCGCAAACCTCCTGGTTTACCGGACCCGCCTTCCTGCGTCAACCACCTGCAGAGGAAACACAAACAACATTTGAACTGATTGAACCTGAAAAGGACACAGAAATCCGACCACAGATACAAACCTGTGCTACTCACCTGGAACCGATACTTACCTCTGACCGCTTCCTACGATTCTCCACCTTTACTTCCCTGGTAAGAGGAGTGGCATTCCTCATCCACATGGCAAGATCCTGCAAGAAAACAAATCAAAACGGCAAATGTAAAGGCTGGCATAGATGTGACTCACCTCGGACTCCGGATGAACTGGCCCAAGCGACAAACATCATCCTTAAAACAGCACAAAATGCAGCTTTTCCACAGGAACTGACAGCCCTCCGAGAAAACAAACCTACACCCAAAAACAGCTCCTTGCAGAAGCTCAGCCCTACCTTGGAAGACGATCTCATTCGTGTCGGAGGCCGCCTGAAGCACGCTCAACTCCCAGCTGCAGAAAAGAATCCAGTCATTCTGCCCAAGGATGGCCACATCTCTCTGCTGCTTACACGTCATCACCATGAGCAGGTAAAACACCAAGGCCGCCACCTGACAGAAGGTGCAATCAGGTCAGCAGGACTGTGGATCTTGGGAGGCAAGACACTCATCAACTTAGTTCTCCACAAATGCATTACCTGCCGCAAGCTACGTGGAAAGCTGGAAGAACAGCGCATGTCGGACCTTCCACCGGAGCGCCTCAAAACCTGCCCTCCTTTCACGTACGTCGGGCTCGACGTCTTTGGACCTTGGTCTGTGACTGCTAGACGCACCAGAGGAGGACAGGCAGAGAGCAAGCGGTGGGCTATCATGTTCACCTGTATGAGTTCGAGAGCTGTTCACCTGGAAGTCATCGAGGCTATGGATACGTCCAGCTGCATAAACGCTCTTCGGCGCTTCTTCGCACTCAGAGGCCCAGCAAAACAGTTCCATTCCGACTGTGGCACTAACTTTGTCGGTGCGTGCAAGGAGCTCGGGATGGACAAGACAATACAGACGTACCTGAGTGAGCAAGGTTGCAGCTGGATCTTCAACCCGCCACATGCGTCTCATATGGGAGGCTCATGGGAGCGTATGATCGGCGTCTCTAGAAGAATACTTGATGCAATGCTTCTGCAGCAAAACACTCGCCTGACTCATGAAGTGCTTTGCACCTTAATGGCCGAGGTCTCAGCCATCATAAATGCACGACCACTCCTACCTGTATCTACAGATCCAGAGAACCCCTTCATACTCTCACCGTCCATGCTCCTTACACAGAAGTCAGGAGTTCCACCTCCTCCTGGGGACTTTTCAGAAAAGGACTTGCACACGAAGCAATGGAGACAAGTTCAGGCTCTGGCAAACCAGTTCTGGACCCGCTGGAGTCGTGAATACTTACCTTCCTTGCAGCAGCGACAGAAATGGACAGCAACTCGAAGGGACCTTCAAGTTGGCGATCTCGTTCTGCTTAGGGACAAGCAGACGGCCCGCAACTGCTGGCCCATGGCCAGGATCACAGCCACATTTCCTGGAAAGGATGGACATGTTAGGAAAGTCGAAGTGAAGACAACTGATCAAGGGAATGTCAAAACCTTTCTAAGACCCATTGCAGAACTTATTCTACTTCTGCCTAAGGACTGATTAAGAGACTTTTATGTTACTTAACCCCATAAATCCCTAGTGACCATCAACAGGTCAGGCGGGGAGTGTGTTGCCCGGCAACGCATGTCTTTATTTTCTTTAAAAGTTAATACTTGCTAAAAATGATTTTGAATAATTCATATGGAAAATGTAAGTTAATAAGTTACTTACCTGTTAAAAAACGAACTATTTACAATTTATATTCATGTTTTAGTTCATTTGATGTAACGACATCACTTCCTGTTTCACGATCGCTAGCCGGTTGTTGTTTTTCTGACTCATCCATGGCCAGGGACAGACATGTTTTTCATGCTCTAGTCAAGCATTTTGCATCCACTGTCAAGCGTCGACAAAGCAATGCTGTAAGTTTGTTAAGTCTCATGTGAGATCGCTAGGTATATGTCAATCATTATTTGTTAGAAAAACGATGTTTTATTAGCTATTTGGAAGCCTGTTATTTAGCATTCAAACGGATTAGCATAGCTATTGCTAGCCTTGTACACTGTTAGCCATTGTACAGTACTTTTATTTACATGCCATTGACAATGTAAGAACGACTCTGAATGCAACTTTGTATCATTTTATTCACAGTTTTTACCAATTATATCCTGTTGAAGAAAAGCCACTTCAGTAAATGGTCAAACTTACTCCTACGCCTCTGTCTTCACTGGATTAGGTTTAGCTTGATGTTTAGTTCAGTTCCTACACTGAATGAGAACATTACACAGACAATAACTGTTAATTTACAGATATTTCCTGATTTATTAAGCTCAATTACCTACAATAAACAGTGATTGAAAGTAATAACACATTCCAAAGACTAAAATAATGGTTGTACTTTGGAGAAAAAACTAAAATAGTCTGTAAAAATACTGTGTAAAAACTTTGTTTTGTTTTTCTGATTAATTGTAGTGTTTAAAATAATGTGAAATAATTAAAAAATGTTTTGAAATAAAATATAATTACAATATTTAATCATTAAATTACTGTAGATTTACTGTAGAAATCTGTTAAATAAAATACTTGTTAAAAGCAAACTGTAAAATTACAGTGAAATACCCTAAATTAATTTAAAACGTAGAAATACAAGCTGGTTTTTATATCGACGATATGTTCATGTAAATGTAACCCATGTGACTTTAAACCAGTATAATTGATTTATTTGGTTCATTCTTTTCATATTGAGTCATGATAACCCTGTTCTGCAGTGTTGATAGTTTTCAGATGGCCCCTAAGGGGTGCACGCGACTGACTGGTTTTTGTTACATACTAATATGGACTTGATCTACGCCAAAGCTCCACCCCCCCTCACATGTGATCTTCATCTTTACTGACATCAACATCATCGTCATTCCTTGCTGTGGCTGGACTTCTCTGTACCACCACCTTTTTCATCCCTCGCTGCAACTGGACTGGAAACTTCAAGGACGAGTGGTAGGACTATACTGAACTGGACAGGAATTTAACTGACATTTTGAGTGCACTCATTTTATTTTGGGGGTGTTTTATTTGGTTGTTTATTTGTTTATATATTTTTAAACAAGATCTTGTGAGGTTATTTATTTATGTATTAATCCGTACTGGCGGCACTTAATTATTTCAGCGAAACTACTCTGACATAGTATTCAAATATATTAAATCTTCTCTTTTTTTACAGTTATAATACCAAGAGTGGAAACAATACATATTCCGAGTACATTTTAATGGATCTATATTGAAGTTGTATTGTAAAGTTTTGTAATCTAATTAAGCTAATTTGTTTAAATGGTTGATACCTGAGTGAAATTTTTAAGTGGTTTTGATATGGAACATTTTTAAGTGTTTTAATACTGATGATTGTAAGTGTTTTTTTTAATACAGATAATTTACAATGTTTTTTAAAAGTGTGAAAAGAGTGAAGAGTGATAAGGAAAAGAGACATCAAATATTGAATTAAATCAGCTATTTGTTCACATCTAATACAGATTGTTGTGTGTTGTTTGGGGTGATTTCTAAAACATTACTGTGGTCTAATTGCAATAACCTAAGCCAAGCTCTATTAGTACCTCGATATTAAACAGACTGTTGCCGTGCAAGCACAGGTGTTTCTGTCATTGCGTAGGTTACATATGCACGTCGCTAAAAATGTTATTTTCATTTTATCTTCCCTTGACATTTTGCTTGCTGCGCACAGTCGTGTTTCTTGCCCTGAACAGAGGTGAGTGGGCGGGATTTAAGATGGAAGAGGAGACTTCTTTGATTGCAAACACAGGACTACAGCAAGGCTAAAAATCCTGCATAGTGCACCTTTAATATATAAAAAACGTTTGCAGCATACCAGTATTCAGTCAATTTATGCCGTTGTAAAAGACATCGATAGTCTTGATATTGTTTGGTCACAGACATCAATAATTCATGGCTTGCAAAGGATATGTGACCAAATATTTAAATTACTTTATTCTACATTATGTTAAACTGTCTAATATGTCCAAAAGGTGAAATTTTTTAGGAAAAACCCCTACAGTGTGGGGGTCCGGTGGCTCTGTTATGCTGTGGGGGGCATTTTCCTGGCATGGTTTGGGTCCACTTGTCCCCTTAGAGGGAAGGGTCACTGCAAATCAATACAAAAAGTTATTCTGATTATCCTATGATGAAACATTCCTATCCTGATGGGAGTGGTCTCTTCCAGGATGACAATGCCCCCATCCACAGGGCACGAGGGGTCCCTGACTGGTTTGATGGCTAAATGGCTAAATGGCTCTAAATCATGAAGGGAATATTTTTTAAAATGAATGGATAAATAACACTGAAGTGCAGGGGCGTCATTTCCACTGGGGATGCGGGGGACATGTCCCGTTCGTGTCCCCTCCACTTTGTACAGTCCGAAAACTAACGTTATATAAAAAAAACATGAAACTGCACGCACTAGGACCACGCACTAGGACCTGTATAATTTACAGCGTAATCTAGTCCCACCCCCAAAATAGAGATCCATTCAAATGCACAGAGGTTATAGTATCACTTAGTAAAAGTATCTGAAAAGTAAAGAAATAAAAGTCTTTTGATGTTGTTGGGGCACAGGCATTCAAAGTATTTGGAGTGCACTGTTTTTAAATGAAAAATTGTATTATTATTCATATTAATTATTATTATAAAACATTTTTAAAGGCCCATCCCATTTCTGTAAAGTCCAACTCATTAGGGGGTGCACCAGACCGGTGTATCTTCTAAAATGCTTGCCTCCAACTGCAGGTACAGTACTCCAATTCACGAGGGGGGCAATACTGCTAGCTAAATCACCATGCAAGACCCTGCCAGCCAATCAGCATACCAGTCTCCAACTGGTATCCTCCAAAAGGCTATGCTGAAAGATAATCACCATGTCACACCAAAAATTATACCCTATGCTGCTAATCACTATACCAGATGCCTAATGGAATCATCAACTGCTATGCTTTCAGTCAATTTTCCAATTGCTTATGCTGTCAACCAATCACCACGGTGGACGACAAATAGAATCCTGCGAATTTGTACAGTACCCCACAATCACCACTCCAACATTGCATCTAATGTCTATGGCATTGAATCACCATTATGGACCCCAAATGGGATCTTCTGGATGGCTATGCTGCTAACCAGTCACCATCCTGGATCCCAAATGACATTCTCCCAATCCACATGTCGAAGTGTCCTTGGGCAAGACACTGAACCCCAAATTGCTCCCAATGAGCAGGCTAGCACCTTGCATGGCAGCTGCTGCCATTGGTGTGTGAACGGGTGAGTGAGAGGCCATTGTAAAGCGCTTTGGATAAAGGCGCTATATAAGTGCAGTCCATTTACCATTTAAAACATTTTACAGGTATCGGTTGCGTATATACTCAGGCAAATATATATATTTTTTAAAAGCCCTCCTTGAGAGTGCCAATCATCATATTTTCTAAGTAATTTTAATATTCTGCCATGGCCTAGTTGGTGTACTTACATGTCTATCTCTGTCCAAAGCCATTCTCACTTTCTCATCTAGAAGAGAAGAGGCCATGGAGCCAGTAATCAAAGAAATTGCTAAATATATTTTATAACAATGTAAAACTGAGGGAGTTGGGGCACCTTCACTGTGTGCTGTGCGTTACGCACTAGCTACAGATGTCTCTCATTAGTATGCTATTTTACTCCACACTGATTTAGATAGCTCGCTGGCTTTATATCTTATGGACATCAAGAATTGATGTGTGAGAGTTCGACTTGCAACCAGACGGGGTGCCAACGGTCACCTTCCACAGGGAGGGGCTCCTGCACGGTGGAGCAGCCAGGGGTGGATGTGTTCCAAGTTCAAGTTCTTTTATTGTCACTTTACAGTTTACACAGGTGTAGACAGAGAGTGAATAACTTTATGTGCAAATGCCCGACAATGAACAGCAGTTATAAAAAAAATATGTTAAAAAGTCTAAGTTAAAAAGCTATGTCAATTAAAATATACATTGTTCAAAACAATAAGGAGGATGGAGGTTTCTGGAGGTCAGTCAGTTGACAAATGAGATATGCGAGTCTGGAAGCAAGACAAAAATGCAGCTCTCAACCACCGCTGTACATCGAAATATCAGACATTTGTTAAATTTGGAACACACTTGATCGACGTAATCAGCGCCAGAATACCTTTGAGCTTACAGGAAAAAACAGTACAATCACCTACGCAAAATTACTCGATTTAACCATTTGAAATTAACTACAAATGTTATGGTACAGTGGATGACATTATTGACAATAGTTTCACAAAATTTTGCTAAAAAAAAAAAACTAATTTGCAATAGTGAAACTACTTCCATGTGTGGACCATCAGCCCTTGGATTCAAGGCCACACCCACAATCATAGCCAATGGCAAAGAGCATTTTGTTGAACATGAACTCATTATTACCCATCCCAAGTACTGCGGAACTCACTTCTTCTGCAGGCTGGCGGTCTCTGCCCTCTCCTCCTCCAGGGCTCTCTGTGAATCTGAGATACGCTGTTCATACTGCTCCTCAGCTTTCTCCATCCTCTGCTGCTGGATGTCTTCCTGTTTGATCTTCCTGCAAAGCAGTGAGAACACAGGCTTCAGCCTTTTCCCTTCCCAGCTTCCCCTGAACAGGTTCAGCTATTACACACAGGTTCAGCCTCTTGCCTGCAAATCAGCCTTTCCAGCGCAGTTCGTAAGCATGACATTGTTCATCAAATTTTCACCACAACCCACTCATGCTTCCCTTCAAAGCCCATATGTCCCCTAACAGCCATCATACTTACTGCATCAGAACCACTGCCATCTTCCTGCTCAGGTCAGTGACATCATACAACTTTGCATCCTTAGCCTGACACAGCTGTGTCATGGCCACCAACATTGACGCCATGACCACCAGCTCCTCGTCCTTTGCTTCCAACCTCTCTTCAACACGTTCTATCTCGGTGTCCAGGTTCTCAGAAGTGTTGTGGTACAGCCTGAGTACGTTAGCCAATTCTTCTTCTTTGGCCTGACACAGCTCTGACATTGATGCCAGCTTCTCCTCGTTCTTCTCAACCATGACCACCAGCTCCTTCTCCTTGCTGTCAAAACACTGAGTCATGGCCTCCATCCTCTCCCGCCGAAGCCGTCTCTCTTCCATCAGATTGTCCATCATGGCCTCATGCAGATTTGCATTATCCAGTTTCTCCTCCATGGCCGCCAGCTTCTTTTCGCTCTCTTCAAGTCTGGCAGCCATGGCCGACAGCTTCTTGTCCTTCCTCTTGTCATTTACAGACATGGCCGTCAGTTTTCTGACAGCCATCTCTGCCAGCTCTTCCTCCCGGACTTCACTTTTCTCAGCCATAGCCACAAGTCTCCTCTCCTTCTTCCTGCAGATCTTCTTCAAGGCCACCTGTTCTTCCTGCAAGGCCTGGACGATGCTGCAGTATCGATCCTCACACAAATAAATAACAGTTGACAAGGCTAGTTACCAGCATTAGTGATTCCATACAAGTCACAGATTGATTATGTAGTGAGATGCCTACACCGGTGTTAGCATCATTGATGTAAATCTAAAGGCCAAACTGGACATTATAGATCTAACCTTCAGCTCCTCATAAAGGCAAAGTGCAGCTGAAGCAGAGTCCTGGCAGGCATTCAGCTCCTGCTGAAGGTTCAGGATCTGCTCCGCGTCCCTCTTCTCAGTCACTTAAAAAAAAGGAAATAAAAACGTATGCATTAAATAACATACACAAGCCATGAGAAAAAATACTGCTACCTCTGCACATGTCTGGCAGTGGTTGTAGTAGCTGTGGTGTAAATGCCATACAAAATTTTTGAAAATGTAATTGAACTTACCTCGGTGATTCCAGATTTTCACCTGGAGGAATAAGACAAAATAATTATATTGCAGTCCACACACATCAGTACACTGCGCACAGAGCAACGTTGACTAAATTAAGAAAATATAGTTTTTCTTTTTTTTTTGCAAGCTTAGGGAAGAAGCAGTAGGCCTACATGATGTGGTGAATGCAATACATGTCATATAAAATAAGCGCTGCAACGCTGGTAACCGCGATTGTGGCGAATCCCATAGCCATACTTGCAGATTTGCTTTATGGTAACGGGACTGGAAGCTGTGTAAAAGGGGGATTTTTGATTAAACCTGGGAAGCAACACAGTGCGCAATGCCCCAAAATATATTTCTTACTTCCAGAATATACTGAAATTAATTAGCTATGATCAAGGTAGTTAATATACGTAAAATGTTTCAAAGAAAGCTACATGCATGCAGTAACATATTGGATATTACCTGACAAGGTTAGCTAGCCAATCTGATGAAATCTGGAAAACAACGTTGACTAAAATAAACAAATATTAATTTCTTAGCTCCTTACAGAATATGCCAAACTGAATTTATATTATCAAGATGAAAATTAAATAAATCAGTGGTTTGTAAAAACACAGCTCACTGTACGATAGTTCAATACGATATATCGTATGGAAGAGCAGTAGGCTATTTATGAATAAATAAAGTCAGTATTCCAGTCAATTGTGACGTAGAATAGAAAATAAAGCAACATGCAGTAGGCTAGGCTAACATACTGGACTAGCCTATGACGTCTGATATCCAGAACATAACACAAAAAACGTAGCCTACGGCATGGAAATGTTCGGGATTTCGTATACTTACTGTTTGCGAAATTAATAGGCTAAATCGAAATTAATGGGCTATTACCAAAATAATCGTTCTGAAATCTACTGGTTTGTAAAAACTTAAGGTCCCCGTTGTTCAACACGATGTAACCGATGTGGAAGACCGGTATTTATTGAAGAAAGTATTCCAGTCCATTGTGACGTAAAATAGTGAAAGCTGCATCGAGACCGAGCGCAAATAGGCCCCGCCCACCCCGGGGAGGAAAACAGTGTTACCCCCTATCCCCACCAGACTTGCACGCGCACAGACGCTTATTGCGCGTGCAGATTTGAGCAGAACGTTCCCCACCAGACGCTCAAGAGCACAGACACTTTTTGCTTTTTCGGAGCGCATTCCGTGAACGACAGTACAAACAAACAATCTACATTCCGGATTTGCGAGCTTCGCTAAATAATGGCTAAGTAAATAATGTTCTTTTTCATAATCTGAGCTCAATGTCTCGCTATGGGATGTGACCCTCCGCAGCCCTGACAGAAGTACCTATCTCAAATAACCAATCCTGATTGGTCAGAGAAGCGTGTCCCTCCGCTGCGTGATGTAGTCCTCCCCACTACAAATACCGCAACAGGAGGACACGCCCGCCATTCTAAAAATTCTTCTCACCTAGAAGCATTATCTCACCCGAGCCTAAGTTAGTTTAACTGTCCACAGACGGAATTAATTATTTATTAGCTTCTGTCGACGGACGCTAACTCAGCTCACGATATTCGCCGAGGTTTTGCACGCCAGCTCCCCTCGACGTTTCCTGCTAACACACCAGTTAGCATCTTGCTTTTAACACGCCAGTTATCAGCCTCTCGCTTCTAACACACCAGTTAGCTAGCTATCTGCTCCTAACACACCAGTTAGCTAGCTACCTGCTCCTAACACACCAGTTAGCTAGCACTTACCGTAAAAAACACCCGCACACCAGCCGGTGTTTTTTGCCCCCATGGCGTCCGCTGCTCCTCATGCCAGAGGAGACTCCCGGCCCTGCTCCTGTGGTGCCCGGATTTCGGGGAAGGATACGCACTCCGTGTGTGTGAGGTGTCTCGGGACTGACCACGCCAGGCTGTCCCTATCCGTCCCCGGTTCGTGTGTGCATTGTAAAATGTTCACGACGAAAAGCTTGAGACGCCGCCTGGCTCGCCAAGCCGGCCTGTCCGACCAGGACCCGCTTCTGACGGCCGCTACCCCGGTAGCCGCTGACGAAGAGGAGCCCATGGTGGAGGAGGAACCGGAGGTGCACACCGACTGGGCCACCCTGTCTGTGATGTCCCCGGTTCCTGCCTTTCCTTCCGACGATGTGTTAGAGCTGGAGTGTGTAGAGGATGACTTCGATTATCCCCCTCTCATTTCAGAGAGCGAGGATGACGATGAGGCCTTAATCACTCCGGTGCCGGCTGCAAAGCCGGGGCTGCTTTCTGAGGGCTCGGAGGACGGCGGGGACGCAAGTCCCTCGTCCCCGGTTCCTGTGGTCCTGCTCGACACGTGCAAACGTGCGGCAGCGAGCATGGGTATTCCCTGGCCCGCTCCGGTGACACAGCCCTTGCGCTCTCGCTACGAGGGCAGGCTATTAGCACCGGGCGGTAACACGGCCAAGCAGCTTCTTCCCGTCTTCCCTGACTTACTGCTCGAGCTCACCAAGATGTGGAGCGACAAGCCGTACAGCGGAAGGAACCAGATTCCGGGTGCCTCCGTTCTCGACACCGAGAACATGGAAGCCCTGGGTCTCCTCGCCATGCCCCCGGTCGAGTCCCCGGTTGCAGCGCATCTGTACCCGGGTGGCGCCATGGCTGGCTCAAGCAGACGTCCGTCCCTCCCCGCTAAATCGGAGCGTCTTCAGTCTGCTTTGACCGAGAGAGCGTACAAGCAAGCCACGCTCTCGATGAGGGCTTTGAATGTGCTGTCGCTTCTCTCCGCTTACCAAGCCGACATTCTCCACGGCGCACCTAGCGCCGCGGTTTGGCGCGAGGCGGGAGTGATCTCGGACCTGTGCCTTCATGTCCAGCGGGTGGCTGTGCTCGCCACGGGGAAAGCTATGGCTTCTCTCGTGGTCCAGGAACGAGCCAGGTGGCTCAATCTCGCCAGGCTGACTGACAGAGAGCGAGATGACATCCTGGATGCGCCCGTCATACCGGAGGGTATCTTCGGCTCAGCTCTGACCTCCATGCAGGAGAGAGCGGAGACGAGGAAGAAAGATAACGAGGCGTTTGCGCTCTGCCTGCCGCGTAGAGCCCCCTCGCCGTCTCCCCCGCCCCGGGGAAAATCTTTCGCCCAGGCCGCTGCTCAATCTGCGCGATTTAAGGTCCCGAAGAGGCCGCAGCAGCAACCTTCCCCGGCCCGATCCCAGTCGCCTGCCCCTCGGGTTGGTTGGAAGGGTCCCCCCGGCGCTCAGCCCGCAGCCCCGCCGCCTTCACCGGCCGCTTCAGCTGCGCAGGGTAGGAGGAAGAAGGCTACTTGACCGCCTTCGCCTTTTCTCCAGGTGACGCGCCCATCAGTTCCCCGTTCATGGGCTCCACCAAAGAGTGTTTTAAGTGCGCATCTCCAGTCGCTGATCTCCGCCCCAGGGCCAGACGAGACGAGGAGGGACATTGTCACCGGGCTGTTTGCCGTTGCACAGCCGTGTTCACATGTCCACAAGCACGCGCATACACACAATGTTCTGCCTTTATTCAAGGTAATAAAGTTGAAAACAAAATGTGTGAAAAATACCCAAAACAAAGCAAGCACAAACAAAATAAATGCTTTGCACATAAGCAACATGTCCACCGGGCATGTTGTCCCTCTGTTGCCGGCGATGGGCATCCCACTTCCGGCTACGGAGGAATTTACCCAGGCTGCGGCGCGAGTTCGCGCATGCGCAGTACGGCCCGAGGGACATTCTCTCGCTCTGCCACTGGAGGGAGCCATACTACCACTTATGAGCCCTCCCGTGTTGGCAAAGCCTCAGCCGAATTTCTCCCCTTCACTGTGCTTTCACATTCAAAAGTGGAGAGAAATAGGGGCTCATCCGTGGGTATTACGCACGATAGAGCGGGGTTACCGGCTACAGTTCAACACTGTGCCGCCTCGTTTTTCCGGCATAATACAGTCACGAGCACAGGGACGTTTAGCTGGCGTGCTAAAGGAGGAGATAATGTCTCTTTTAGACAAAAAAGCTATTCAGATCGTCTCTCCCGAGCAGAGTCAATCCGGGTATTATTCAAGATATTTTCTCGTCCCCAAACGGGGGGGGAGAGGAATTCGCCCTATCTTGGACCTCAGGGCTCTGAACTGTCACTTAAGGAAATACAAGTTCAGGATGCTGACACAGGCATCACTGTTGCGTCTAATAAAACCAGGCGACTGGTTCACATCAGTGGATCTGAGGGACGCTTATTTCCATATAAAAGTGTACGCTGCCCACAGAAAGTATCTGAGGTTTGCGTTTCAGGGAGTGTGCTATCAGTACCGAGTGCTCCCGTTCGGACTTTCCCTCAGCCCGAGGGTGTTCGTGAAGTGTACGGACGCGGCGGTCGCCCCGCTAAGGCGGGGGGGAATACGCCTGGCCACATATTTGGACGACTGGCTTCTCCTAGCGCGCTCGGAGCAGGAGGCCAGGTCGCACACGGAGTTTGTCACACGTCATCTGTCAGAGTTGGGCTTTGTGATAAACACGGAAAAGAGCAATCTCTCACCGGGTCGAGAAATAATCTTCCTCGGGTTACAGCTGCTATCAATGCCGTTCACTGCGCGCCTCTCGGAGGAGAGGGCGAACAGTTTCAAGGCATGTCTTGCTCTTTTTCAGAGACACTGTTACGTTCCATTCAGGGTGTGTCTGCGCCTGCTGGGCCTGATGGCCTCGGCTATACACGTAATACGCCTCGGTCGCCTCCACATGAGGGAGTTTCAGCGCTGGGTTGCTGCGCTCAGGCTGGACCCCGTGCGTCATGGCGCACGGAGGATTTTGGTGACGTCGGATTGCGTGTTGGCCCTACGTCACTGGCGGGCACCCTCTTTTCTGACTCAGGGTGTGCCCCTGGGCACCGTCCTGTCCAGGAAAGTGGTCACTACGGATGCCAGCCTCCAGGGGTGGGGCGGCATTCACGAGGGCAGATCTGTGAGGGGCCGCTGGAGCCTGGGTCTCCAGCGACATCACATAAATTTTCTGGAGCTCTCGGCAGTGTTTCTCTCTCTGAAACATTTCCTCCCATTCCTCAGGGGTCATCATGTCCTGGTGAGGACGGACAATACGACCACGGTGGCGTACATAAATCACCAGGGGGGTTTGCACTCACGTCAATTACACATATTGGCACGCAAACTGATCCTGTGGAGCAGTGTGCGTCTCCTGTCATTGCGGGCAACGCATGTCCCGGGGACCCTGAACGTGGGGGCGGACCTCTTGTCCAGGGGTGCGCCCGTATACGGAGAATGGACTTTACACCCTCTCGTGGTGACGCAGATTTGGTCCATTTATGGCCGCGCCAAAGTGGACCTGTTTGCGTCGGAGGGGAACACCCAGTGTCAGCTGTTCTTCTCCCTACACAGTCGGGGGGCCCCCTTGGGGCTGGACGCTCTGGCGCACGACTGGCCTCACGAGCTGCTCTATGCGTTTCCCCCTCTGGCGCTGGTTCCTCCCACCCTGGCGAGGGTGAGGGAACACAGACACTCTCTTATCCTGATAGCTCCACACTGGCCGGCGATGCACTGGTTGGCGGAGATTTATCAGTTGCTGTGCGCCCGGCCTTGGCAGTTGCCAATACGCAGGGACCTGTTGTCACAGGGGGGGGGGACGGTGTTCCACCCACACCCGGACAGGTTACAACTGTGGGCGTGGCCCCTGAGTGGCTCTCTATGACCACTGCGGGCCTTCCTCCGAGTGTGATTAACACTATTCAGAATGCTCGGGCCCCCTCTACCAGGTCTTTGTACACTGGTAAGTGGGGGGTGTTTGAGCGGTGGTGCCATGATCGGAATCACGCCCCTTTTCAGTGCTCTGTTCCGGTGGTCTTATCATTCCTTCAGAGCCTCATCGATGATGGCAGAGCCTTCTCGACAGTCAAAGTGTATCTGGCGGCCATTGCCGCCAGTCACGTGGGCTTTGGGGACAAAACAGTGAGTCAGCACCCTCTGGTGTGCCGCTTTATGAAGGGTGCCCGTAGACTGCTCCCAGTCTCCAGGCCGCTTATGCCCCCATGGGATCTGACGGTGGTTTTGGAGGGGCTTAAGGGTCCCCCCTTTGAGCCGTTACAGGGTGCTAGTTTGAAGCATTTGTCTCTTAAGACAATGTTGTTGCTGGCGCTCGCTTCCGCGAAGCGGGTCAGCGATATTCATGCACTCTCGGTGCATCCATCATGCACTCAGTTTGCCCCAGGGGACGTAAGGGTGTCGCTGAGACCTAACCCAGCCTTTGTGCCTAAGGTGGTGGGTTCATGCTCCCCGATTTCTCTCGTTGCGTTCACAGCTCCAGCTGCTGACCAGCGGGCTCATACATTGTGTCCGGTCCGGGCCATACGTTGTTATGTGGACAGGACTCAGTGCTTCCGACGGAGCGACCAGCTCTTTATTTCCTGGGCTAATCCCAGGAAAGGTCAGCCTGTTTCGAGGCAGCGCCTCTCACACTGGCTGGTGGAAGCTATAACTTTGGCCTACGCTAATGAGGGGTTGCGCCCGCCTGCGGGCCTGCGCGCTCACTCTACGCGGGGCATGGCTGCATCCTGGGCCCTGTTCAGGGGGGTGTCTATTCAGGACATTTGTGCGGCGGCGAGTTGGACTTCGCCTCTGACTTTTGTCCGATTCTACATGCTGGATGTGTCGGGCCCGTGCGTTGCCAGCGCGGTCCTTCAGACCTAGCATCTGGACATCTGGACCCTCCCATCGGTTGGTTGCTGTTCGATAAAGCTGTCTGGCAATTCGGGAGTAACCACATCCCATAGCGAGACATTGAGCTCAGATTATGAAAAAGAACTTTAGGTTACTGTCGTAACCCCGGTTCTTTGAGTAATATGAGCGAGATGTCTCGCCAGACAACCCTTCTTGCTGGGCGGTGAGAAGGAATTTCGGGCTTTAGAATGGCGGGCGTGTCCTCCTGTTGCGGTATTTGTAGTGGGGAGGACTACATCACGCAGCGGAGGGACACGCTTCTCTGACCAATCAGGATTGGTTATTTGAGATAGGTACTTCTGTCAGGGCTGCGGAGGGTCACATCCCATAGCGAGACATCTCGCTCATATTACTCAAAGAACCGGGGTTACGACAGTAACCTAAAGCTATTACATATGTCTTACTGCTTAAAAGCTAAATTTAGCAATGTAAAGCTAAATGTAGCAAACAAGACAATGCCTCCTTTATAAAGTTCGCTTTTATTTATTTGGGACAGTAATCAACACGTTCTAAACATTTAATTATATCAGAATTAGCAGCTATTCTGTAGTACCTTAAATCAATACAGCGATATCAGTACAATAAAAACAGAATAGAATATAGAATAGAATAACGTTTATTTCCCTTTCGGGAAGTAAGCATAGTCTTAATTAATTGAACAAATATGTATCCTATAATAAAGAAAAAGCATTATAAAAACGGTAATAACTGGTTATATGTAAAATGTATGACTTGATATAACTTCATTCATCCCACAATGGTCATTGTCTCTGTTCCCTTTTTTATTAGAGCCTATATTAAAATATAATATGTATTACAATAATGAATAACAATAGTAAAACTATTAGTAGGTTGAAAAACATTAATATGTGGTCATATGATGCAGATATTGTGCATATACAATGTATTTCTATGAGATTGCGCTTGCGGACGCCCAGAAAATTCCGCCCCGAGCGGAAAAATCGGCTCCAAATCCGCGAGCCGTCCGCCCGCCAGCCGTGCGCGCGCGGCCGGTGAGGACCACGGCAATTCGTTAACATGGGAGCGGAAGTGAAGCGCACCAGTGCGCGTGTGCGTGCGCTTGCTCTTGCGCGTCTGGTGGGGATGGGGCGTCATCCTGCTATCGCCGTCCATTTGACTTGACTTGCTAGTGCGTTCTTGTCATCCGAGCAATAAGACGTGAGGCGTTGGCGAACATGATTAAAGGGATAGTTCGCATTTTTTAGACCCAGGTTCGCCGACCTACTTACCACGAATTAAGTCATAAATTGGGGAACATATGGGGCTCAGGACCTCCTGTCTCGAGTACGCGGAACTCAATCTCTGTTAGCCGTTAGCTTTGTTAGCCAAATAACATTGATTTAATTGGGGCTTATGATCACCCCCTGACAGCTACTTATCAAAGGCACTATATACACCAAACTTAAATAAACACTTTGTTGTATGTTTATTTGTTTGCATATATACATACATTGTAATCTAAACGTGCCAATATAGCCAAAAAGCGGCATTATTAGTTTTGGACCACTTGCCTTATCAATGGAAAAGATACGTTGCAGAGAGCTTATAGTATCGCTTGTAACAGTACCTGGAAATAAGATATCGAGAGTCTTTTGACGTTGATGGGTCACAGACTTCAGGAAGTAACAGCATGCAAAGGATATGCGACCAAATATTAAATATGATACTTTAAAAGTATGTTAAAGCAAAGGGTATGAATACTTATGTAAATGAGAGATTTCAGTTTTCGATTTTTAATACATTTGCAAAAGTTTTTAAAAACATGTTTTCACTTTTTCATTATGGGCTATTTTGTGTAGAATTTTGAGACAAAAAATGAACTCAATCTATTGTAGAATATGTCTGTAATGTACTAAAACGTGGAGAAGGTGAAAGGGGTATTCAGACTTTCCGGCTTTTAAAACTCCAAAGGCCAAACAAACATGGTATACATGGTATACATACAGGTATACATGGATGGGATTATTTATTAAAAAGTAAAAAGAAATTATTTTTAACCTAATTTCCTTCTATAAAGCACTCAACTTTTCCAATTGTCAAGAAATGTGTTGTTATGCCTATATTTATATATGGTGAACCAACAAATTAACTATAACTCTAGGCCCATCAGTATTTTTCCCATAACATCCAAGGTTGCATAAAGGTGGTTGCAAAACAACACGTAGTCTGTTTTAATTGTTACCTGCCCAGGGACTGCAGATTACATTTAGCTGCAAAGCTTATTCTGGAGCAGCCGAGTGGATGTGCAGTGTCCCTATCAAATTAATCAACAAACAAACAAATAAATATAACTGACTTTAAATCTAGTTGGTTAACCAAAATGAAGGCATCAAAAATGTTACCTTTTAAGTCCCAAACATTTAAATGCATTTGTGAACAGTACTTCACAGAGAGGTAAATGTGGACATAGATGCAAAATCCAGGAGCTGGACGTGCCTTCACAAGTTTTTCGGTAACACTTTACAATAAGGGAACACACCTCATGCCTGAATTAATGCATGACTCATCATGATTTCATCATGATTTAATGCATGAATTAATGCATGATGTATCATGAACTCTGTGCGGTTCAATATTAATAAATGATCAAGGCATTATTAGTTCATGTGATTACTGTACACTTAATGTATCATCAGTTAATGAACATTAACTCACAGTTAAGTCATACATTAAGTAACATGTCATCAAAGTAGCTGCAAACCAGTTAGGTAGACAAAAGCTTCTCAGACCATCAGTGGTGGATTTATCCATTTTGGGGCCCCCAAAACTCTTCCTGACAGTGTGCTGACAAAGCTGTTCGCTTTTAAAACAACAGAAATTCAGATTTTTATAAATCACCCATTTTTATAACAACCCCCCCCATTGCTTGTGCATATAAGGAGACAGGATCTGTGTGGCTTACAATATCACATGTTTTATGTTATTTTAATTTAATTTATCTTAGGAAATGTATGATTTGTCATTTATTTATAATATTAGCCTATTTGCAATATTCAATCATTCAGACTAATAAGCTGCTGGGTGAACCCTACGCCTACTTCTAATATGTTTCTACTAAAACTATGGTGCTTTAGTCATATTTTCAACCCAGTTATACCATAATACAGAATAATCAATCTGTGATTTTACTTGACACAATAACAAACATATAGTATTGATGTTTTACTTATTGTACAGCCAACAAAAGACTCTGGTTGGTCAACATATGACTTACTCAACATATGACTCTGATTAGGGAACGGGTACAATAATGATTAATCTAGCCTACAATTACACGCATGCTAGGACCGTGAAAATAGGAAAAATAAAAATAGGAAGTGAATCTACTATCTACTGATTGGAGGCTAAGGAAATTATTAAAAGCGTTTTTATTTTTTACAATCCAGATAACCTGTTTGTGACTTTTGTCGCCTTTAGCTTTCTGTATACAAAAAACCACAACCGTAATTAGACAGACAACAGGGGACGGGGGGAGGGTGGAGGTCGGATTGAGAAGTTGCAGACGTGCGGTTCGGCTGCAGAACACGTAGCGATAACCACACGATATTAAGAGGGGGTTTAAAGAGGAGATGGGCAATTGAGTGCATTGAAGTTGTGCTAACGATGTGGGATCAATGCTATTTAGGTGCTTTGTTAGGGTTGAAGTGAAAACCTACAAGAGGGTAGATCTCTAGCTGTTGAATGAGGTGTGCTTTGTTAGGGTTGAAGTGAAAACCTACAAGAGGGTAGATCTCTAGCTGTTGAATGAGGTGTGCTATGTTAGGGTTGAAGTGAAAACCTATAAGAGGGTAGATCTCTAGCTGTTGAATGAGGTGTGCTTTGTTAGGGTTGAAGTGAAAACCTACAAGAGGGTAGATCTCTAGCTGTTGAATGAGGTGTGCTTTGTTAGGGTTGAAGTGAAAGCCTATAAGAGGGTAGATCTCTAGCTGTTGAATGAGGTGTGCTTTGTTAGGGTTGAAGTGAAAACCTACAAGAGGGTAGATCTCTAGCTGTTGAATGAGGTGTGCTTTGTTAGGGTTGAAGTGAAAACCTACAAGAGGGTAGATCTCTAGCTGTTGAATGAGGTGTGCTTTGTTAGGGTTGAAGTGAAAACCTACAAGAGGGTAGATCTCTAGCTGTTGAATGAGGTGTGCTTTGTTAGGGTTGAAGTGAAAACCTACAAGAGGGTAGATCTCTAGCTGTTGAATGATGTGTGCTTTGTTAGGGTTGAAGTGAAAACCTACAAGAGGGTAGATCTCTAGCTGTTGAATGAGGTGTGCTTTGTTAGGGTTGAAGTGAAACCTACAAGAGGGTAGACACTACTGGCCTACATCTTAGGGTGTAAAGGCCTGGAAGAGGTGTAGTACCGTGTCTGGCCAGGGAAAGGCAGCAATACGCCACGTCGGCGTCTAGACTGCCAGAAAACAAAAAGAAGAAGAAGAAGAAGACAGACAACAGGCGCTCTTTGAATGAATGGAAGTCAGTGGGAGTTTTTACACTGAAACGGGTCATTATCAGACAGACGAAATGAAGTTTCCCTTTTCTTTTTAGATTATGGCTATGTTGTCATGGCCCAGTACTACTACTTACAACCCGTTATGATTGTGACTATCCAACGAAAACCAACTTTAAAACCGGCTAGCGCCGGGCAGATGCGCGTCATTCTAAGCATACGTTATGTAACTTTAGTTGCTAAGCTAACTGAAAAAAACTAAATGAATGTTACTTAAATTCCGGGAAGTAGTTTATGTAGCTAGTTAGCTCATTGTAAATGCGTTCAATGTTGGCTATGTTTGCAAAAAAATCGACGTAGCAGCGAATCAATCTCAGACACAAATAGCTAGCAAGCTAGCTGCTATGAGGCCTACTATCACTTGTAATTTTGCTTGCTGGCTTGCCAATGTCAAATTTATTTAGGCTAGTTCAGTGGCATTAGTATTAGAACACACAGGGATTTGCATATTGCTGCTAACTGTAACAGTAGCTAGTTAGGCAAATGTTAAATTGCATAATTCCCTTAGAAATGTCCTTTTCGGAGTAAAATTTGTATATCTAACGTTACCCTGTCATGTGAGCTCAGGACTGGACTTATTTAAATAATTTGATTTTGCGAGGAGCATGTACAGTAGCCTAACTTAGTTATCCTTCAGTTGCCACCAGACATATATATATATATATATATTATATATAGAAATATTGAACTGAATTAGATTCAACTACTTTACGTGATGTCGTAATAAACCTACATGTAGTTCAACCTTTTCATACTGATTTCTGTCAGCTAGTCATCATCACGTGTTCAAGAAGACCAACCAGAGTAATCTCCGATGAGTAAAACAACAACTATCTTTGTATCGTGTCAACTATAATCACGCATTGATTATTATTCTTATATGTATTGCGGATATAACTAGTTTTAATATATGACTGTTAACCTTTTAGTTTTGGTAGAAAAAGGCAGGGGTTTCTAAATTATAGCCCAAGCGGAAATTGAGAGGTGCAGTGCACTGGAAGCCATATTGGTTGCTGTAACTTCGGCAATAGAAGCAAGCAGTTGAGTCCGTTCAATATCATAGAGTTCAGTGTATTGCCCACTTTTTTTGGTGTCTATCTGAGTGCCATTCTAGTTTTGATTTGTAAATGATCTTCTTTTAACAGTAGGGTCGTGGGAGATATGGCAGAACATGGAGGAGGCGGAAATGGGTTTTTGGGATTTTGAGGTATCAGAGGAAATGGCCAGTTCTGAGACTGGTGAAGACTGCTCCCAAATTTTGAAGACACGTTCGTCGGGGGACCACAACAATAAGTGATCAGTGGCGTTGCCACTGCTGGATACACACATTTCATTGTTAACCACAGCAGGAGCTTTATTGATCCTAACAGTGGGGGACATACACAATATATAGAGAGGGCTAAGGGGATTTATAAAAATCAGATATGGCGACTGAGAGGAAATGGGATTGAGGTCCTTTTGAATGTCTTAATAAATTGTGTTCCACGTGTATAATTAATAAAACATTGATGTTCTATTTGGATGACTTTTGACTGGTTTATTTTAATATTATGTTTTCAAGGGTGCAGAAATCATTGAGTTATTTATTAAGTAATAGTGATGTGATGATGGGGTAATCATTACTATATGAAGAATTGTGTGTGACTTTACTTGAAGGGTCACAATTCATTGAACTCATAATTAAGTAATGATGAACTCATGGTTAACAAATGCTTGCCTCCTATCAATCTACATTAAGTAATCATTTACAAATTAGTATCATGCCATGACTTTACTTAGAGGGACACAAGTCAGTCAAGTACTTAGGAAGTAATGGTGATTGCATGTGTGAAATAATGATGAAATTTAATGATAAATGGTGAACTTACAATTTACACTCAGTATCCACTGTATTAGGAATACCAACCTAGTACTATCTAATGTTCTGTTGCTGCAGCCCATCCCTTTCAGGGTTCAACATGTGCATTCAGTGATGCCCTTCTGCTCACCACTGTTGTTAATTATAATTTTTTTGGCCTTTCTGTTAGCTTGAATGTGTCTGGCCATTCTTCTCTGACCTCTCTCATTAACACGGTTGTTTGTGCTCTCAGAACTGCCACTTGATATTTTTGGGGTATCACACTCAACCCCGACCCAATTTTTCCAACAAATAGCGTATATATTAACCTTGAGTATTGGTAACTATATAATTGAAAAATAAGTACAAAGTACTCATTCTCTAAAACATGAATGGCTGTCATAATCCACACACATTGACTCCATATTATTTACAAAGATCACCATCAAGTCTATTAAACGTGATTTTTTTATGACACATTAGAGATGGGCCTACTATAGGGTTTGCCCAGAAGCATAGTCTGAATGACTGAATATTGGCAAATATAGACTATAAATACTAATTATGCACTTTCTAAGATAAATTAAAATAACATAAAGCATTTGATATTACTGTCACCATTTTCACAGGTAAATGATAGATGGGGCTTAGAAGCCACACTGGCAGAATTTGTTTTTAAGCGAACAGCTTTGTCGGCGTTTTTTCTGAGTTTTAGCGGCCCCGATATAGATAAATCCACCACTGATGGTCTGAGAAGCTTTTGTCTACCTAACTGGTTTGCAGCTACTTTGATGACATGTTACTTAATGTATGACTTAACTATGAGTTAATGTTCATTAATTGATGATACATTAAGTGTACATTTAATCACATGAACTAATAATGCCTTGATCATTTATTAATATTGAACCGCACAGAGTTCATGATACATCATGCATTAATTCATGCATTAAATCATGATGAAATCATGATGAGTCATGCATTAATTCAGGCATGAGGTGTGTTCCCTTATTGTAAAGTGTTACCAGTTTTTCTTTGTGGCGTTTTGTCATTTACATAATTTATAGATTTATTGGGGAGCTGTAAGGACATCTGTGAAATCTCAACACCAACCCAAGTTAAAAAAAGATTCTAAAATGTGACTGACTTAAGTGCAATTTCCCCTTCTCTTTTACTTTGCTTAGGCAACTTTAAAAGCGAGAAAAAATGAGAGCTCAAGTTAAAAACAATGATCACGGCTGTGTGTTAAATGGAGGACCAGGTCCACTAGGGGATCTTGCTATGACAATTAATACATATTTAAAAGGGACAGGCTGAATCACAGCAGATAATCTGTCTCCCTAGGCCACATGTAAATGAAATGCTCTTGTCTTAGTTGAATGGTCTCAGTTCAGGCTGTACAGTCAGTAACATTCAGTCCAGTGAAGGATTACCTAAGAAATTGCTACTATTATTTCAAAATCAATTATTTGGGTTAGGTAGTGGCTTTTTCCGTTCACACACAGGTCTCCTATACAGAACATTTCTGTGTCTAGTCTGTTCACACGTGACATGACCATTCCAGAGAGATTAGGCACAACACTTGTACCTGATAGTAATTCTCACCTATTTAGGGAGGACTCTGTTTTATAACTCCAGATGTGATCATCACAGAAACTTGGTAAATGGCTTAAATGAAGCAAGACAGTTCTACAATTTACAATACAAATACGAATACAATATTTATTTATTTTCATAATTGAATTAAACATAAAGTGCCACAAGTTTTTTTTTTTAGTTTGCAATGAAATACTGAGAACTACATAAGTAGTATCGTTTAAAACATGGCTTTTATTGTACATGAGAAGAAACTGCTTAAAACATGGCTTTTATTGTACACTAGAAGGAGCCGTTTAAAACATGGCTTTTATTGTACGCTAGAAGGAGCTGTTTAAAACATGGCTTTTATTGTACACTAGAAGGAGCCTTTTAAAACATGGCTTTTATTGTATGCTAGAAATAACTGTTTAAAACATGGCTTTTATTGTACACTAGAAGGAGCCGTTTAAAACATGGCTTTTATTGTACACTAGAAGGTACCGGTTAAAACATGGCTTTTATTGTACACTAGAAGGAGCCGTTTAAAACATGGCTTTTATTGTACGCTAGAAAGAACTGTTTAAAACATGGCTTTTATTGTACACTAGAAGGAGCCGTTTATAACATGGCTTTTATTGTACACTAGAAGGAGCCGTTTAAAACATGGCTTTTATTGTACACTAGAAGGTACCGGTTAAAACATGGCTTTTATTGTACACTAGAAGGAGCCGTTTAAAACATGGCTTTTATTGTACGCTAGAAAGAACTGTTTAAAACATGGCTTTTATTGTACACTAGAAGGAGCCGTTTATAACATGGCTTTTATTGTACACTAGAAGGAGCTGTTTAAAACATGGCTTTTATTGAACACATGAAGGAGCCGTTTAAAACATGGCTTTTATTGTACACTACAAGGAGTTGTTTAAAACATGGCTTTTATTGTACACGAGAAGAAACTGTTTAAAACATGGCTTTTATTGTATGCTAGAAAGAGCTGTTTAAAACATGGCTTTTATTGTACACTAGAAGGAGCCGTTTAAAACATGGCCTGTATTGTACACTAGAAAGAACTGTTTAAAACATGGCTTTTATTGTACACTAGAAGGAGCCGTTTAAAACATGGCTTTTATTGTACGCTAGAAGGAGCTGTTTAAAACATGGCTTTTATTGTACACTAGAAGGAGCCTTTTAAAACATGGCTTTTATTGTACGCTAGAAATAACTGTTTAAAACATGGCTTTTATTGTACACTAGAAGGAGCCGTTTAAAACATAGCTTTTATTGTACACTAGAAGGTACCGGTTAAAACATGGCTTTTATTGTACACTAGAAGGAGCCGTTTAAAACATGGCTTTTATTGTACGCTAGAAAGAACTGTTTAAAACATGGCTTTTATTGTACACTAGAAGGAGCCGTTTATAACATGGCTTTTATTGTACACTAGAAGGAGCCGTTTATAACATGGCTTTTATTGTACACTAGAAGGTACCGGTTAAAACATGGCTTTTATTGTACACTAGAAGGAGCCGTTTAAAACATGGCTTTTATTGTACGCTATAAAGAACTGTTTAAAACATGGCTTTTATTGTACACTAGAAGGAGCCATTTATAACATGGCTTTTATTGTACACTAGAAGGAGCTGTTTAAAACATGGCTTTTATTGTACACTAGAAGGTACTGTTTAAAACATGGCTTTTATTGAACACTAGAAGGAGCCGTTTAAAACATGGCTTTTATTGTACACTACAAGGAGTTGTTTAAAACATGGCTTTTATTGTACACGAGAAGAAACTGTTTAAAACATGGCTTTTATTGTATGCTAGAAAGAGCTGTTTAAAACATGGCTTTCATTGTACACTAGAAGGAGCCGTTTAAAACATGGCTTTTATTGTACACTAGAAAGAACTGTTTAAAACATGGCTTTTATTGTACACTAGAAGGAGCCGTTTAAAACATGGCTTTTATTGTACACTAGAAAGAACTGTTTAAAACATGGCTTTTATTGTACACTAGAAGGAACTGCTTAAAACATGGCTTTTATTGTACGCTAGAAGGAAGTGTTTAAAACATGGCTTTTATTGTACACTGGAAGAAACTGCTTAAAACATGGCTTTTATTGTACACTAGGAGGAGCCGTTTAAAACATGGCTTTTATTGTACACTACAAGGAACTGCTTAAAACATGGCTTTTATTGTACACTACAAGGAACTGCTTAAAACATGGCTTTTATTGTACGCTAGAAAGAGTCGACGAGGGTGGAGGTCCTCCTCATTTGATCTGCCCACTCGAGCGTCACTGGAAGGCAGGTGCGGTTTTTAGAGGAGTGTTCGATAGGAATGACGCCCACTAGCGCTCCTCTAGTCACTAATGGGCGTTTGGCTTTTACCGGGCACTTGGCAACGAAGTGACCCGGTTGGCCACAATAGAGGCAGGCTCTGGACCTCATCCTCCGATCCCGATCCTCCCTTGACAGGCGAGTTCGATCCACCTCCATGGCCTCTGTTTCTGGTGCCCGGGAAGGTGGGTTCTTGATGACGATTGAGGAATCGTTGTAGTGGGACCTCCAGGAGGAGCTATGACTTGAAGTCGCCTAACGACGGAACTTGCTGCGGTCCTGAAGGCGATGGTCCATGCGGATGGCGAGCGCGATGAGGTCCTCCAGGTTTTCCCTCCTCTCCCATCTACTGGAAGTCGTCAACGTCTGGAATTCTATGGCGAAATCCCAGACTGAGAGATCCCCCTGGCGCATATGCAACATCTCCCTCGCCGCCTCATGCCCGTGCTTGGAGCGGTCGAAGACCCTCCTCATCTCATCTGCGAACATGTTGGAGGTCTGAACGCATGGAAGCCCCTCCTCCCAGGCCGCCGTTCCCCACTTCTTGGCTCGACCAGATAGCTGAGTGATGATATACGCTACCCGGGAAAGCTCAGTGGGGAAGGTAGTAGGCTGCAGCTGGAAGATGAGCTGGCACTGCGTAAGGAAGGGACGACAACCGCCAGGTTCACCGGAGTACTTCTCCGGCGGGGGTATGATGCCCGAAGCGATGATGTCAGCTCCGTCACGCAGAGGGTTAGGTTCTGCAGGTGCTGTGAAACCAAATCCAACTGGGTCTGGTGGCGACCCAGCATGGCACCCTGCTGCTCGAGGGCGAAGTTCACCCGGGAGCTGTCTGCTGGGTCCATCTCTGGTCATCTCTTTTAAAAAGTCAACTGGGTCAACACCTTATATCAAATATTAGTAGAAGAAGGCGCTACTTCTACTCTCCAGGGCCGTGTCCGAATCAGCACTCTTCTGTTGAGTATCCTTGGTGAGTAAAAGTCGTAGAGAGAAAGTCGTAGAGTACGCAATTTTTTTTCAAACTGCAGTATACTTCAAACACCCGGATGACACACTTACTTCGGGGGTTTCACTGAGTACATTCGGGAGCACAATTTTCAAGAAGTACACGAAAATTTTGGTCACATAAATATGACGTGAAGCTTCGTTTTTAAAAAAGTGAGGCGCAGCTTCGCTGACGTTTTTCTCCAAATGTAACAAAAACAACATGTGACATGGCAGCGCAAGAGTGGGTGCAGGGTTGCCAGATCTTGTAAGACTTTCCAACCAAATGGCGACTCAAAACCATAGACTGTATAAAAATATGGACAAAATCACTGTGATGTCACCCATTGCCTTCCCACGGCCTCATAAAAACAGTTTTGAAGCTCCAGATATCTTTTTCGCCGCCCTTTTGTACAAACTGCGTCTGCTCCGTGGAGCCGAAGTGACGTTGTTTGGAGCAGGGTCAACCGGATATGGTCTTCATTGTCCAAGCACAGATGATTGACAGTTCGGGTGGAGAAGCCCATGACCTGACCAAACGCAACATTGTGCAAAACGAGCTCACGGTAAACTTCCTTAAGTTGCTAATGTTTTATAATATAACATTTAATTTTCATCCTCGATTTTACTGTGTCATTTATTCACATTGAATGTGTGGTATTCGTTACATAAATAACTTATTCAGTTATCTTCAATTTATATTCAGCTAAATCACCTAATTTGATTAGCTAACATTAGCTAGCATAGCCTACCACCAGCTGAGCTTGGTGCCAAGCTTGACTCACTGCATCACCACATACAGACGAACATAGGGTAACGCAATTGCTATCAACTAAACATCGAACAAAACGTTCGGAAATTTGTGTTTGGTAGATTATTTCTCTATAAATTTTATACCTTTGGAAAGCCTGTTTATTTCCCTTTTAAATGGTGCCCCATTTGTAAGGAACATGCATTTGTGGGATGAGCAGCACAGTTGAGTATGTGGGTTGCGCCCATGTAAAATTTGCCAAATCTTCTCTGCCAATGCCAAACAGCTTATTCTGCTGTTGCTAGTGACTCTTGTTTGGTGTTGTTTGGTGGATTGGATGATTGAAGTCTATCAGTAACAAGGAAGAAACAAGACATATTGTCAATTTTACAATTTATTAATTTAACAAACAGTCAGGAGCCTCAGTAGCGTGTGGAAGAACCATACACAGCCACAACAGCCTGGCACCTCCTCCTCATGCTGGTCACCAGCGTGGTAACACACTGCTGTGGGATGGCATTCCACTCCTCAACCAGGATTTGTCGCAAGTCAGCCAACGTGGTTGTGTTGGTCACTCTAGCACGAACAGCACACCCAAGCTGATCCCACAAGTGTTCAATTGGGTTGAGGTCAGGACTGTTGGCAGGCCATTCAATTCTCTCTACTCCCAAATTCTGGAGGTAGTCTCTGATAAACCCCGCTCTGTGGGGGCGAGCGTTGTCATCTTGGAGGATGGAGTTCGGTCCCAGACTGTGGAGATATGGGATTGCCACTGGTTGCAGAATCTCATCTCGATATCTCTCTGCATTGAGATTGCCTCCAATGATGACAAGCCTCGTTTTTCCAGTGATGGAGATGCCGCCCCACACCATCACACTGCCTCCACCAAAAGGTGTTACTCTATCGGTGCAGCAATCAGCATAGCGTTCTCCCCGTCATCTCCACACTTTGACCCTACGATCCAACTTCCGTAGGCAGAATCTGGACTCATCGCTGAACATAACGTTCCTCCACATGTTCAGGTTCCAGTGCAGGTGTAAGCTGTTTGGCATTGGCAGAGAAGATTTGGCAAATTTTACATGGGCGCAACCCACATACTCAGCTGTGCTGCTCATCCCACAAATGCATGTTCCTTACAAATGGGGCACCATTTAAAAGGGAAATAAACAGGCTTTCCAACGGTATAAAATGTATTGCCAAGAAGCATTGTTACAACAGAGAAATAATCTACCAAACACAAATTTCAGAACGTTTTGTTTGATGTTTAGTATAGATATTTGTTCAATGAATTAAGACTGCTTACTTCTGTTTTTATTGTACATCATTGTATCGATGTAAGGTACTACAGAATAGCTGCTAATTCTGATTTAATTAAATGTTTAGAACATGTTTATTACTGTCCCAAATAAATAAAAGTGAACTTTATAAAGGAGGCACTTCAAGACCATTTAAAGGCTCAGGAAACCTTTGCAGGTGTTTTGAGTTAATTAGCTGATTAGAGTGTGACACCATGAGTTTCCAATATTGAACTTTTTCACAATATTCTAATTTTCTGAGACACTGAATTTGGGTAGCTGTAAGCTGTATTAGCTGTAAGCCATAATCATCAAAATTACAAGAAATAAAGGCTTGAAATATTTCACTCTATGTGTAATGAATCTATATAATATATGAGTTTCACTTTCTGAAATGAGTGACAAAAAATATTGAACTTTTTCACAATATTCAAATTTTTTGAGCTGCACCTGTATATGCCTTGGTTGTCAGGACCCAGTACTAATACTTACAACCCGTTATGAGTTTGACTATCCAACGAAAAGCAACTTTAAATCCGGCTAGCGCCGGTCAGATGCATGCCTGATCACTTCCTCTTGTCCGGACAAAAAATCGAATGGGAGAAAAGCGCCAGTTGCGTGTCGTGTCATATATCTAAAATCTTTGCTATTTTCTCTCGTCGTTTCCGTCAGATCTGTCATGGCGCTGCGTTGATCTGGGGGCGTGGATTGCGTTGAGGATTTATGGTACGTAAAAACAACGGAAGAGTTGTGAACACATCGTAAAAGGCGGGCTCGCCTCGGGATATTCTAACAAGCGTTTGTAACAACCTGCTTGTATCCGCTTTGCTACACGCCACTGTGGCGGGTAGGTTTGATACATTTACCCGACAATTCTGAAATCTTCCCGCATTTGGCGGGTGCTAAATTCCCACCCTTGGCTATAGGCTACGAAATGTACCATGTGAAAAAAGCTCTTAACTAAGGCTGACGCCCCATCCCCACCAGACGCGCAAGCGCACAGACGCTTATTGCGCAGATTTGAGCAGAAAGTTCCCCACCAGACGCGCAAGAGCACAGACGCTTTTTGCTTTTTCGGAGCGCATTCCGTGAACGACAGAGACGCGATGTACAAACAAACAATCTACATTCCGGATTTGTGAGCTTCGCTAAATAATGGTTAAGTAAATACTGCTATTACATATGTCTTACTGCTTAAAAGCTAAATTTAGCAATGTAAAGCTAAATGTAGCAAACAAGACAATGCCTCCTTTATAAAGTTCGCTTTTATTTATTTGGGACAGTAATCAAACATGTTCTAAACATTTAATTATATCATAATTAGCAGCTATTCTGTCGTACCTTAAATTGATCCAGTGATATCAGTACAATAAAAACAGAATAGAATATAGAATAACGTTTATTTCCCTTTCAGGAAGTAAGCATAGTCTTAATTAATTGAACAAATATGTATCCTATAATAAAGAAAAAGCATTAGAAAAACGGGAATAACTGGTTACATGCTAAATTTATAATTTCATATAACTTCATTCATCCCACAATGGTGATTGTCTCTCCCCTTTTTCATTAGAGCCTATATTAAAATATAATATGTATTACAATAATGAATAACAATAGTAAAACTATTAGTAGGTTGAAAAACATTAATATGTGGTCATATGATGCAGATATTGTGCATATACAATGTATTTCTATGAGATTGCGCTTGCGGACGCCCAGAAAATTCCGCCCCGAGCGGAATAATCCGCTCCACGTCCGCGAGCCGTCCGCCCGCCAGCCGTGCGCGCGCGGCCGGTGAGGACCACGGCAATTCGTTAACATGGGAGCGGAAGTGAAGCGCACCAGTGCGCATGTGCTTGCGCTTGCGCGTCTGGTGGGGATGGGGCGTGAGGCAGAACCGTTGCGAATCTGTGTACTAGCGTCTCTGTATTGAGAGATAATGAAATAAAAATAAAATATAAGTATTTTTTTGGAGCGCATCCATTCTCTTCTTAATTTGAATCAGGGGCGTTTCTAGACTGCTTTGATTGGGGGCGAGGGCATGAAGAGATGTTGGTGGGGCACAAGGGGGGGATGAAGTAGTTGGGGTCTGGGGGTCCTCCCCCAGAAAAATTTTAGCCTTTTCAAACTAATTTCCTGCATTTCTACACAACCTCACACAGGGCATTTTCTAAAATAAAATGTTTAATTTATTAACATTTTGACGATTTTTTTTTGAAAGCCCTAGATGAGATTTGAGATGCTTTCATATAAAGCTAAAGCATAGCTAATCAGTATATTAGTGGATATGATAATTTTATTACATTTTAAACCCATCTTCATCTTATAGGAGGACAACTTTATTGTCTTAGCTAACACACACACACACACACACACACACGGGCGCCGCACACACAAGTGCAGCCAGCTAATGCAATGCTGCAGATATTTCGCAGAATCGCAGCTACAACAACTAGGCTAGATGCAATATGTAATCAATCTATTTAAAATCGAATCTCCCAGATGGAAATTTTTGCCACTATCCTCAACTCACTGAGTAAGCTAGGCTAGCGAATATTATATCCTAATTAATGTGTAACAGTTACAGTTATCAAAAAGAGACACCATAGATTGATCAAAGAAACTGACCTCTTTCTCTCTTGTTGCGTCTCCATGTTTTGCATGGTCAAACCAACCAATCAGATATTAGAGAAATATATTATTTCAATGTGGCATTTTTATGATTGGCCAAATCGTCTGTAAATTACAGAAAACTATGAACACTCAAAAAATATAGCTATAACGATGTTTTTTTCAGTTTTCATTGGATGGGCAGATGATTCCTCTGGGTGGGCAAGGCTTATCTCTGGGTGGGCAAGGCTTATCTCTGGGTGGGCAAGGCTTATCTCTGGGTGGGCAAGGCTTATCTCTGGGTGGGCAAGGCTTATCTCTTGGTGGGCAAGGCTTATCTCTGGGTGGGCAATGTGTGGAAGATGTGGAACAAACAAGGTTCAGTAACACAAGAACACAGTTAACTTGTATCATATTATCTTAAGTTATATGATTTTGTAATGTGGCATATAACTGCCATTAAAATCTGAGCAGTAAACATGTAATCAGGAAATTGTAGGGTCAAATCCAGGGTGGGAGGCCTGCTTGTCATCCTCCAATATTAAACCAAATTCCTGCTGTCACTGATGGAAGTCATTTTAAAATCAAATCAAAGATTAGTCAGTAAGCTTATAAAAAGTATTTTCCACTGGCTATTTATGCATATCTTTCATTCCAGAAAAGGCCTCGTTAGCCAGCCATGGAACTCCTAATGAATGATGAGATTGAAAAAGGAACATAAAATTTATTTTTAGTTAAACAGCATCCAGTACCGTAGATCTGTCTACTGTGTTTTATTGCTAGTTCAGGTAATCAAAATCCAGATGGCACTGTTGCTTCAAAAATATACAAATGGAGAATACAGAACAAGGAATCTGAGACCATTCCTCTTTACAGAATCTCTCCAGATCATCCAGAGTTTTAGGTCCTCTCTTGTGCACGCTCCTCTTCAGCTCAAGCCACAGGTTTTCAATGGGGTTTAGTTCAGGGGACTGAGATGGCCATGGCAGAAGCTTAATCTTATTAGATGTTACAGGAGAAGACTCAGTGCTGTTTTATTGGCAAAGGGAGGTTGTAGAAAGTATTAAATGCAGAGGTGCCAATAATTGTGGTACACGTGGTTTTGTTAAAAATAATTATTTCTTGATGAGGGATTTTTTTTTTCCAGAATAAATTTACTTCAATTAAAGGTTGCATTTTTTTCATTTTTTCAGTGTGAGATTAAGCTAATTCACCAAACGGTTAATTTTTATAACCCTTTTTACTCATCTTTACCAGGGGTGCCAATAATTGTGGAGGGCACTGTATATCTAAAAGAATGCTATATATGGGAACTGGAACATGGAGAGAATATCATAAGATAAAAACTAATGTTAATGCAAGAAAATTGCTTTTTTTGTCGCTTTTAATTAAGTATTCAAGTAATGAGTCTCATGTATCATTTGTGTATCTTTGTAAATATCACAATCCCATTTTAAGTAGATGTTAACATACTAAAGAGATTCTAGCTTGAGTAAAACCATACTATTTTGTGATTGTGATGTACCTTTACCTTGTTTAAACTATTTTTACATAAATGTATTTCTGTGATGTTTGACTGTTTTACTAAGTTTAAAACGAAAAAATTCTACCTAAAAGTAAAATCTGAGTATTTAAAAGGCTTCATATACATTTGGAGAGTTTTGGCATTGACCTAAATGCCTCCCTTCTTTAATTTTCTCATTTTCGCAGATTTGCAGGTCCAAAATTATTTACACATTGATTCCTTTGTCTAGAGGAAAACTGGCACAGCTGTTTTCTTTTTCCTTGAAAGGGTTTCTATGATCCCAAATCAAATTCCAAACAAGCCTGTGCTGCATTCCTGACTTGATGTCGCCTACGGCTTAGGCAACAAATACATTTGTAGTTACCACAAGGGGAGAGATTGGTTAAAAATAAGCCTTTAAATGATTGGGACTTAAAAGGTAACATTTTTGATGCCTTCATTTTGGTTAACCAACTGGATTTAAAGTCAGTTATATTTACTTGTTTGTTTGTTGATTAATTTTATAGGGACACTGCACATCCACTCGGCTGCTCCAGAATAAGCTTTGCAGCTAAATGTAATCTGCAGTCCCTGGGCAGGTAACAATTAAAACAGACTACGTGTTGTTTTGCAACCACCTTTATGCAACCTTGGATGTTATGGGAAAAATACTGATGGGCCTAGAGTTATAGTTAATTTGTTGGTTCACCATATATAAATATAGGCATAACAACACATTGCTTGACAATTGGAAAAGTTGAGTGCTTTATAGAAGGAAATTAGGTTAAAAATAATTTCTTTTTACTTTTTAAGAAATAATCCCATCCATGTATACCTGTATGTATACCATGTATACAATGTTTGTTTGGCCTTTGGAGTTTTAAAAGCCGGAAAGTCTGAATACCCCTTTCACCTTCTCCACGTTTTAGTACATTACAGACATATTCTACAATAGATTGAGTTCATTTTTTGTCTCAAAATTCTACACAAAATAGCCCATAATGAAAAAGTGAAAACATGTTTTTTAAAACTTTTGCAAATGTATTAAAAATCGAAAACTGAAATCTCTCATTTACATAAGTATTCATACCCTTTGCTTTAACATATTTTTAAAGTATCATATTTAATATTTGGTCGCATATCCTTTGCATGCTGTTACTTCCTGAAGTCTGTGACCCATCAACATCAAAAGACTCTCGATATCTTATTTCCAGGTACTGTTACAAGCGATACTATAAGCTCTCTGCAACGTATCTTTTCCATTGATAAGGCAAGTGGTCCAAAACTAATAATGCCGCTTTTTGGCTATATTGGCACGTTTAGATTACAATGTATGTATATATGCAAACAAATAAACATACAACAAAGTGTTTATTTAAGTTTGGTGTATATAGTGCCTTTGATAAGTAGCTGTCAGGGGGTGATCATAAGCCCCAATTAAATCAATGTTATTTGGCTAACAAAGCTAACGGCTAACAGAGATTGAGTTCCGCGTACTCGAGACAGGAGGTCCTGAGCCCCATATGTTCCCCAATTTATGACTTAATTCGTGGTAAGTAGGTCGGCGAACCTGGGTCTAAAAAATGCGAACTATCCCTTTAATCATGTTCGCCAACGCCTCACGTCTTATTGCTCGGATGACAAGAACGCACTAGCAAGTCAAGTCAAATGGACGGCGATAGCAGGATAACACTGTTTTCCTCCCCGGGGTGGGCGGGGCCTATTTGCGCTCAGTCTCGATGCAGCTTTCACCATTTTACGTCACAATGGACTGGAATACTTTCTTCAATAAATACCGGTCTTCCACATCGGTTAGATCGTGTTGAACTACGGGGACCTTAAGTTTTTACAAACCAGTAGATTTCAGAACGATTATTTTGATAATAGCCCATTAATTTCGATTTAGCCCATTAATTTCGGAAACAGTAAGTATACGAAATCCCGAACATTTCCATGCCGTAGGCTACGTTTTTTGTGTTATGTTCTGGATATCAGACGTCATAGGCTAGTCCAGTATGTTAGCCTAGCCTACTGCATGTTGCTTTATTTTCTATTCTACGTCACAATTGACTGGAATACTGACTTTATTTATTCATAAATAGCCTACTGCTCTTCCATACGATATATCGTATTGAACTATCGTACAGTGAGCTGTGTTTTTACAAACCACTGATTTATTTAATTTTCATCTTGATAATATAAATTCAGTTTGGCATATTCTGTAAGGAGCTAAGAAATGTATATTTGTGTATTTTAGTCAACGTTTTTTTTCAGATTTCATCAGATTGGCTAGCTAACCTTGTCAGATAATATCCAATATGTTACTGCATGCATGTAGCTTTCTTTGAAACATTTTACGTATATTAACTACCTTGATCATAGCTAATTAATTTCAGTATATTCTGGAAGTAAGAAATATATTTTGGGGCATTGTGCACTGTGTTGCTTCCCAGGTTTAATCAAGGTAATCATGTAGGCCTACTGCTTCTTCCCTAAGCTTGCAAAAAAAACAAAAAAACAATATTTTCTTAATTTAGTCAACGTTGCTCTGTGCGCAGTGTACTGATGTGTGTGGACTGCAATATAATTATTTTGTCTTATTCCTCCAGGTGAAGATCTGGAATCACCGAGGTAAGTTCAATTACATTTTCAAAGATTTTGTATGGCATTTACACCACAGCTACTACAACCACTGCCAGACATGTGCAGAGGTAGCAGTATTTTTTCTCATGGCTTGTGTATGTTATTTAATGCATACGTTTTTATTTACTTTATTTAAAGTGACTGAGAAGAGGGACGCGGAGCAGATCCTGAACCTTCAGCAGGAGCTGAATGCCTGCCAGGACTCTGCAGTAACTTGTGGCTATGGCTGAGAAAAGTGAAGTTCGGGAGGAAGAGCTGGCAGAGATGGCTGTCAGAAAACTGACGGCCATGTCTGTAAATGACAAGAGAAAGGACAAGGAGCTGTCGGCCATGGCTGCCAGACTTGAAGAGAGCGAAAAGAAGCTGGCGGCCATGGAGGAGAAACAGGAGGATAATGCAAATCTGCATGAGGCCATGATGGACAATCTGGTGGAAGAGAGACGGCTTGGGCGGGAGAGGATGGAGGCTATGACTCAGTTTTTTGAAAGCAAGGAGAACGAGCTGGTGGTCATGGTTGAGAAGAGCGAGGAGAAGCTGGCATCAATGTCAGAGCTGTGTCAGGCCAAAGAAGAAGAATTGGCTAACATACTCAGGCTGTACCACAACACTTCTGAGAACCTGGACACCGAGATAGAACGTGGGGAAGAGAGGTTGGAAGCGAAGGAAGAGGAGCTGGTGGTCATGGCGTCAATGTTGGTGGCCATGACACAGCTGTGTCAGGCTAAGGATGCAAAGTTGGATGATGTCACTGACCTGAGCAGGAAGATGGAAGTGGTTCTGATGCAGTAAGTATGGTGGCTGTTAGGGGACATATGGGCTTTGAAGGGAAGCATGAGTGGGTTGTGGTGGAAATTTTATGAACAATGTCATGCTTAAGAACTGCACTGGAAAGGCTGATTTGCAGGCAAGAGGCTGAACCTGTGTGTGTAATGGCTGAACCTGTTCAGGGGAAGCTGTGAAGGGAAAAAAGGCTGAAGCCTGTGTTCTCACTGCTTTGCAGGAAGATCAAACAGGAAGACATCCAGCAGCAGAGGATGGAGAAAGCTGAGGAGCAGTATGAGCAGCGTATCTCAGAGTCACAGAGAGCCCTGGAGGAGGAGAGGGCAGAGACCGCCAGCCTGCAGAAGAAGTGAGTACCGCAGTACTTGGGATGGGTAATAATGAGTTCATGTTCAACAAAATGCTCTTTGCCATTGGCTATGATTGTGGGTGTGGCCTTGAATCCAAGGGCTGATGGTCTACACATGGAAGTAGTTTCACTATTGCAGTAACGCAAAATTTTGTGAAACTATTGTCAATAATGTCATCCACTGTACCATAACATTTGTAGTTCATTTCAAATGGTTAAATCGAGTCATTTTGCGTAGGTGATTGTACTGTTTTTTCCTGTAAGCTCAAAGGTATTCTGGCGCTGATTACGTTGATCAAGTGTGTTCCAAATTTAACAAATGTCTGATATTTCGATGTACAGCGGTGGTTGAGAGCTGCATTTTTGTCTTGCTTCCAGACTCGCATATCTCGTGTGTCAACTGACTGACCTCCAGAAACCTCCATCCTCCACATCCACCCCTGGCTGCTCCACCGTGCAGGAGCCCCTCCCTGTGGAAGGTGACCGTTGGCACCCCGTCTGGTTGCAAGTTGAACTCTCACACATCAATTCTTGATGTCCATAAGATATAAAGCCAGCGAGCTATCTAAATCAGTGTGTAGTAAAATAGCATACTAATGAGAGACATCTGTAGCTAGTGCGTAATGCACAGCACACAGTGAAGGTGCCCCAACTCCCTCAGTTTTACATTGTTATAAAATATATTTGGCAATTTTTTTGATTACTGGCTCCATGGCCTTTTCTCTTCTAGATGAAGATATGGAGGCCGAGAAACAGCAGCTTGGGCGGGAGCAGATGGAGGCCATGACCCAGCTTTTTGACATCAAGGAGAAGGAGCTGGTGGTCATGGTGGAGAAGAGCGAGGAGAAGCTGGCATCAATGTCAGAGCTGTGTCAGGCCAAAGAAGAAGAATTGGCTAACGTACTCAGGCTGTACCACAACACTTCTGAGAACCTGGACACCAAGATAGAACGTGGGGAAGAGAGGTTGGAAGCGAAGGAAGTGGAGCTGGTGATCATGGCGTCAATGTTGGTGGCCATGACACAGCTGTGTCAGGCTAAGGATGCAAAGTTGGATGATGTCACTGACCTGAGCAGGAAGATGGAAGTGGTTCTGATGCAGTAAGTATGGTGGCTGTTAGGGGACATATGGGCTTTGAAGGGAGGCATGAGTGGGTTGTGGTGGAAATTTGATGAACAATGTCATGCTTAAGAACTGCGCTGGAAAGGCTGATTTGCAGGCAAGAGGCTGAACCTGTGTGTCTAATGGCTGAACCTGTTCAGGGGAAGCTGTGAAGGGAAAAAAGGCTGAAGCCTGTGTTCTCACTGCTTTGCAGGAAGATCAAACAAGAAGACATCCAGCAGCAGAGGATGGAGAAAGCTGAGGAGCAGTATGAGCAGCGTATCTCAGAGTCACAGAGAGCCCTGGAGGTGGAGAGGGCAGAGACCACCAGCCTGCAGACGAAGTGAGTACCGCAGTACTTGGGATGGGTAATAATGAGTTCATGTTCAACAAAATGCTCTTTGCCATTGGCTATGATTGTGGGTGTGGCCTTGAATCCAAGGGCTGATGGTCTACACATGGAAGTAGTTTCACTATTGCAGTAACGCAAAATTTTGTGAAACTATTGTCAATAATGTCATCCACTGTACCATAACATTTGTAGTTCATTTCAAATGGTTAAATCGAGTCATTTTGCGTAGGTGATTGTACTGTTTTTTCCTGTAAGCTCAAAGGTATTCTGGCGCTGATTACGTCGATCAAGTGTGTTCCAAATTTAACAAATGTCTGATATTTCGATGTACAGCGGTGGTTGAGAGCTGCATTTTTGTCTTGCTTCCAGACTCGCATATCTCGTTTGTCAACTGACTGACCTGCAGAAACCTCCATCCTCCACATCCACCCCTGGCTGCTCCACCGTGCAGGAGCCCCTCCCTGTGGAAGGTGACCTTTGGCACCCCGTCTGGTTGCAAGTCGAACTCTCACACATCAATTCTTGATGTCCATAAGATATAAAGCCAGTGAGCTATCTAAATCAGTGTGTAGTAAAATAGCATACTAATGAGAGACATCTGTAGCTAGTGCGTAACGCACAGCACACAGTTAAGGTGCCCCAACTCCCTCAGTTTTACATTGTTATAAAATATATTTAGCAATTTCTTTGATTACTGGCTCCATGGCCTCTTCTCTTCTAGATGAAGATATGGAGGCCGAGAGACAGCTTGGGCGGGAGCAGATGGAGGCCATGACCCAGCTTTTTGACATCAAGGAGAAGGAGCTGGCTAACATACTCAGGCTGTATTACAACACTTCGGAGAACCTGGACACCGAGATAGAGAGGTTGGAAGCGAAGGACGAGGAGCTGGTGGTCATGGCGTCAAAGTTGGCTTCCATGACACAGCTGTGTCAGGCTAAGGAGGAAGATATGGAGGCCGAGAGACGGCTTGGGCGGGAGAGGATGGAGGCCATGACTCAGTTTTTTGACAGCAAGGCGAAGTAGCTGGTGGTCATAGTTTAGAAGAGCTAGGAGAAGCTGGCATAAATGTCTAAGCTGTGTCAGGCCAAAGAAGAAGAATTGGCTAACGTACTCAGGCTGTATCACAACACTTCTGAGAACCTGGACACCGAGATAGAACATGGGGAAGAGATGTTGGAAGCGAAGGACGAGGAGCTGGTGGTCATGGCGTCAAAGTTGGCATCCATGACGCAGCTGTGTCAGGCTAAGGAGGAACATATGGAGGCCGAGAGACGGCTTGGGCGGGAGAGGATGGAGGCCATGACTCAGTTTTTTGACAGCAAGGAGAAGGAGCTGGCTAACATACTCAGGCTGTATTACAACACTTCGGAGAACCTGGACACCGAGATAGAGCGTGGGGAAGAGAGATTGGAAGCGAAGGACGAGGAGCTGGTGGTCATGGCGTCAAAGTTGGTGGCCATGACAAAGCTGTGTCAGGCTAAGGATGCAAAGTTGGATGATGTCACTGACCTGAGCAGGAAGATGGAAGTGGTTCTGATGCAGTAAGTATGGTGGCTGTTAGGGGACATATGGGCTTTGAAGGGAAGCATGAGTGGGTTGTGGTGGAAATTTGATGAACAATGTCATGCTTAAGAACTGCGCTGGAAAGGCTGATTTACAAGCAAGAGGCTGAACCTGTGTGTGTAATGGCTGAACCTGTTCAGGGGAAGCTGTGAAGGGAAAAGGCTGAAGCCTGTGTTCTCACTGCTTTGCTGGAAGATCAAACAGGAAGACATCCAGCAGCAGAGGATGGAGAAAGCTGAGGAGCAGTATGAGCAGCGTATCTCAGATTCACAGAGAGCCCTGGAGGAGGAGAGGGCAGAGACCGCCAGCCTGCAGAAGAAGTGAGTACCGCAGTTCTTGGGATGGGTAATAATGAGTTCATGTTCAACAAAATGCTCTTGTGGGCGTGGCCTGGAATCCAAGGGCTGATGGTCCACACATGGAAGTAGTTTCACTCTTGCAGTAATGCAAAATTTTGTGAAACTATTGTCAATAATGTCATCCACTGTACCATAACATTTGTAGTTCATTTCAAATGGTTAAATCGAGTCATTTTGCGTAGGTGATTGTACTGTTTTTTCCTGTAAGCTCAAAGGTATTCTGGCGCTGATTACGTCGATCAAGTGTGTTCCAAATTTAACAAATGTCTGATATTTCGATGTACAGCGGTGGTTGAGAGCTGCATTTTTGTCTTGCTTCCAGACTCGCATATCTCGTTTGTCAACTGACTGACCTCCAGAAACCTCCATCCTCCACATCCACCCCTGGCTGCTCCACCGTGCAGGAGCCCCTCCTTGTGGAAGGTGACCTTTGGCACCCCGTCTGGTTGCAAGTCGAACTCTCACACATCAATTCTTGATGTCCATAAGATATAAAGCCAGTGTGCTATCTAAATCAGTGTGTAGTAAAATAGCATACTAATGAGAGACATCTGTAGCTAGTGCGTAACGCACAGCACACAGTGAAGGTGCCCCAACTCCCTCAGTTTTACATTGTTATAAAATATATTTAGCAATTTCTTTGGTTACTGGCTCCATGGCCTCTTCTCTTCTAGATGAGAAAGTGAGAATGGCTTTGGACAGAGATAGACATGTAAGTACACCAACTAGGCCGTGGCAGAATATTAAAATTACTTAGAAAATGTGATGATTGGCACTCTCAAGGAGTGCTTTTTAAAAAAAAATATATATTTGCCTGAGTATATACGCAACCGATACCTGTAAAATGTTTTTTTAGCCTTTGGTGCAGGTGAACAGTTGAGATTAGTAATGAGTTTCCTGATGCAGGGAAAGGAAACTAATAAACAGGACGAGGCTTAACAGCAGTGAGTATCAAATAGGACAGTGTATCTTAATCACTATTACGGCTACATCTTCCATGTAGTCAAGAACAGGGTGTCGTACGCAGGAGACTGAAGAAACCCCGATGGGCAAAGGTCATATTTGAAAACTACCAACCAGGTAGTAGCTGGTTTACGGAGGATCAGCTGAACAACAAGCGCTCCAGCCAGACACAGGTGAAGAAGCTTTGCCAGTGATAATACTGAGCTGTACCAAATATAACGCTACAACAGACTGCAAGCTAATATAGGGTGTAGTACAGGTGTAGTGCTGCAAGCTAATATAGGGTGTAGTACGGGTGTAGTGCTGCAAGCTAATATAGGATGTAGTGCTGCAAGCTAATATAGGGTGTAGTACGGGTGTAGTGCTGCAAGCTAATATAGGGTGTAGTGCTGCAAGCTAATATAGGGTGTAGTACGGGTGTAGTGCTGCAAGCTAATATAGGGTGTAGTGTTGTAAGCTAATATAGGGTGTAGTACGGGTGTAGTGCTGCATGCATGGAGCCACATTTCTGTGAGATGCTACTTGCTAAGGCCCTATTTTGCTGTCCCATACGTATATGTGAGCGACTGCTATGTTTCTATCCAGATGGCCTCAGATCAGCGTGGGCATGGCTGTGATACCAGGAGGGCCGGGGGCCGAAGGAATGGACAGAAGGGACAGAGGAGCGGCGTGGCACCAGGGACCACGCCCCGAGTGGGCACAGCATTGGAGGGCAGAGTTCAGATGATCAGTAGCCCCACATGTCCAGTGAACAGCTAGCTAATTGGGCAGTCAGATGACAAGCCGATTTGCCCTCTCAGGAGCAAATCTTTTGACTGGATTGGCACATCCCATCACTGTAACATCCTTCGTCAGTTCTGGGGGAGGGGGGGCAGTTGTATGAGATTGATATGCAGACCTGGGGCTTGTTTCACAAAATTTGTGGCGTGCGAGCTGAGATCGTGAGAAGTAGCCTACGCAAAATATACCTTAAAAATTGCATGTTTTAGGGGCCTGAAGAGTGGGCGCGATCACAAATAAGATTATTTTAGGGGCCTGAAGAATGGGCGCGATCACAAATAAGATTATTTTAGGAGCCTGAAGAGTGGGCGCGATCACAAATAAGATTATTTTAGGAGCCTGAAGAGTGGGCGCGATCACAAATAAGATTATTTTAGGGGCCTGAAGAGTGGGCGCGATCACAAATAAGATTATGAGACGTTTTAACGTTTCGGATGAGACGATAAACCGAGGTCCTGACTCACTGTGGTCATTAAAGATCCCATGACACTTATCGCAAAGAGTAGGGGTTTCCCCGGTGTCCTGGCTAAACTCCCAACCCAGGCTCTTTAAATCTGCCACTGAATCATCCCCCAGTTTAATTGGCAAAAAAATTATTCTCTCCCTCTCCACCTCAGCTGATGTGTGGTGAGCATTCTGGCGCAAAATGGCTGCCGCTGCATCACCCAGGTGGGTGCTGCACATTAGTGGTGGTTGAGGCGAGTTTCCCCCTCATCATTGTAAGCGCTTTGAGTATCGAGAAAGGCGCTATATAAATACCATGTATTATTATTATTATTATTTTAGGGGCCTGAAGAGTGGGCGCGATCACAAATAAGATTATTTTAGGGGCCTGAAGAGTGATCACAAATGAGATTAATTTAGCGGCGTATTTCCATCTACACAGAATCAACGGAAAGGCCATATTTGTGATGAAAGAATTGGATGTGCCTGTAGTCTGTAGTCATCACACTTTTATTTGCGATTTGCAAGTAATGCGCATGCAATGCATTTTCGTGAAACGCGTTTTGACAAGAAATTGCGATCGGCCAGTGAAAATCCTCGCAAATTGCTTACGTGAAATGAGCCCCTGATGTAGGAAAGATAATAACAATGGCTGTAAGCTGCTTTTAATAAGTTTGGCATGCTGCAACATCTGATGGATGTGGACCTAAGGTAGAACCAGGGTCCAGCATGGTGATTGATGGCTATTTGGATGATGAATGGGGTCTGCCATGGTGAATGGCAGGCAGTAGTTATTCAGAAGATGCAATTTGGGTCCAGAATGGTGATTGTCTGGTACCGTAGCCATTTGTAAGATCCTATTTGGAGTCCACTGTGGTGATTAGCTGAGCCTTTAGCATAGCCATTGGGAGAATGTCATTTGGGATCCAGGATGGTGACTGGTTAGCAGCATAGCCATCCAGAAGATCCCATTTGGGGTCCAGAATGGTGATTCAATGCCATAGACATTAGATGCAATGTTGGAGTGGTGATTGTGGGGTACTGTACAAATTCGCAGGATTCTATTTGTCGTCCACCGTGGTGATTGGTTGACAGCATAAGCACTTGGAAAATTGACTGAAAGCATAGCAGTTGATGATTCCATTAGGCGTCTGGTATAGTGATTAGCAGCATAGGGTATAATTTTGGGTGTGACATGGTGATTATCTTTCAGCATAGCCTTTTGGAGGATACCAGTTGGAGTCTGGTATGCTGATTGGCTGGCAGGGCCCCCCTCTTGAATTGAAAAAACGCACCTTTATGATCAGGCTTATAATGAGTTGTAGTCCGGAGACAGGACCAGAGAAGCCCTTTTGTCATAGAGTAATGCGGAGTGACATCCTTTCCTTACTGTCACCTGTCAACAGCTGTGACCCCATCTTCCTGGGCTGGCTCTTGATAGGTGGGTAGGATTGTTTACTCTCTCATGACTGGATGGGTTCTCAAACCCTGTCTTCATAGCTATGCAGCCATAAGTTACTCCTGGCGGGGGTACTTGTCCAACCCCCCCCTAACTGTTCTCTCTCTCTCTCCCACTTTCCGCCGGCGGGGCTCATGCCCCGCATCTCGAGAGTTGCTGTCCAGCTTCCTGTCCAGCTTCCTGTCCATCGCCGCTTGCCCCTCCCTCCCCACCACCGCTACCAGCCGATCCTGTCGCCATCGGCACCCGTTTTCCCATCATCATTGCCGCCACATCTGGACTGCCATCTAGCTGCTGCAATTTCCACTATCATGGATATTGCCAGTCAGTTTGACCATGCTGGTCATTAAGATCTAGACCCTGAGCCGACCTGAGGAGAATGGGTTTCCCCCTTGAGTCTGGTTCCTCCCAAGGTTTCTTCCTAATTACACCGGGGAGTTTTTCCTTGCCACTGTTGCCTCTGGCATGCTCTTGTGGGGGTTTAGGCTGGGTTTTTTCTGTGAAGCGCATTGTGACAACTTGTTGTGAAATACGCTATATAAATAAATATTGATTTGATTTGATGATTTGATTTGAATTGGAGTACTGTACCTGCAGTTGGAGGCAAGCATTTTAGAAGATACACCGGTCTGGTGCATCCCTTAATGAGTTGGACTTTACAGAAATGGGATGGGCCTTTAAAAATGTTTTATAATAATAACTAATATTACTAATAATAAAAATTTTCATTTAAAAACAGTGCACTCCAAATCCTTTGCATGCCTGTGCCCCAACAACATCAAAAGACTTATTTCTTTACTTTTCAGATACTTTTACTAAGTGATACTATAACCTCTGTGCATTTGAATGGATCTCTATTTTGGGGGGTGGGACTAGATTAAGCTGTAAATTATACGGGAATAGTATGGAACACATGGTCGGCTAAATGGCTGTAAGTGGTAAATGGCCTGCTCATTGGGAGCAATTTGGGGTTCAGTGTCTTGCCCAAGGACACTTCGACATGTGGATAGGAGGAGCCGGGGATCGCACCGCCAACCCTGCGATCAGTGGACGACCCGCTCTACCTCCTGAGCCACAGCCGACCCATCATTCTGCTGCCAGATTTGCAGTAGTTATGGATGGATCACTTTAATGGTTGTTTCACCTGACTCCTGGGGGGTATACTACAAAGCAAGATTATCAAATTAGTTATATTTGATAATTAATTATCAAAGAGCTGTTCCGGGTTTTACTCAGTGCATTCATCCAGCTAATTTCCCCTCTCCAAAGAAAGACTTGGAGTTAAATTGAACTGCTGTTAGTGTTGGCGTTTCATTTTTATGAGCTGCTGGCTGTTTGTTTGAATGAGAGCGCGACAGGAGAGAGGAGAGGGGAGCTTGAACAGGTGCTGTTTGCGCGTGGTCCTAGTGCGTGCAGTTTCATGTTTTTTTTATATAACGTTAGTTTTCGGACTGTACAAAGTGGAGGGGACACGAACGGGACATGTCCCCCGCGTCCCCAGTGGAAATGACGCCCCTGCACTTCAGTGTTATTTATCCATTAATTTAAAAAAATATTCCCTTCATGATTTAGAGCCATTTAGCCATCAAACCATTCAGGGACCCCTCGTGCCCTGTGGATGGGGGCATTGTCATCCTGGAAGAGACCACTCCCATCAGTATAGGAATGTTTCATCATAGGATAATCAGAATAACTTTGTATTGATTTGCAGTGACCCTTCCCTCTAAGGGGACAAGTGGACCCAAACCATGCCAGGAAAATGCCCCCCACAGCATAACAGAGCCACCGGACTGTAGGGGTTTTTCCTAAAGTTTTTCACCTATTGGACATATTAGAGTTTAACATAATGTAGAATAAAGTAATAATTTTAAATATTTGGTCGCATATCCTTTGCAAGCCATGAGTTATTGATGTCTGTGACCCAACAATATCAAGACTATCGATGTCTTATTTTCTGGTACTTTTACAACGGCATAAATTGACTGAATACTGGTATGCTGCAAACGTTTTTTATATATTAAAGGTGCACTATGCAGGATTTTTAGCCTTGCTGTAGTCCTGTGTTTGCAATCAAAGAAGTCTCCTCTTCCATCTTAAATCCCGCCCACTCACCTCTGTTCAGGGCAAGAAACACGACTGTGCGCAGCAAGCAAAATGTCAAGGGAAGATAAAATTAAAATATCATTTTTAGCGACATGCATGTGTAACCTACGCAATGACAGAAACACCTGTGCTTGCACGGCAACAGTCTGTTTAATATCGAGGTACTAATAGAGCTTGGCTTAGGTTATTGCAATTAGACCACAGTAATGTTTTAGAACTCACCCCAAACAACACACAACAATCTGTATTAGATGTGAACAAATATCTGATTTAATTCAATATTCTCTTTTCCTTATCACTCTTTACTTCTCACTTTTAAAAAAACATTGTAAATTATCTGTATTAAAAAAAACACTTACAATCATCAGTATTAAAATACTTAAAAATGTTCCATATTAAAACCACTTAAAAATTTCACTCAGGTATCAACCATTTAAACAAATTAGCTGAATTAGATTACAAAACTTTACAATACAACTTCAATATAGATCCATTAAAATGTACTCGGAATATGTATTGTTTCCACTCTTGGTATTATAACTGTAAAAAAAGAGAAGATTTAATATATTTTAATACTATGTCAGAGTAGTTTCGCTGAAATAATTAAGTGCCGCCAGTACGGATTAATAAATAAATAAATAAATAACCTCACAAGATCTTGTTTAAAAATATATAAACAAATAAACAACCAAATAAAACACCCCCAAAATAAAATGAGTGCACTCAAAATGTTTGTGTGTGTGTGACTGTAAGTCCGATTCAGGTCAGTTCAATTTCTGTCCAGTTCAGTATAGTCCTACCACTCGTCCTTGAAGTTTCCAGTCCAGTTGCAGCGAGGGATGAAAAAGGTGGTGGTACAGAGAAGTCCAGCCACAGCAAGGAATGACGATGATGTTGATGTCAGTAAAGATGAAGATCACATGTGAGGGGGGGGTGGAGCTTTGGCGTAGATCAAGTCCATATTAGTATGTAACAAAAACCAGTCAGTCGCGTGCACCCCTTAGGGGCCATCTGAAAACTATCAACACTGCAGAACAGGGTTATCATGACTCAATATGAAAAGAATGAACCAAATAAATCAATTATACTGGTTTAAAGTCACATGGGTTACATTTACATGAACAGATCGTCGATATAAAAACCAGCTTGTATTTCTACAATGTTTTAAATTAATTTAGGGTATTTCACTGTAATTTTACAGTTTGCTTTTAACAAGTATTTTATTTAACAGATTTCTACAGTAAATCTACAGTAATTTAATGATTAAATATAGTAATTATATTTTATTTCAAAACATTTTTTAATTGTTTCACATATTTAAACACTACAATTAATCAGAAAAACAAAACAAAGTTTTTACACAGTATTTTTACAGACTATTTTAGTTTTTTCTCCAAAGTACAACCATTATTTTAGTCTTTGGAATGTGTTATTGCTTTCAATCACTGTTTATTGTAGGTAATTGAGCTTAATAAATCAGGAAATATCTGTAAATTAACAGTTATTGTCTGTTTAACTTTTAATGTCAATTTGCTGTAATTTTATAGTAATTTCCACTTTATTTTGACTGTTTTTTTTACAGTGTAGGCTAAGCCTTAATCGGCTAACGTTAGAGAGACGGATTGTAGATCAGGTCACCAAAAATGCATTTTGGTAGATTTCTAGCGGATCTTAGTGGTACTATCAGGTTGCTAGGCAGCAATAACGCTAGGCTATGAATCACAGTCAGTTAGTTAGCAAAAACATGTCATAAAATTAATAAAATTAGTTTTATCTATATAAAGAATATACATTTGCTTCTTCTGATGGATTAAGATAAAATATCGACATCACAGTGTTACATACACCTACATATGTAGCCTAATCATTCACTCGTGTACCACAATAAAACATCACTTTTTCCTGTACTCTACAGTATGTATACTTTTGCCCCGGGATTGCATTTCTCTGTAGTTTTTAAAATATTTCTAGTCATTTTGATTAAGGGAAATCTTTACCTTAATCTACCACATATCAGCGCACAGAAAATTGGAATGAGCAGTTGCTATTTCCAATAGTGACAAGGAGCCTAGTAACAAGTAGCCTATATACACCATAACCTATATTATGTACGATAACATGAAAATAAAATGGTATTCCACCATCTGCAAAATGCTGCCAAATGTTCTATTTTCAATGGAAATCGGTAGGCTACGTCAAAAATACAATGAACGATTGCACTACAGTATGTCAAATGCGCTCAAAATGCGACAATAACAATGGGTCTATCAATCATATTGGAAAGACAGTGTTCGAGTGGAAAAAGTAACCTACTTAACTTATTATCTGTAGCCAGCGAGACCAACTGCATTTCAGATGTGAAATTTTTTTAATGTCGGCTTGAAAAATTAATTTTTCCTTGTGCGTTATTATAGACAGCTTGCGTAATATGAGACCTTGAAAACTAAATCTACCAATACGCACGGCTGGAGTAAATTGTATAAAGCACCCCGAAAGACTTTGGATATACCGTTGCTTAGATTATAATGCACTCTGTTGGATAAAAGAGCCGACAATTAAACCAGAACGAACTGTAATGAACGAGACAGGCTTGCAGAGCATGGGGGGTATTACGAGTCGACGTTTCAGATAGTGTAATTGCGGTATCATGTGCTGTACATTTCTCAAACCGATTGTACCAGATAATAAATGATCACTGAATTTTGAAAGGAACATCGCGATGTGCAAAACCAATGGTAGGATTGTATATTAATTTCATATTTAGAAGCATATATTGGTAGTAGAATACATGGTAGAATGAGAGAATACTTGTTGCATTTGAGTTAGCAGGGCTTTTCGCGGCATTTCTGGCATACGATCAGGCGATTGTTTGGTTTATCTTGTTGCTATGACGGAATTCTAATTTTATACGATGAATAAATATATTTATGAACTAAAACATAGACGCTATTGTCCACTATGTCACGCATGGGTAGGTATAGACTGGGGGGGGGGGGGGGTGCTTGTTAAATGGACTTGCTACGGAAAGATAGTGACACTTAGAAACTACGCATTGGCCAGAAATCGTCGCGAATCGTCTACCAATAGTTAAAATACAGAGTTTGTGTTTTCCACTTATAGTTTGGCTGCCGGAACAACGAATGTCTCAGTTGAGAAAAAAGGTCTCGCCGGCGAGACCATTTGCATTACGGAGTTAAAACCTGTAGGAGGAACGTGGACTCCGCTATCGGCATGCAAACTAATTATAGGATTTCGCCATTCTTGTAGTTTCTAAGGGCTTGGGAATTAACAGTGTTATTAAAATGTAATTAAAATATTAATTTTATATAAGGGAATGTAGCCTAAAGGAACTCTGTGAATAGGATAGGACTTCTATTCATTATTTATATTAGCTATGTCCAATGTTACTGCGGACTCAAGTGAGTACTCTGGTTTCGGAAGTAAATTCCCTACGGAAGATAGAATGGGCTTCGGAGGCTATCGACTATTTCTTGAAATCTGATTTATAGAATGAGCCGAAATGTTCCTGGATTAGCCGCTGTGCTACAAGGATATATTCCATATATCGCACGTTCCAATTGTATTTTTTTAAAGTAATGCATTAATGAATGTAGTTCGACTTGTAGTCCATGTTAACGGACTACAGGTGGTTCTCGCCCAATAAGATATAATCATCTCATCTGTCTGGACATTCTTGGGCAGATGGGATAACTGCAACTGAAGATGAGCTAACGTTAGCTTGCTAAGTAGAGAAGTCCGCCCGACATGGTCAGAAACTATGCTACGGTTAACCACATAAAGCAATTCTAGCTTTTAGTCCTTCAAGCTAGCTAGCTAAAGTTAGAAACAAGTGTTTAAAAACAAAGCTGTGTGCTACTGCTGGCTAACGTTTGTAGCCAAGGCTGCCCGTTCGGAGGGAGTTCTGGAAGGTGAAGTTTTTTACATTTTATTTAAAAAAAAATTTGTTTCTGATTTTTTCCCAATTTAGTAGCCAATTGAATCCCTATTCTAATTCAATTCCCCCCATGTAGCAACCGCTAGAGAACCACCGCTATGCAACCCTGTCAGCCGGTAGTAGGAAGGAGGGCGCCACGTCCTCTACAGGGCGCGACTCCTCGAGCTCCTGACCGTGATTCCAACTCGCCCAGGGCCTTCTGTGCGCAGCGATTCTCTCCGAGCCCCTCCCCCCACCCGGAAGCAGCCGCCAATTGCTGCTCCCACAGGGCACCGGCCATGCTCGGAACTGGCAGGTCCGGGGCGCGAACCCCGATCCTCAGAGTACAACTGCACTGACTGAAAGTCAGCGCTCTTACCGTTGTACCACCGCGGCGGCCCCACGTGAAGTTTTTAAACAGTGCCAGCGCTGGTATGATCACCAAAAAAATACTAAAACGTAAAATATTCAACTCAAAGCTGGTCTAGAAAAACGACAGTTTGCGAAGATTTCAAGCAATAGTCGATAGCCGTTCTAATTTTGTGAGGGTTCTCTGTGCCAGAGACACAGAGGGAATATTGGAGGTCCAGTTGCGACAGATACGGAATCTTTAAGTGTTCAACGAACACCACTGAAACGGACAATAACCCGTAGTGGAGAGGGAGAATAAGGAGAACACAAAATAACCTCACGAAAAAGATGAGGAACTCGATAAGCGAGCAAAACAACCGAATAAGCAGACACGCTTATCTAACTACGTTTGTGGAGCGAACGAACAAAGAAAATAAAACTTAAGATTCCTTTAACTGGAATCAGGACAGTTAGAGCGCTCGTACAAGAACAAAGGAAATAAGCGGACACGCTTATCTAACTCCGTTTGTGGAGCGAACAAACAAAGAAAATAAAACTATTAAGATTCCTTTAACTGGAATCAGGACAGTTAGAGCGCTAGTACAAGAGCAAAGGAAATAAGCGGACACGCTTATCTAACAACGTTCGAGGAGCGAACGAACAAAGAAAATACAACTATTAAGATTCCTTTAACTGGAATCAGGACAGTTAGAGCGCTCGTACAAGAACAAAGGAAATAAGCGGATACGCTTATCTAACAACGAGGAGCGAAACGAAAGAAAACCGAGAACTCATAAAACCCTAACTTCTTGGGTAAGAGCACTCGTAAGTCCGAGTATAAAACGAAAGAAAATGAGAAAGCCTCTGCTCTGAAATGAGAGCGAAAATAAACTTGCTTTTCTTTTTAAACCCTTTCTTTTTTAAACTAGCTTTCTACTAATTTCCTATACCTCTTTACCGGCTCGAATGTTAAGTGGAATAACATGGAAGCAACGAGAGAGGCAGGAAGCGGAGTATAAATAGTCAACGGAACTTTATAACAGGTGAACTTACTAATGACGAGGCGAAAGCAAAACCCGTGGCGGAACACAGGAAAATCCGATAGATTACCGGTAAACGATAAAAACGAATAAAGCGACGCGGAGATAAGGGAAGGAAGGCAAGATCCATGACAAATTTCTTATAGTGAGAAGGAAAGGAGCTTCACAATGGAGGCCTGTCACCTACGTCACAATTTGACCAGACACGCCCACTTTTTACGCAAACCGCCTTGCTGGAAGACCAAATGCTGGTGTTCCATAACGTTATGCAAACCAAACTAATAGGCTATCACATTTAATCGGGAGGTTGCTTAATTTTCCTTTATTGCCATCATCGGAATTTGCTTTACGCAATGCTTACAGGTAGCTCAGCAATATACAAAATATACAGTGCACAACATAACGAAACAATTTCTCAGTTTGGCGGTGTACAGAGACCGCGGCACTGCATGTATGGAGGAAATTCGTGGATGTGGAGTTTGTGCGTTGGACTGCTTGGTGACACTGGACATCTCGGGACAGCGGGGGCTATTTTTAATCATGGCTGTATTGCACTTTCATTCACTTGATTGATGTAATGATTCTGTTGGATATCTTTGTTTGATATGTTTGTGTGTTGTGGGTCCCACTGTCTATGTCTTTTTTGTTGTTGCTGGGGCTACAACTGAAGTTCCCTGGCGGGAAATAAAAGTTATTATATTCTATTCTAATAATACCAACATAAACAAATATTATAAGGAGTATCGCGGGGGTGTACGTACGAAGTAAGATTAATTACAGAGTAAACCCCGGAACCCTCCGAAATCTGGAACATGCATGGGCTGAAGTAGAAAGAGCTGTTCTGTGTTTTATTGAGTTATCCAGCTAGTACTAACTCAGTAATCCTGCTTTGTAGTATACCACCGTGGTAAGTAAAGTGCTTGTGCAGTTAATATGGGAGCAAAGCGATACGTTACATGTTAGGTAGGCTACAGTAGCCTACTTCAGCAATAAAACATTTTAGCTCGATGGATAGAATATAATAACTTTTTTTCCCGATAGGGAACTTCAGTTGTAGACACCATAAAAGACAAATCAGTTCAACACATAAAGTACATTTACCGTTACTTTCAATATCATTCATTATTCATTATTGCTTAATATCGTAACGTTACATTTTATTTTCGCCCTCTTCTGGATTCTCTCATATTGCTCGAACCCTGCCTGGCCAGCACAGGTAGCTAATGTTTACAGTTTAACCAGTCTATTTGTGAGACATCGTACAACGTAGCACCCCTAGCAATGTAATAATAGTTCAAATGAACACTGTTTTGATGTTCACAATATGCTTGACGTATCGCATTAGGTTAACATTAATGTTTCGCAGGCGTAGCAGTCGTTCACACAAATGATATAGCTACTAACGTTAGCTAAACCAAGCGATTAATTCACTTTTAACTTTCTAACATTAAGATAATGCACATAGATGTACATTAGGCCAGCTAGTTATGTATATATTAACTGGCTAACTTTATAATTTGTTCATAAAGCGTAATTTACCATTAATGATCCGAGCTGTCTAAACCCTGCTCACTGCTTTCAACCACCAGTCTCTTCTTTCGGTCGTAAAATTGAGTTCGTTCACCCTGCCTGGTGGTTTAGCTACTATGGTGAGTCCTCAAATTATCATGTAAAAGGACATTTTCGCCTTTTCCCAGTTTTATTCGCACATCAGTACGCAGTGCAGAAGTTCGTCATTGTAGGACAGCAATCATAGTAGCGTTAGCATGAAACTCGTTTCATGGAGTAGCGAACACTACGAGTTCAGTGGTAACGTTAACCGTCTCTGTTCGGGATGGACTTCCAACATGGCGGCGCGTCCCTGTAACCATTGGTAACGACAGTTCTAGTTCTATGTGACAGGCCTCCATTCCTTTTATCCGTCCTTTCACAAAGGATGCTCTGGACTATCCTTTTCAGAAGGAAAGGAGCTTCACAATTCATTTTATCCGTCCTTTCACAAAGGATGCTCTGGACTATCCTTTTCAGAAGGAAGGTAGTATTCACGCCCCACAATGCAATGCCGCCAATGTTTTCATAAGCATCAGAGTTTTCCGGAACCTACCGAATTACCGAATTCAAACAACAAGGCGAACATCTGAGAAATGCCAGAAATCTAAATGTGAATAGCTAGTATTGTTGGTTAGTATTGGCTTATAATAGAAAGTAAACAAACAATGACACAATCAGACAATGCACCAAATTTGTTAACAGACTAAAGAGATAAAACGAGATAAAATTAACGGTTCAAGTGAAATGCAGACGGCAATGATTTTTCGTGAAGTTGTAGTTCACCATGTTGAACAGTCAGGTCAGTACTGTAGTGGTTCTCTGTGCCAGAAACACGGAAGAGAATGTTTGGAGGTCCAGATGCGACAGATAAGGCGTCTTTAAAGTGTTCTAATGAACACCACAGAAACGGACAATAATTCGTTGTGGAAAGGGAGAATAATGAGAACACCAATAACCTCACGAAAAAGGTGAGGAACTCGATATGCGAGCAAAACAACCGAAATAAGCATGTGGAGCGAACAAACAAAGAAAATAAAAACTTAGACCCCTTTAACTGGAGTCAAAGCAGTTAGAGCGCTCGTAGGTAAGAGTGGTAAAACAAAGGAAATAAGCAGACGCTTATCTTACTCCCGTTTGTGGAGCGAAATGAAAGGAAACAGAGAACTCAAAAGACCCTAACTTTTTTTGGGTAAGAGCACTCGTAAGTCAGAGTATAAAACGAAAGAAGCGAGAAAGCCTCTGCTCTGAAATGAGAGCGAAAAGAAACTTGCTATCTTTCTAAACCCTTTCTTTTTAAACTAGCTTTCTAACTAATTTCCTATACCTTTTTACCGGCTCGAATGTTAAGTGGAATAACATGGAAGCAACGAGAGAGGCAGGAAGCGGGGTATAAATAGTGAGCGGAAATAAATGACAGGTGAACTCACTAATGATGAGGCGAAAGCAAAACCCGTAGTGGAACACAGGAAAATCAGATAGATTACCGGTAAACAACAAAAAAGAATAACGAGAACGTGGAGATAAGGGAAGGAAGGCAAGATCCATGACAGGACCCCCCCCCCCCCCCCCTCTAAGGAACGCCACCAGACGTTTCCACGACCTTATTTCTGCTGAAGTCGGTGATTAACTGAGGATCCAGGATGTTTCTCCTAGGAACCCAGCAACGTTCCTCCGGGCCGTAGCCCTCCCAGTCCACAAAGAACTGCCACCCTCTGCCCACACGTCTCTCGGCCACAATGCGGCGAACAGTATAAGCCGGGCCCCCTTCTAAGAGTCGGGAGGCGAAGGTGGTCTTTCCACCGGCGCGAGCGGGCTGATGAGTACCGGTTTCAGACGGGAGACGTGAAACGTAGGGTGGATGCGCATGGAGCGCGGCCGTCTAGCCGAGGGAGGAAGATGAGACCTTGACGCGTGCGCAAACCGGACAAGCCGCGACAAGCGAGCGTACGTCCAGTGTCCAACATAACATTTTTCCCCCACTGGCCCCCCGGGCCAGTAGATCAGAGTTTTAACTGGCCCCTTGGATATTTTTACTGGCCCCGAAAAAAAGAGAGAAAAAACACTTTTCCATGAAACTGTTTATTTATTAATCGTATATACATTGTAATGATTCGTCCAAACTACAAATAACTGATTCATTTTCTTATTAGAACATTTTAAAGATTTGAATATACATTTTTGCATATGTTTTGTGTGTGTATGTGTATGGGTGACGGCTACTGTATGTTTCCAAGACAAATTTCCTTTGGGACAATAAATTCTATCTTATCTTATATTAATACTGTGGACTGAACTGTGGATCTTTCACTGCAAGCTCTTTCTGTCTGCCTCCTTGAGCCACCTCTTCACTACTGGCATGGGTCCACTACCTTCTCCTTCCATTGGGACAGGTCTGCCTTATCCAGTGCTGTAGACAGACACATTTGTTTATTGTTGTACTCAACAAGTGAAAACACAGCAACACAAACGACAGATTCAATAGCCAGGCTTACCAGTGCTCATCGCAGCATAATACCCAGGCGCTGTGGCGTGATGGAGCTCCTCTACACCAATAAACATGGTCTTGGGCTGTCCACGGCTCAAGATCCTCACAAAAACCCCATCCAGGTCTCTGCCACTCACGTTGAAGAGTCTGAGAGAACACTTAAAAAATGTGCTGCTTTGATTTCTGCTGCACAGCTCTCCCACAGCTCACTAAATATAACATCTACAAACCTGAAAACAAACAAAGGACAAGTTAGGACAACTACAATATTGGGTCTATTTAATGTGTTTAACTTATTCACTCATACCTCAGTGTTCATTACCATTTTAAACGCAACGGACACTAAAGTTTAAACAGTCTCGTAAATGAGTTGGCTAACGTTAGCTAGCTACGTTAGTGTACCTGTGCTTAGGCAGACGGTTAGCTACATGTAATGTTAGCTTAGCATAGCTTGGCTACATAATGTGGCTTGGTTGTTAGGAGGGATGTTCCTAACGACTAAGTTCCTTGACGTTTAAACTTAGACTCAGAAAACACTCAGAAAAATTGAGCACAATTTAATCTATAAGGTTAAACATTGTCCGAAAAAATATTGCATATATTATAAGAGCCATTTGAAACCGTTAATCACATTCTTCAATAACCAAATCGTATTTTAAATGCCGCTGAAATGTGTGGCACTTTGCGCCTTGCATTATGAACATTGCACATATCCTACAAAACATGACAACTCACTAAATAAAAGTTAACAAATAACATTTATTGAAAACAATATTCAAAATAACAAAACGTTTTTAGGAAACGTGCCTGATTATTACAACGGTATTTTCATTGGGTGAACGCGATCGCAATAAAAAATAATAATCGGTCATCAAAAAAACTACCAATAATAGGCCCACAAAAAAATAACAATTAGGCCTACTGATCGACGTGACATTAGATTAGTTTTATTGGGCTATTCAACAACGCGATAGGTCTACTTACTCTTACCACCTCGCTGGTTTAACTTGCTGGGCGAACAGGCTAATGCGTTTTTTTTTTTCTTCCTTCGTTTAAAAAATTATTATTTTTTAAATCTGGCGTTAACATTAGTAACGGATGCTAGTTTTTTATAAAGCAACATTTAACCAGGAAAACATGACATTTCAGTGCAAATTATGTCAATATGTAATTTAAATGTGTACATTAATAAAATAATAAGTTTAACCGACTAGTATTTATGGTGCCGACTAGCGAGGGTAGCAACGTTTAATCGTCTAGTCGACTAAACGCGCACATCCCTAGTTGTTAGCTGACTGACAAGTTATAGTAAAATATTAGCTAGCTGAGTAACTTACCTTCGACATGCGACATCAGTGGTGTACTGAGAGCCAACGTATTCTCCGTTCTTCTTTAGAAGGGCGACCATTCTCTCATAAGAGGTGAAGGGGAGCTCACTTTTTACGATGTGGAAAGCTGTGTTTATTACCTTCTCCACCCGCTGGATTGTGTCGTCGTTTGCCCGTTGTGTCCAGACATGAAGTGGCCCATCTGACGGGTTGTCCGCCACCCGCTTTGCCAGCACAGAACCCCCTCTTATTTTAGTAGCCTCATACGCTTCCTTTGGCATTATTTTCAAAGTAGCTATTTGCTGAGGTGAAACCTTCACTAGCTAGGTGAAAATACTGACTGCAATCGCGGGCTAGCTTCAGTCAGTTAACTTAGCATCATTACGTGATCTGACTCGTGACGGCGGAAACAACTGACATTAAACAAAGAATCCATGAACCTTGATTTCAAAAGGAGCATTCTTCATTATCATTTTCCCATAAAGGGGCAGAGCTCTCTCCATCAAGAAGGTTTTGCATATTTGCAGTGCCACGCCCTGGGTGCTTTTGACCATATTAATTAAGTTACTATTGTATGATTCAAAGACAAAAGCCGAATGTGTCCACAATGCGCCCTCCAGGCGGCCGGGCCGTCAACGGCGGCGGCCGGCACGGTACCGGGACTTTGATTTGGGTGATGGGGTCGTTGGGGACAACTGACCCCTCAGATGGGGGCTATGTAGCGACCCGGGAGCTGGGTCGCGTCATTGTGGACTTTGGGGCACCTGTGACCTCTATTCTTATCAATTATCATACAAATATCACATCATACATTTTCTTTTTAATAAAAACTCAAAACACTTGTTTCTAAATGAGGTTTTTCAATGATAAATTCATTTCTGATCAAGTTTCACAGTAAAAACATGGGACGAATGAAGACTCGAGCTGTGATTCAGGGCTACTACTACTATAGCATTGTGAAGCTCATGTGATCAACTCAAAGCGGTTGAGACATTTGAAAATATAGTTAACTCGTAGCTTCTGCATGAATATAAATAAACACTTTTGTTTTATATCAGAAGCTCGTATTGCCTGTGAGATGACCTAAGATTTTCCCCACAGGACAGAAATAGTCAGGATTCGGGAATGATGAAAAGTAGTTGTGGTTTTCAACCTCAAAATACTGACCAATTGCATAGCAAGTTTTACCACTACCTAAATCAGCTACGATGAATGTTTTAATAGAGAAAGCACTGTTTTCAGTATCATTAAGTGTGACAGTATACGAGTTTCTTTTGAACTCCCTTCTGTAACTTTTGGAGTGAATCATTTCCTTATTGACCACCACCTTGTTGTAGTAACTAACAACCTTTTTTTGAACATGATGGGCAACATTGTGAAGAGCCAGGTAATCGGCTTGCTCCATCATCTTTCTCTTTGGTCGTCCTATTGCAGTGGCACCTTCACATCTTAAAACACTTTTTACTGAGCGTCTTGGTTTTACTAATGACTCAAATGCATCTTTGATTTCAAAAGGAGCATTCTTCATTATCATTTTCCCATAAAGGGGCAGAGCCCTCTCCATCAAGAAGGTTTTGCATATTTGCAGTGCCACGCCCTGGGTGCTTTTGACCATATTAATTAAGTTACTATTGTATGATTCAAAGACAAAAGCCGAATGTGTCCACAATGGCCCCCAATTCCTGACACTCTGAGCCAAATGAAGGCAGAGGTGAACATTGAATGTGACGTTACCTACACCATACAGACCCTCCATTTCTGCAACAAACATAGTGAGTGTGTTTTCAGCCTCTGAGATCTCGTGTGGTGCTATCGACTCAGTGAGAAGCAATGACACACCTTTTACAAGTTTAGTCCAGTGAATCAAAAACATATCAGGCAAGATCCCTTTCAGCACCGGAATACTGTAATAAAGCAGCCACATATACCATTCATGAGCTTTCCAGTACCGCCTCTCTGTTAAGGATCGAGGTACTCTGGAGACACTGGATGGGGGTTTGATGTCAAGAAGTACAGTATCAATTTCTTGCAATAACTTTCCAATATACCAAGGCATTTGATGGTTTTCACTATTAAACCACAACAACGTCAAATTCCTGGAAACCCCAAGGAGGACACAATGCATATAATCAGGAATGCATCCTTCAACAATATCAAAGCAAGGCAAGAGTGATAAAACGGATGGTCCTTTCACGCCCATGACAGGGGTGCCTGTCTCGAGAGCACTCGCAACAAATTCCTCTGTCTGGCTTTGAGTTCTTAATTCATACTCTGATTGGTATGGATAACAGCGAGCATGTCCTTGGCCCTTCTCAACAATTGTACCCTTCTGAAGGCAGAACCCACACCCATATTCTCCATTGAATTGTTTAAAATTTTGTAACATAGGTCTGGCAACTGAATCGCTAACGAGGACTAGAGGAAACACCTTGGTTGTAGTACTCAAGCCATCTTCTGTGGACCATCTAAATCCATGTCCTTGAAGTTTGCTACATTCATCAACAAAAGGAGCTAGAAAAGTATTCATATTTGGCTTTGTCTGCCCAAACCATAAGGCGGCGAGCAAAACATGCTCTGACCTCAACTCTGGAGGAAGCTCATTAATTATATACAGAAGGGGCCAAATGCTATATGAAGATGATTTGAACAAAGGCATACCATCACAGCTGAAGGTAAGTGAGAGACTTTTTAGTGAACCAGACAGAGGCTTAGTGTTTTCAACAAATGTTTTGTACATTTCTCCATTGTATATATCATTAACAGTGGGTCCACTATCTGTGCTTCCTGATTGTAAAAGATGCTTGCTTAAGTCATGTTGTTCCAAGACATCACGCAGCTGGGCTTCTAGAGGTAAAACAATAAAAAATCTGCCATGTTTCATGTATTCATCTAGGTCATACGTTTCATTACAGTTCTTGCAAGATACAGTTTCTTCATTAGATTCCATGGACAGAGAACATGTTTCACATACCTGATGAAACTGTATGTGTTGCTTGATATCTTTAAAGCTCTTATAGAATAAATATTTAGAGGAGGCTACTACATGTTTTTCACCAATAGCATTTACAACTTTCAGCGTATCCTCAAGGGCTTCATTTGAAAAGCTATGCTTTAACTTTAAAGCTAACAATAACAGCTCATGTTGCTTTGTTGTTAATTCACTCTGATTCCCAGCCCCTAGTTCTTGAAAGTTTTGCCCCAGCCCACTTGAGTCCTGCATCCAATCCCCTCCTCCATGGGAATCTTTCCCCACACCAGCACTCAAGTCCTGCATTTCATCCCCTCCTCCATGGGAATCTTTCCCCACACCAGCACTCAAGTCCTGCATTTCATCCCCTCCTCCATGGGAATCTTTCCCCACACCAGCACTCAAGTCCTGCATTTCATCCCCTCCTCCATGGGAATCTTTCCCCACACCAGCACTCAAGTCCTGCATTTCATCCCCTCCTCCATGGGAATCTTTCCCCACACCAGCACTCAAGTCCTGCATCTCATCCCCTCCTCCATGGAAATTTTGCCCCACCCCAACATTCAAGTCCTGCGTCTCATCCCCTCCGCCATTAGAATTCTGTTCACCATCATGTCTGTATTTCAATCCCTCTGGTACATCCTTGATAAATCTGAAAATGCAGAAAGAGGAACTGAGTTAGCTCTTGGGCACAGTGCTACTGTAAACTGTCAACACAGAATCTACACATCAATACACTGCATTCCACAAGGCTCATCCAAAGCGTTTTAATCCAAAGCCATTATTAATATTATGAACAGGAAATCATATGAAATAGGCACTCAGAAATATTGTTCTGTTCAATAGTTATTTTAATTATATAAATTTATTATTTTTGCATTGATGGTTTAGTAATCGCAGCTATGGTGTCGCATGTCGTTATGGCAGCTATGTGGTCCTTACAGAACACTCAACACCATTATAAACTAACGTTACTGCAGCGTTGAGGTTTCTCCAAAACAATTCAAAAGCACTACAAAAATGCATACGAGCACTTACTACATGCAAAGCAAGTGTTCTGGTGCTATTTGCCAAAATTGTTGATGTAACAGTTATTACTTGTATTGGTATGTAATATGCATTTAAACGCTCAAGTGCGTTTGCGTACCGTTCTGAATTAAACGTTGAATTTCTCCCTGCAGCAGTTTATAATGGTCATTGCAGTAACATTAACTACAAACGTATTTGCATATGCATTACTAGATGCCAAAACAAGTAGCCTGAAATATTTGCCAAAATATCTATGTTTTTTCAACGTTAAAAGGGACAGGAAGCACCGAAATGCATGGCCCTGCATTAAACTATGAAATCGACCCGTATTTGCTAGAAAAACACAAGTTTTTTTCCTGCGGCAACACAAAAAGATCTGTGACGAACCCACCAAGTGGCGTGCACACCGCTGTAAAACGACTGCAGTGCACCCGAGTGCAAAAAAAAGCAAACTTTAAAAGTTAATTTCTTAATACGAATCCATTTGAGATGCAGGGCCATCTTATCTAGCTAACGTTAAAGAAAAAAAGCTAACGATCCAGAACCACATTACCGAATGCTTCATGTCCCCTTTACATTATGTTAAGTTACACAAAAAAGAAAATATTATTAAGCTTACCTCCATCTTCGTTCAGTTCTTCTGGGTATCGATATTTCTTTTCCTTGGAGGTACTTTTTGTATTTTGACAGCATATTCTTCGTTAGCTAGCTAATTAGTTGACACCAATAGCTATGCTTCCTTAGCGTAGCTATGTATTTTGGCGGTCGCTGGTCGTGACCTTATAAAGACGGTTAGGGGCACTGGCACTTTACACTGCGTAGCTAGGTGACGCCAGGACACATTTGGATTATATATATTCTCCAATAATCACAGAACAACATAATGCTACAATCCATATATAGCTAGCTAGACGACTTGGAGGAGAACATGGAGGAGGATCCCCCTGCTAGAAGACTAGCGAAGCCAAACAGAAAATATGCTACTGATGTAATAGAGAAGCCAGCAGCGACCTGCAGCAAGGTGACAACTTAAAACTGCTTTTGAGTATGAATTCTGAATATAGTATATAATATAATCTGCCTCAATTGAACGCTGAAATAATAGTATAAAAAACCCCAGAAAGTAATCTATCGCTTTAAATGAAAATTCCACAAAAACTTTAAATAATTTTACCTGTAGTAAAGTCACCAGCATAGTGTAGTAGCTGCCATTTTAACATTGGTCCCCAATCACTTAAGAAAGAAGGCTACTCTTTAGAAATATACTGGTCTTAGATTGTCGCTTTCAATCAATTATTTCCACACATACAGCTTCTCCAGAAAAAAGCCGGAAAAAAGGACCAGGACAAGGAGATATGGGCCAAGATTAAGGATTGCCGGGGAGCAGCCGCAGAGCCATCCACAGGCACAGCCCCATTGCGTCATTTACAGAAGGTGAGAGAAGTTGTTGGATATTGGTTTCTGTATTATGTGCCGTTTTATGCTTATGCAGAGTTGCTATAACATGCTGTACTGAAAGCAAATACCACCGGCCTTAGTGTGCCAATAAAGCTTTTTTTCCCACACTTGTAAAACCTAGCAAATGTTTAGTGTTGCAACAACAATGATCCAGCACTGTATTTCTTCTTATTTCAAGTTTGTTGGTTAACTTGCAGTGAATTTCACTAACTCAAAATGGCAGCTTAACTTTGGTAGAACTTTGGGTTGTGTGGTTACCTGGCCATGATATGAGTCCAAATAGTGGCGAAATATGTTTGTTAGTTGCTCTGTGCTGTGTTATTTTGCCACTATTTGGACTCATATCACAGCCAGTTAACTACACAACTCAAGGTTCTACCAAAGTTTAGTTGTGTTTTAACTGCAAAATTGTGTGTGTGTGTGTTTGTGTGGGGGGGGGGGGCATAAGACATATGCCAAGGTGGACTGCGGGGGAGCAGCTGCATTGCATGATTTACAGCAAGAAGTGGCCCAACTGAAAAATCTACTTTATGAGGGTAAGTAACATCAGTCAATTCTCTCAAAAATAAATAAATAAATGCCACTGATCTACAAATAAATACGTCTGATCCACAATTAACGTGTCTGATCGTCAAATAAATGCACCTGATCCACAAATAAATGCAACAGACCCACAAATAAATGTATCTGATCCACAAATAACGTGTGGACTTGCGTGCATATATTTGTGCATTTTTGAGACAATCCTCACAGCAAGATGCATTTATTTGTGCATCAGATGCATTTATTTGTGGATCAGTTACATTTATTGATTTACTTTTGAGACAATAATACCCCCATATTAAATCCTTAAATAGGAATGTTACACCCACACCATGCACTCAGTTTTGATTTAATTATTTTTGACTGACTTATACAATATCTGCTGACACTGTTCCTCAAGAGTCTGGCAGTTTGTCTTCTTGTCAGTTCAGTTTATTTATTACGCTATTCGATTTTTATTTAGAGCTGCCAAAGATCAAAGAAACACTGAACTGCATCAAAGACTTCATCCAACAAAAAGAAGTTGGCCCTGTCATTAACCAACCCCAAACCACTGACGTTGTAAGTTATTTGACAGAGGTGTATAATTGTATCCACATGGTGTAGGTGCAGACAGTTGTTTCTCTGTGTGTCTTTTTTTTGCATGCTGGCGAAAGCCTAAACAAAGGGAAACAATTTAAACCTTAATTATCACTCGCGCATTCTGCTTGATAGTAGTCTGGTGATTGCGGAAATGGTACAGTTCACTAAGTTTGCACTTGATTTAATGAACTCAGCCCATCAGCTTATAGTTCAAACCTGAAGAGATACTACTGTTGTGTATTACTAAAAAAAATTTATCCAGGCACAAAAGTCCTTGTGAATTACAATGTGTGGAGGGCAGCATGTCACAGCAACACAGCAACAGGCATGGCAAGGGCTCTTCTCCTTGGAGTGTTCAACGTGGAGACCCTGCTCAAAAGCAACTTGAGAGGTATTTACCATGTCAGCAAAAAGTAAAAGGAATATTGGGCACACAATGTGTTTTCTGTTAATTAGAATAATCTTGGTAACACTCCCTATAAATACCCTCAGCAAAATGCATTATATGAATATTTATAATGCCTTATGAGCTATGCATAATGTATTATAATGCCCAACATAGACCCTAATAATTGCCAACAAACATCTATAAGTGTAACTCACCATAAAGCATCCTGCAGCAAATGCTTTTTACTGGTGAGCATTTCATATAGGGCATTGTAACACTTTACTTCATGAGGCATTATTCAGCTTTGTCATAATCCTGTATAAACTGTTTATGTTGCACATTCTAATGCATTGTTCATAGTTCATAAGGGCCGTCATTTAGCTGTATTTATGCCGTATTCGGAAAGCATTCTGTTTTATTGCCAGTGCCAGCTGACTAATGACTTGTAATGTATTAAGAATAACTAAAATAATTTAACTTATTCAGAAGACTGCATTCATTGTAACAGAACAGTTATGTTAAGTGCATGCACATTTCCATGGTAAACTGCTTCCATTGTGTCATAAGGTCAGCCATTGTTATCGATGCACTTATAATGCATTATATTCGTAGGAAGTGTCACATTAATTAAAATTTTACTTGCGCTTGCTTTTGTTGTACAGCAGCAATGTTAATTTTAACACAAATGAATGGAGAAGATACCATCCACTATAGTGATGGGTGTCTCAGAGAATGAGCTGTCCAGAATAACTGGGTTTGTTATTTATATTTCAAGGTGGGAAAGCCAAAAACCATTTGGATGTGGAGGATCAGCAGCAAAAAGAAGGGCTGGACCCTGACAAACTTCATGCAATAATTGGTGAGTTTCTTTTTTTGATTACATACATTTTTCATATTTCAACAAAAAGTACTGCTGGTTTTCACTCTTTCCTCTTTTACTCTTTAATCAGGCAACTGCCACACCTGGTACGTGAACTCTGGCCAATCAGTAACACTAATTAATCAATTAATTACCAGGTAGAAAAGAAAACCAGCAGTACTCTAGGGCGCAGGGCCATTAATTGAATATCCCTGTGACCAACACAGGCCACACACTAAAACCCTCTTTCTCTCTGTCTCTCTCACTCCCCCCTCCCCTTCCCTCCCTCCCTTTCTCTCGTTTTTACAGCAGCCGTGATAAAGAGATTCCCCAGTGCCACCAAGGGGCAACTCAGGGTTTCTATAAATAGCAAACTGGCAGAACTCCGGTTCCAGGAGAAAAGCAGGAGCTTAAGCCCTTAGTGTTGGGAGTTTTGCTTTTGATATTCTGCACTGTTTTGTGTCTCATAAATGCTGTGTATTTTTCATCCTGTCATGAATAAAATATCTTGTGTAAACCAAGCATGTTTATTTTCTTGAGTTTCACTTTTGACTTGAAATAAAAAAATGGAATATGAATGCATTTTTTAATATTTAGTGAATATATTTATAAAATATATTTAATTATATTTGCATTCCTAATATCACACCGTGCTTGTTTCAAAAGATTCTGAAAATATATTTAAATGTATGTAAATACATGTCGTAAATATGCAAAAGTGGCCAATTTTGAATATTTAAATATATTTCACAATATATTTTGAATATGTAAATATATGATGTTAAATATATTTTGATGTATTTATTACACATATAAGTACATATGTTAAAATACATGTAGTTCCAATGTTTTTCCATATATGATTTTTCCGTATGGGACAAAATGGAGAAATGTGGATTAACCATTTTAAAACATTGTATGAAACAATACCTTTAGTCATAAAGACCAAAATCATATCCAAAAATGTTTATATTATTATTATTATTATTATATTATAATCCATTGGACTCCCATTATTGAGCAGCAGCTGAAAGAAAGACTTCAGAATCTCAAACCTAGTGATGGCCTGATTGTATCCTAAATTAGATGCTTAAACATCGCAGCAAAGAATTACAATTGGCTATTCTCAAATTGTTGCATTTGGTTCCTGTGTAGGTTATGTCCCTGACATTTGAAATCTTGGACTCATAACTCCTATTTTTAAAAATAGAGACAAATTCGACCCCAGCTATTACCGACACGTTTGTGTGAAAAATAACCTGGGGAAGGTTATCTGTGGCATAATTAACACAAGACTAATAGACTTCCTTACTAAGCACAATGTCCTGAGTAAAAGTCAAATTGTAATTCTTCCAAATTGCCGCACATCTGACCACATTTACACCCTATACACCCTAATTGGCATATACAGTATAACCAACATTTTTTTAAATGTATGCCCGTTTTATAGATTTCTACGGTGGCCCAGAGGTGCAATCCACATTTCTAAAAAGCAATCTTAAAGATAATGTGCAATTTTGGCCACTTGTTCTAAAAGTGGCGCTGATGAGCCGAACAGACCTACCGCCGTGTTATGTAGCACCAAAGAAAAAGAAGTTTAGTTTACGAATCGCAAGTTAAGCGAGCGTGAAACGACACGGTGAAAAACAGCGGAATATTTGTCTCAAAATTCTGTCCGTAAATCCAAGCACATCAAGCGTGTCCTTCGATCGGCAAATGTAGATTCGCCAGTGTTACGAAACACGAATTGAGAGGTGTGTGTGTGTGGATGGTAAATACGATTGTGGATTATTTTTACGAAACACAAATTGAGAGGTGTGTGTGTGTGGATGGTAAATACGATTGTGGATTATTTTTACGAAACACAAATTGAGAGGTGTGTGTGGATGATAAATACAATTGTGGATTATACTTTTGTGCTTGGTTATTTTTGATAGAAATCTACCTCCATACAGATGACGTATGCACGAGTGAGTCTGAGAGTGCAATTTGCATAGCAAGTCTAACGAGAAGCTGGTCTTCTGGCATAATAACTATCACAAAATTGCCGAACAAACTAAAGTTGAGTTTTCTTGCAGACATATTAACATAAAGCCTATTAACAAGTCCAATAATTTCAGGAATATAACGGAAACTCGCTCTTATACGGAACTGCAGCTTTATTACAGTAGCCTACATTAAGCCAATCGTGTGGTTCACTGTTTGTCACCTACAAAAAACAGGCTTATCGTTTCCCGTTCATTGTTGCACTGTAGGCTCAGTGGCGCCGCCAAGGGGGGGCCATGGCCACCCTGAGAAAATCGCTGGCCCCCCCACTGGCCCCCCCTGGCGGCTCGCGAGTCGCATATGCATAATATGCTTCCGAGTATGTATAATATGCTTTTATCTGATATTTTACATTAGGTACTATTAATTTAAATCAATAATGTATATTTTTCATAATCGTTAATGTGAAAGAAAATAACAAACGCATAGCCAGCCAGCCGCTTTTGACCGTCCGTCATTGCGTCACACTCCGACCCCTCCCCCGCATGGACAGCAGCAGCTGAGCTCAGCGAGTTGAGTTGAGACAACCAGACTGCTAACGGGTATGTAAGTCATACAATACTTGCTTATAGTAAAAAAATAAAAATAATAATTATGTATTTAGTAAACTGTTCGTTTTTTGACGGTGTCGAATTGCCTAGCTAGCTAAATTAGGGTTTAGCTAGCTAGTTTATGCCTTGAAGGAACACGCCAACTTTTTTATTTGAAGATGATGGATACCCTTCTCCTCTTTGTGCGTGCAGGAGGAAGCATAGAGACCTGCACCGTTAGCCTAGCTTAGCCGCAATCACTGGAAGAGGGTTAGTCCTGTTAGCTTAGCTCCCTCAAAAGTGACGAAATACATTTTCCAACAACCATTTGCCATCTTCCCAAAAAGTTGGCGTATATATTTAAGGTTACTCTGCAGCATAGAGAGTGTTAGCTAACTATAGTTAGAGTTATCGTAGCGTTCTAGAACGATTGTCAAATCACTTGATTAGCTTGACGAGCGCATTCAAGTGAAGGGGGGTTGAAATCTGCTGGGGGCTCAAAAAACGACTGAATGATCGTCTCCCGAGGCAGGTGAGCCTGCCGCTGTCTCTGATTCTAATTGCCACAGTGACATTGGTCCTGAGTTGGCAGCAGGACAGCAGGAGGAGAAGACGGAACAGGCCAGAGAAACGTGAACCAGACAGGGTGATAGCAACATAGGCGGCCTTTGCTATGTTTCATTCGATTTGTAGAAAGAAAATGTTAACGTTATACCGAAAGTACATTGGGTAGGCGTAGCCTACATACAGTACGCAAAGGAAAATACACCGAATGTTTATTTGTAACAGTTTCAACTTTTTAATAATAGCCTATAGGCTAGCCTATTATTGTTTCTATATCAGAACAAACATTTTTGTAGTGTGTAGAAACGGTACATTTGATTTTATGCATGTTATTGTCCGACTGTGGCAAGATGGTTGTAAACGGGTTTTGTATGCACAAGCGGCAACACTGTAGCAATCCTGCATTGGAAATTTGAGGGTTTAAAGTTGTTTAGAATTTCAGAAAAATATGAATAGGCTACTATAATTGAAACACCAACCAGTTTAATAGAGCTCAGTCTTCCTTGAGCCATATAAGGAGGTGTTCCACGAGATGTTTAAACTTTGCAAAATTGCCCTTGCATTACCTGTGAGCACTGCAGCATGTGAGCGCAGTTTTTTTGTGCTAAAGTTAATAAAGACTGTCTTGAGAAATACAATGAGTGATGAGTGATTGAGCAGTTTGGGGGTGTTAAGTATAGAGTCAAGAAGGGCTAGGGCCATAAATCGTGATGAATTTGTGGATGTGTTTGCCAAAAGACACAGCAACAGGTGAATAAAGCTGTATTGAAAAGTGTAGCCTAATAAAGCAGGGATATGAATAGGTTGTGAGTAGGCTATAGTAAAATGTATATTGTTGTCCATGATTATGCTTTTTTGTTTTTCATTTTTGGACAAATATTTTTGTTTACAAAAAGACACAGCTGTATAAAATAAAGCTGTATTGAAAAGAATTGGAGGCCTCTGTGGTGTTTTTAAACTTCCCAGTATATGTTTTGTTCCTTACAATCAATGTACTCCAAATTAAAGCTGTATATTTGTCTTTTTAAGGAAAAGGACAACTAGCCTATTTGAAGAACAATGAATCGCCTAACACATGTATACAAATACAAAACACATTAAAACAGGATTGTTGTGGGACTCAAAATGTTAACTGTACCGGTATTAGTCTGTGCACATCAGATAATTAGGAACATTAACTGTAAAATAAGAAACCAAAGTATATCAGTATGCGATTCCTTAACTCTCATATTGACAGTTTTCAACTAGCCTATATACTACAACAACATAATAGAATTCCTGAAATTCAGTTATGGCTTTTGGTTTTGGTGTGCCACCCCAAGATTTTCAGTGCCCCCCCTGGCCCCCCATATGAAAAATGTCTGGGGGCGCCACTGTGTAGGCTACGTTGCCTACAGTACGGTACACACTAACTAGCTAAGTTATTTGATGTAAAACGAAATTGATCTCTCGCCAAACTAACTCAATTTAGCCTGCATGTGGTCCAGACACCCTACCAATTGTGGTCAACTTCGATGCTTTGACAGAAAGGTTGTTAATTATTTTATGATGATCATAATTAATTGTGAGTTGTACGCTAACTTTCAGATAACATTAGCTGTACATTACAAAAAATACTGTAAATTCGTGAAAATACTGCAGGGCCATGATTCACCCAGTAGATGGCGGCCCGAGGCTGGCAGCACGATATGGCGCTATGGGAAACCCCCCATCTATCCTCGAACTGATATTTGTATAACCACCAGCTACAGACGCAGTCTGCAAGAGCATCACACAAATGTTGCCGTGCTCAAGTTCAGAATTGGAACAAAAACCAGCACGCAGACTAACCATAGACTGCCGAAAAAAGCTGTGTTCGAAACCGTACACTATTTGCTACATTTTGTTGAAATCGGCACGTACTACTACGTGCTGGTCGTCTATTAATGTGGTTTCGAACACAGCCACACTTCTGCTCTAAACCAAAGAAACTCGGCCAATCCGCGCCCAGGACTCCCCGTTCTGCGTAACGTTGCTCACTGAAGTCGTGCCACTGCTAACGGAAAGTTTAACCTAACGCGTGCTTCGTGGACTTGAAAAGCTATTTACTAATTTGTTAGTACGGTGTACTTATAGGAAAATTTCTGTTAGAATAGTGTGGGACTCTGTAATGAGTATATATAATATATATATAGGGAATTGGTGCATAAGCAGGTTTATATGAATGTGTGTCTGAAGGAGAGAACGTGCAGCCAAGCACCGGATGAACTGACCTGTGGGATTAAAGGTCAAGGGAGTATCTTGGTGGGAAGTTGGTGATACAACTGAGAAAAACAATCATGTGATGATCTGTGTGACAGGAGGTCAGGGAATTACTTAAGTAAGCAGTTAAGGAAAGGACTGAGAAGATACCCAGATAAGGATAACCACATGTGCACATCAATATGTTATAGAGGTTTATATGATTGCTGAATAAGCTAGAAAACCTATGAAGTAATGCATATATTAAGGAGGTCTCAATGTATGCAGCAGGCGATTGGCCATCGGACATTCTAAGATAGGAGGGCCTATACATGTTTTAACTGTATAAAACCTGTGGAATAAGGCTGAAAGGGTGTGACTTCATGAACTCACCCGGCTTTGTTAATCACTAATAAAGTTTGTATGGAAATGGCAAGCTCCTGTCTCTGAGAGAAATATTCTAAGAGAAAAAAGACACAACATAGATTTGGCGCCCGAACAGGGACTGGAAAAACAGAGGCTGGAAGTTCGGAACCGTCTGCTGCTGTGGGCCGGGGGCCGGATGAGTCACACAAGCCACGGTGGCCACCAATAAGGTAAAAGCGAATGTTCTTCGTACTAGTTTAACGGGTTGTGTGACTTGTTCCGGGTGCCGCCCCGGCAGTGGACTACCGAGTAAGTCTCTCCAAATTAAGAACCAAAAAAGTAAATAACTGAGACTGAGCTTGTGATTTCTGAAAAGAATGCATGTGTAATGTGTGTGATTGGGCCTCGAGGGAACTTGTACATATGACCAAAATCTCCTTAGTGGAGTCACGTGAATAAGTCCTGCAGTAAAAGCCTCAGTGGAGCGGAAAGGTGCCCACAGAGAGCCGGGAAGTCAGGCAAATAAAATCCTGTATAATAACGGATTTATCTGTATGTTGAAAGGCTAGCAGAGAAAGGACCGAATTAACAGGTCACTCAGAAGTGAGTGTTGGAACGAATGAAGTAAGATTGAGTGACAGAGTGAAAGTCTCTGTCACAGGTGGAGAGGGGGTGTGAAGCGCTCCTGTAAAGTCTCCATTTTAAAAAAGTGTGAACAAGAGTGTGTTTGGGAGAGTCCTGCACGGTGTAATTTGATTGGACGTTGTTTGAGAGACATTCAACCATCGAGCCGCTGATTGGGCTCTCTAGTATGAGAAGCTGTGTGTGTGTGGCTGTTTGATTCTGGTTTGCCTGCGTTGAGTGTGTTCTTGTGTGTATGAGAGCTTGAAGTATTTAGATTAAGTGAGTGTGTGAGAGAAATCTGCCAGAAGGACAGATTGGTGGAATAGGGTTATAAACCGTATACCTAGACGGAATAATAGTGGAATAGTAGTCAATAATAAAGTGTAATTAAGCATACTCACAAAATTATTATTATTTAATAAGCTTTTTAAAGGTACCTTTTAATGCTGTGTGATAATAAATGTATAAATATATGTGAAAGATTCAGATTTTTGCAATAAAACAATAGGGAAGGTACGCTAAGAGATATAATCCCCTTGGGAGATTGGGGGTTAGTTTTGAAGTTGGCTTGGCTGTGTTGTGCATTATCTCACTGATTATTGTTGTACCAATCCTTTTATTAGTCCCATAACGCGATCATTGTTGTGTTTCGAGACGTTTGTTGGAAAATATAGGGTTGTGGTAATTGATCAGTTGTGATAAAACATATGCAAAGTATATGACTTGGTATATTGTGGTTGGAATTTAGTTGACATTGCAGAAAATACTTGTAATATTGTGCGAATAAGTGTGGAACGTGTATAAATAGGCAAAATAGGGAGTAGAAAGACGGTTCGACCAAATACCCACAAAATCGGAGGAAACAGGAGATCTAGAATTGTAGAAAATAAAACTTTAGTAATAATAGGTAAATAAACGGATTGACCCAAAAAAGAGTCAGTTATTAAAGTATAAAACGGTATTTGGCATTGCGATAACCAATATTTAATTGCTGTTTTCTATAGAAAAATTAAAACTCCACAAACCATAAAAATAAATAAAAGGGTGACTAGAACGGGAGGTTGTGTATAAACTGCAGCAATGAATAAAACAGCAGTAGAAGTGTTGAGTGCCAAAAACCCATTAAATAAAAAGGAAATAGAGAAAATCTCTCAGAAATGGGAGAAGCGAACTAAAAACATGAATACACATTGGCCAAAGGAAGGAACTTTCGATATAAATCTGTGCGAAGAAATGGAAATATTAATAAAAAATCATAATGTTAAGCAAAAGGGAAAAAAGAGACAGGAAAAAAGAGAGAGAGAGAAAGAAATAATAAAACTGTTTAAAAAAGAAGGAGAGGAATACTTAAAAAACCTGAGGAAAGCGAGAAAAATCTCGGCAAAGCAAAGTACAAATGTAATTGGAACACCTCCGCCATACGGGCAATATCCAGTAGTCTCAGGCATCGTGCAGTTAGAGGGAGAGTTTGATATAGGAGAAGGGGGGGAAAAACTCTGTAGAACTCCTGGGGCCAGCATAGGAGAAAAAGGCAGGAGAGCAGACCCCAGGGAGTCTCTGGGGGATTCCTCTCAGAGCAGACAGAAAGGATTAAGTAAGTTAAATTGTTACAGGGATTTGCAGGAAGCAATGGAAGAGTTACAAGGAAATGATGCATGCAGTACCCCCAGAGAGCGTGCACGCTCTCGGGAGGGACAGAAGTGTGATCTTCCCCTGTCCTTTGTTGAACAGGAAAAAATACCTGATTTAGATGATTGGAGTGAGGAAGAGATTGAGGAAGGTAGGGCAAACAGGACAATAAGTGAAAAGGAGTTGAGAGATAGACGGAAAATAAAAAAAACAGCTAAATATAGCCAGTGCCCCATCCTGATAAAAGGAACGACAGGGCATTACGTGCCGTGGGGATCACAAGATATGCTGGGCTTAGTAGAGCGCCTCCCAGACTTACATGACAATGGGGAAATTACTGGCGGTGGGGGATCTCAAGGCTCTGCTGGCAAGGTTGCTAGGGATGGCTCGGATGGAGGAAGTGCTGATGAAAAGTGGGCTACAGGCAGCGGTAAACACCCCGTACCTTGACGGTGCCAGCTTTGATCAATTCCGTCCCGCGATGTGGCAAAGATTTGAGAGAGGATTTGAGAGAGGATTACCCTACCAAGATTGACCCTAAATCACTTAAAGGGGAAGAGGTGGGAGACACTGTAAATCCAGCCAACTATCTGCATAGACAGTTGAAACGCTGGAAATTGGAAACAGGGCAGAATCCTGAGGGAGATGAACTGATGACAACCCTCTTTCGGACTTCCATAGTGGAAGCGATGCCCCCGCCGGTGAGAAGCAGGCTGGAGGATGTAGTTGGGCTAAACTCTAAAGCGCACAAAGAGTTTTGTGATCATGTGAATGAATGAATGAATGAATGATCTTTATTGTCATTGTACAAGTACAACGAAATTGAAAGTGCAAACCCGAGTGCTAACACACAACAACAAAGACAATATAAAAACAAGAAGTGAGACATAAATAGACATAAATAGACATAAAGAGAATAGATAAATATAAAATGTAAAATGTAAACTAGGCATATTGCTATATTTACATCTATGCACTAGGGTTGTAAACAGTTTGATTGCACAGATCCCACTTGTATTGCATGTGATACATGAAGTAGAAAAATATCGTAAAGATGAACAGAAGCTTAAAGACCAAGAGAAAGAGACACAGCGGAAGTTGGCACAGCTCCAGCTGGGAGAACTGACAAAAAAGAAAAAGGTCCAGGCGGTGGTACAAGCCGAAGTGCCAGAGCCCGGCCCAGAAGCCGTAGTCTCTTCTGGAGGTCCATCACGGCTGCCTATGCCTCAGGGCCAAGAGCAACCCACTGTACCAATAATAAATGTGTATGCACAGCCCCAACAGTGGAAAAATAAAACACCAAATAATAGACTAAATCAAAATCAAATACGGAGAGGGCCTGGGGGTCCGCAGAGACCCCAAGGGCCACCCGGAATATGCTGGGGATGTAATCAGCCAGGCCATAATAAGCGTGATTGTCCCACAAATCCTTGGCCGCTGAAACAGCAGCCGGGAAATGACAATAGAAGAAATTGGCAACAATACCAGGGATCCCAGGGACAGCAAGGCCCTGTGAATCCGTGGGGTTGGCCTAATCAAGGTTACTAGGGGTGCCCAGAGAATCCTAAAGGGGAGGGTCAGCTTCCAATGTTAACTGTAGAAGCTGATCAAGAACCTATGCTGCAGGTTCAAATAGAAAACAGAGACATACCAATGATGATAGATACTGGAGCTACATACACCTGTGTCAGCTCAGATTATGCCTCTCACCTCCCCCTGTCAGGTAAATACGCGAAGACAGTAGGATTCTCGGGACACATGCAGCTGAGCGCACTGACTGCTCCAGTTCGTTTAACCGTTAAAGGAAATTCTATCAAATTGCCCATATTAGTTTCAGAACACACCCCAGTTAATCTATTAGGAAGAGATGCGTTATGTAAATTAGGAATTAAAATTTGGTGTTCTCCTCAAGGAATATACATGGATCAAACAGGAATAAACATGCAAATGGCAGTATCAGGAGAATGTGCAAATGTTTACTGGGTAGGAAAGTTGGGAGGTGAAGTGGGAGAGTCTGTAGCTAAATGGGAAAAGTACATTAAAGCACAGATACCTGAGGCACGAGAACCTGAATTGGAATATCATTGTACTATGATATATGACCCAACATGTGACCCGGAATTAGAGAAAAAATGGCAGGAACAAACTAGGGGAGTAAGTGTTCCCATAACATCTCAGTGCATAATAATAGGAGAACAAGGGGCAGCCCTGAAGGTAGAAAAAACAGAGTTTGTGACACAATGGCACAATGTGCCGAATTCAGCTCCACATATAGCACTGTTAGTAAATAGGGGTGTAGAAGCAAAAGACCTTGGACCAATGGTAAAACAAGCAAATTAAATAGAATGGATTAAAACAGATAACCCATTGATCTATTTCTCACAAGACAAATCTTTCACTAAAATTCTATGTACAACAGTAACAACAGGAGTTCCTCAGGAGGTAGAGATCATGATGCGCTGGCAGATGCAGGGAAGTGAAATACAAACTGAGGAAAATCAGTTAAAACAGGAAATGGAGGGCAAAGTGCCTGATAAGATATGGTCGAAATATGACACAGATGTGGGATTAATGCAATCAGCAAGTCCCATATTCATAAATACAAAATATGGAGTAAAATTACCGTGGAAAGCACAATACCCTCTGAAACCTGCAGCTGAGGAAGGCATTAGTAAAACAATTGAAGGATTAATAAAGGCAGGAGTAATAGTAGAAACTAAAAGCTGCTGTAACACACCTCTGTTACCCATTCTCAAAGCTGATAAATCAAAATGGCGATTAGTGCATGACTTAAGAGCTGTAAATGAAATAGTGCAGGATTGGCCTGCTGTGGTTCCAAATCCTCACACACTGTTGACAAATGTTCCTACTGAAGCCAAATATTTTACGGTCATTGATTTGTGCTCAGCCTTCTTTAGTGTACCTCTGGCTGAAGAGAGTAGATATTTGTTTGCATTCACATACCGAGGCAAACAGTATACGTACACTCGCATGCCACAAGGATTTAAACACTCACCGCACGTGTTTAATCAGGTGTTAAAAATGGATTTGGAAGACTTAAGAATTGATAGTGCATTAATCCAATACGTTGATGATATATTAATATGTTCATCCACGTTGGAACAGTGCCATGAGGATTCAATTAAAGTTCTCCAAAAGTTGGAGAAGGGGGGGCACAAAGTGTCAAAAACAAAGCTGCAGTATTGCCAACCTCAGGTAGAATACCTAGGGAGGATAATTGCACAAGGGACTAAATCAATAGCACCAGAACAGTTGGAAGGCATTAGTAAGGCCCAAATGCCTCAAACAGTAGGACAAATGATGACATTTCTAGGAATGACAGGATTCAGCTCGGACTGGATACCTGATTATGCGTTAAAAACAGCTCCATTAAGAGAAATTATGAAAACAGCAGGACAACAGAGCTTAAAGGCGCAGTTAGTGTGGACTGTGGATGCATTAGAGGCGTTTGAAATGATGAAACAGGAAATGCAGTCGGCACCTGCATTAGCAGCCCCAGATTACACAAAACCATTTCTCTTGTATGTAGCAAATCGTAGTAATGGCTATGCCTCGGCTGTACTTATGCAAGAAACGTGTAGTGGACGGCGCAAACAAGCTTTAGCATACTACAGCACTAAATTGTATAATGTGGCACAGGGGTATCCCCCATGTTATCAGGGAGTGGTGCTATGCGTATGAAAAAGCAGCCACCATTACAATGGGTTACCCAGTAACAATATACACACATCACAAAATTGTGGAACTGATAGAGCAGGGCAGATTTGTTCTTACTCAAGCTAGAACTCTGGTATTTTCATCACTGTTGAATTACCCTGATGTAACCATTCAGCGCTGTACTACTGTGAATCCGGCAGACGTGGTGCCGTTAGACTTTGAAGGAAAGCCGCATGAGTGCGTGGCTGACTCGTTAGCATTTACCAGACTCAGACCAGATTTGGAGTCAGTACCTCTGGTGAATGCTGAGGAGTCATTCTTTGTGGATGGCTCATGCTACAGGGATCATGTGGGAAATCATGCGGGATTTGCTGTGGTACAGCAACAGGGGGACGAGTTCAGGGAGGTAAAATTAGAGCAATGTCCTCAGCCCTGTTCTGCTCAGTTAGCAGAACTCAAAGCGTTGACTGCGGCATGCGAAATGGGAAAGGGGAAAGCTGTAAATATATACACTGATTCGGCATATGCACACGGAGTATGTCATTTGTTTGGGGCAGTGTGGAAACAAAGAGGTTTTAAAAAGAGTGATGGCACGCCCATTCAACATTTTGAACAAATTTTAAAACTTATCACGGCTATGATGCAGCCAACAAAATTAGCCATAATAAAGTGTCAAGCGCACAAAAAAGGCAATGATTTTGTGATAAAAGGCAACAATGCCGCAGATGAGGCAGCAAAAAAGGCCTCAAACTGCACAACCGCGGTATTAGCACCAATGGTTTTGATAGAACCATTACCTCAGCCTGATGACATAATCAGGATACAGGAGCGAGCAGGACCATACGAGTGGTCAATGTGGCAGGCAAGAGGGGCCACTAAAGATGCAACAGGTTTGTGGAGATCCCACAAAGGAGACATTGTAGCGCCCACAGTGTTGCTAAACATACTAATAACAGATGCGCATGGGTTAGACCATTGCGCAAGGGGGGAAGTTATTAGAAAAATAAAACAACAAGGTTACTGGTCTCCTTATTTACAAAATATGGTAGACGATGCGTTGGCAAAATGCGAAGTGTGTGCGAAACATAATGTACGCAAAGGCGTAGCAACACCAATAGGGCACATACCGGTCCCAGAGGGACCGTTTAGACATCTTGTCATGGATTATGTGGACATGATAAAAAAAGTAAATGGCAAAAGATACATGCTTGTGGTAATGGATCGGTTCAGTAGATGGGTAGAGGCAGTACCATCGGCAGAACAAGGTGCAGCAACAGTGATTAAGTTTCTGACAAGAGAAATAATCCCTAGATTTGGCATACCTACTGAAATTAGTTCAGACAATGGATCAGCATTCATTCAAAAAACTGTGAAACAAATAGTACAGCAATTAAGAATGAAACAAAGACTGGGATGTGTTTATCACCCACAGTCACAAGGTATGGTAGAGAGGATAAACGGTACCCTCAAGGCCAAAATTAACAAAATTTGTGTCAGCACGAAACTTAACTGGATTGATGCATTACCGCTTGCTTTGATGAGTTATCGCATGCAAACTAACAGAATCACGCATTTAACACCGCATGAAATGCTTACGGGTCGACCCATGCCTGTCCCTGCGTGGAGGGGACCCTACAAAGGCCCCTCTCTGGAGCAGCTTCAGATGGAACTCAAAGCTATGCCCACAGCTGTACAGGTGGAAGGAAGCACCACATGGTACCATTTGAATCATTGTACTCGGGTTCCAAAGATAATTACTAGTATACCACCTAAAAGCATAGAAGATGAGCCAGGTGCAGGCCCGAATGGGTCCCAGGAGGGACCAGGATCGGGAACAGTGTAACACCCACTACTACAGAACCAAACAGTCCTCCAATTTAATACACCCAAAAAAATAAAAGATATTGCTGGACAAGATGTTGGAATTTGGGACTAGTTTGATTTAAAGTTGGGAAGTTGGGGGGCCATGTTCACTAGAGCAGGAATTATAATAACAGTAGTAGTTGTTATAGTGGGATTAATGTTCTGTTGTGTGATACCTCTGCTGAGATCTTTCCTGGTGCAGGCAACTGTTAAGCAGATTAATCCAGTTATGAGGTACCACGTGAATGGTCAAGGAGTGGTCCTCCAGGCTGTCAACATGAGGCATGAACTGGGTGATGATGAAGGCTGGCCTGATCTGAATCCAGTATCAGACTGGATCCCACAAGAGCCACACCCAGATACCTCATCTGAGAACAGCACAGACAGTGAGAAAGAGGTGGTATAAAGGAAATACAATAGACTGTATAAGGAGCAGAAGAGGACAGCAGGTTAGCCCGACTAGCATCCGAGACGGCTAGTTAGTCCACCTACTACGAGGGAGCTCCTCAAGAAAGCCAGAAGAATGATTTCTTATTATATAATTAGATTAATTACACTACACATAGTATAATCGAAAATTGTATTCTTGTGTATCATTTTATGTTTTTCTATTGTTTATTGTATAACCACAATATTATTTGTTTTTAAAAATTATTTTAATAGTAACTACATAATGCAAGGCTGCCTATAATACATGCACACGCTTAAATACATACTGAATAAAAATGTGGCTGGAGTGGTGAGTCTTTTACTCCTCCCTAGTCAAGAGTGGGGGGAGAGTTTTGGCTCTAAAACTCCCTGGAATGGATGACGACGAGAAGCACCAGTTGATTAAAAAAAAGGGGTTTATTAACCCGATAAGATTTGGGAAGGTTGCTTTTCCTCATTGTTCATTTTCAGATCTAAATTATTCTGTTGGGACTAAGTAAGTCCCAATGGGGGGATTATATAGGAAAATTTCTGTTAGAATAGTGTGGGACTCTGTAATGAGTATATATAATATATATATAGGGAATTGGTGCATAAGCAGGTTTATATGAATGTGTGTCTGAAGGAGAGAACGTGCAGCCAAGCACCGGATGAACTGACCTGTGGGATTAAAGGTCAAGGGAGTATCTTGGTGGGAAGTTGGTGATACAACTGAGAAAAACAATCATGTGATGATCTGTGTGACAGGAGGTCAGGGAATTACTTAAGTAAGCAGTTAAGGAAAGGACTGAGAAGATACCCAGATAAGGATAACCACATGTGCACATCAATATGTTATAGAGGTTTATATGATTGCTGAATAAGCTAGAAAACCTATGAAGTAATGCATATATTAAGGAGATCTCAATGTATGCAGCAGGCGATTGGCCATCGGACATTCTAAGATAGGAGGGCCTATACATGTTTTAACTGTATAAAACCTGTGGAATAAGGCTGAAAGGGTGTGACTTCATGAACTCACCCGGCTTTGTTAATCACTAATAAAGTTTGTATGGAAATGGCAAGCTCCTGTCTCTGAGAGAAATATTCTAAGAGAAAAAAGACACAACATACTATACATTATTTTTTACACAAGCCAAGTTATTCGCTGGCCTTGCTTAACGTTGCCAAGCAAGGTATATTGCTTGATAGTTAACTTAGTTAGCCTCCAATACTCATTTAAAACATTTTTTTCCGTGTCGTATTTTTTTATTATGTTTTGTCCATTTTGTGGCAAGGTCCTTTCAGTTCTGCAGTCGTTCTGCAATCACTGCGGGAAATGTATAACATTTTTACCGAAGGAACCAGGCCCGTAAAGCAACAAATGTCATGTCCTCTTGGTTTATGTAATAATAAAGCAATCTACATTCTATAATATCAGCCTTGTGTTTCATATTCTTGCTGTACTGATATACCTATTAGGCAATCCTAATCATGATGAAATCCATTAGAAGGCTGCCTCCTGATATCTGAAATCTGCCTACAGTAAAATTTCACATAACCATAGAATTTTATTTACAATTTTGACATGCCGATGTCGGTTTTACTTTTTAATCGAGTAAGTAATCGAGGCAGGGAAAACCACAGGAATGCGGTAGTGCTAACGTCATTTTGCAGAACATTTATCCGTATGCACGTTAACTTAAAAATATTATCACTCAATTTACCAGAGCACTTTCCACAAACTTTGCTGTTCCACTTTCAAAAGCGGTGTTTGTGATCTAAGCCGTCGGCTCGCCTATAGCCTACCTTTCACGCGTTTAATTTAGACAACGTAGCTAATTAAGAAACAAACATTGTTTCCCTTTTATGTAGCTACGGCCTGATTTTTTAAATCTCAAAATTAGCCGAGTGTGCCCCCTCCATAAATGAAGGTTAATGAAAGCGTTATGAATTAGCCTGCCCTATACACTTGAATAGCTCATTTGTTGTGCAGTTAGCGTCATGCAGCTACCAGTCCCGCTCTACTGGGTGAATCATGGCTAATACAGTTGCTATTTTCAAGGATTTACAGTATTTTTATATAGCTACCCGACAGTTAAGCTACCACTCACGATAATATTAATTGGTCAAGCCATTATCACGTCCATAAAAAGTGTTGACTTTATTTTATTTTTTAAAATAATCTAAACGTACTGCAGCGAGCGCGGAGAATGAGGGAGGGAGACAGCGGCTTGCAGTTCCGAATCGCTCAGCCGAGCTTCGTTTTATTAGCGCTACCTTACCAGCTCTCAAAAGAGCCTTTGGAATTTCTGCACAACAATTAGCTCAGCTAAGAAACACTTCTTCACACGAACAACTGAATCGCTTCAGACACTGCTTATATAGGAACTATATAGGCTGTGATTGGCGCACACACTTACCGATTCCTAGCCAATCACAGCCACACATAACAGACAGTTAAAATGGACAGTTACGTTTAAAACAAAACGCGGCTAACAAGTTAACGACACAATTTAAACACACACAGCACGTTATTTACAATTATGTACACCTTGACCGGGTAGCGGCTCACTACCCGCTCCTAGCTGGCCAGTTGACAATCCCCAGGTCGCCACAGTACTACAATTAGTAGCCTAGTTAGCAATTTGTCAGGACCACATGCAGGCTAAGTTAGCCTACATGGAGTTCATTTTGCTTTGGCGAGAGATCAATTTCGTTTTACATAAAATAACAGCTAATTAGTGTGTACCGTACTGTAGGCAACGTAGCCTACAATGAACGGGAAACGATAAGCCTGTTTTTTGTAGGTGACAGTGAACCACACGATTGGCTTAATGTAGGCAACTGTAATCAAGCTGCAGTTCCGTATAAGAACGAGTTTCCGTTATATTCCTGAAATTATTGGACTTGTTAATAGGCTTTATGTTAATATGTCTGCAAGAAAACTCAACTTTAATTTGTTCGGCAATATTGTGATAGTTGTTATGCCAGAAGAACAGCTTCTCGTTAAACTTGCTATGCAAATTGCACTCTCAGACTCACTCGTGCATACGTCATCTGGTCCCAGTATGCTTTGCGCACAGGCTAACTGTAGCATTTAGCTTTCAGGCTTAATAGAAACAGGATTTCAATTTAGAAACTCGGATTTCAATTTAGAAATGAGGATTTAAATTTAGAAACTCGGATTAACTTTTAGAAACAAGGATTTAATTTAGAAATAAGGATTTTGCTTTAGAAATGAAGATTTACATTTAGAAATAAGGATTTTGTTTTAGAAACGAGGATTTACATTTAGAAATAAGGATTTTGTATTAGAAATGAGGATTTCTATTTAGAATTATGGATTTTATTTTGGAAACTAAGATTTATATTAAGAAACAAGGATTTTGTTTTAGAAACAAGGATTGTTTTAGAAATGAGGATTGTGTTTTAGAAACGAGGATTTACATTTAGAAACAAGGATTTACATTTAGAAACAAGGATTTTTTAAAAAAAAACAAGGATTCAATTTAGAAATAAGGATTTTGTTTTAGAAACAAGAATTTATTTTTAGAAACGAGGATTTATTTTTAGAAAAGAGGATTTCTATTTAGAAACAAAGATTGCTTTTTAGAAATGTGGATTGCACCTCTGGGCCACCGTAGATTTCCAAAAAACATTTGATTCTATTTGGCACAAAAGTGGTGTAGGGGGTAAAACATACAACATAATGAAATCAATGTACACAGACAATAAATGCAGCATCAAAATTGGCAACAAAAGAACAAATCTATTCACCCAGAGATGCGGAGTACACCAAGGCTGCAACTTGAGCCCCACTCTATTCAACATATACATACATTAATTTCACTAAGTTGGAGCTATCTGCAGCTCCTGGTCTTGCTCCTTAAATTTGTGCTCTATGCAGACAACCTAGTTCTACTGTTGCCCACCATCCAAGGGCTACAGCAGAACTTGAACCTGCTAGAACAGTACTGCCAGACATGGGCCCTGGCAGTAAACATGAAAAAGACCAGAACCACAATCTTCCAAAAAAAGATACAAATCTCAGGGAACTACATCAAATTTCACACTCGGGACAAATTCCATAGAAACATGCAGACAATGCAATTACTTAGGTTTGAAAATAATTTCCACAGAAAATTTCAATCCTGCAGTGAATGAACTGAAGAAGAAAGCATGCAGGGCTTTTTATGCCATAAAACAACACATTTACATTGAAATTCCAATTAGAATTTGGCTTAAACTATTTAAGTCAGTAATTGAACCAATTGCCCTGCATGGCAGCGAAGTGTGGGGTCCACTTTCAAATCAAAATTTAGCAAAATGGGACAAACAGTCAATTGAAACCCTGTGTGCAGAGCTCTGTACAAACATCTTGTACAAACATGAACAAAGAAAAACAGCAAACAATGCATGCAGGGCTGAGTTAGGCTATATCCATTATTAATCAGAACACAAAAAAGATAACTCAAATTTTGGAACCACACACACTACAAGTTTTTCTTAAAATAACACAACATTAACTTTTTGGTTTCTGCCAACTATTTTAGCAATATTATGCAATGATCAACACCAAATCAAAAGCAAAAGTACTTTAACCAATTATAGTATATAGTATAGTATATCTGTATATTGTTGAAGCAATATACGCCATCTGAATTTTGATTACCTGAACTAGCAATAAAACACAGTAGACAGATCTACAGTATGCTGTTTAACTAAAAATATATTTTATGTTTCTTTTTCAATCTCATCATTCATTAGGGGTTCCATGGGAATGTCCGGCTTTTCCTGGATTGGCTGGCTAACGAGTCCTTTTCTGGAATGAAAGATATGCATAATTAGGCAGTGGAAAACTATTTTTATAGTCTTACTGACTAATCTTTGAATCGATTTAAAAATGACTTCCATCAGTTACAGAAAAAAATTGGTTTAATATTGGAGGATGTTAAGCAGGCCACCCACCCTGGATTTGAACCTACAATTTGAATCTGATTACATGTTTACTGCTCAGATTGCAATGGCAGTTATGAACAGCATTACAAAATCATATAACTTAAGATAATATGATACAATTTAACTGTGTTCTTGTGTTACTGAACCTTGTTTGTTCCACATCTTCTATAGTTTCTGGTAGAGGCTTGTCCTTAGTTTCTGGAAGTAAACTTGCTACCAGTGCGGCGGTAATGGCCACTGTACACATAATAACTTGGGGGAGAGGTTCCCAGAAATCATCCAATAATATTATGAGTGGAGCAATGGACACGCCCACCCGAGCCATGCAGGAATTGTAGCCGATGCCATTTTGTCTGCAATAAAAAAAATGCAGGATTCATACTCCATCAACCTCAAAATGTGCTAAATCAGATATTAACAAACCAAGCTTGTTAACATTATTCAACTTTGTAGTTTAATAGCCAGTGAATATTCTGCATTAATGGTGAAAGTTTAAGAACTATTTCCACCATACTGATCGGTAATTTCGAGATTTGGGCGCCCAAAGAACGGCTCCGCTCGGCTTTACAATGGAGTCCAATGGGGCGCATTTAGACTTCAAACAAGTCCAGTAAACCTGTTATTTGGAAGTGAAAACAAGTGTGAAAGTTGAAATTTAGAATGGTTTAACCAATTATAGTATATACTATATACTATATTTGGTTACTATTATTAGTTAATAGTAACCAACATGCAACACAGAGTATGCAACAACATGTATTTAAATTTGAATCTCAGCAAATAAATGTCTACATTCTCACTGGTTTTCACTTCCTAATAACAAGTTTAGATAAACTGGACTTGTTTGAATTCTCATGCCTCGCGAATTATTTGCGAACCAATTGTCCAAGGTAAACGTTGCTATGGTTACATGCGTTTTCACTGTCATCTCGAGATCGGGGGAGGAGACTTCTGTTACTTGTACAGACCTAAATACTGAATTCATTGCACTCTGCTGTTTATATGTACAGTTCACAGGGAGTGACTACCGTAATCACTCTCATCAGTCACGCCCAAAAACTGGCAGTGTGTACGTAGCTAGTGATGAGTAGAATGTGGAAACTCCACCCATTAAAGCAGGGGTGTCCAATCTTTTCCAAAACATGTCCGGTGTGGGTGCAGGTTTTTGTTTTAACCCAGCACAACTACACCTAATTCAACTATTGAACTAATCATGGTCTTCAATCCAGACTTTGATGAGTGCAATCAGGTGTCTTAACGCTGGGCTAAAATGAAAACCTGAAGCCAGACTGGCCCTTTTCCGATAAGACTGGACACCCCTGCATAAAGAGTTCACAAGGCCTCGCTCTCCAATCGCTGCATATTCTGCCAATGTGGTACAGCTCACCTGACAACGGTAGGGTAGAGCTCTGACGTGTACAGGAACACTGTGGTGAAGGAGGCTGATGCACAACCTTTTCCGAGGATAGCGACGATAGAGCGACACAGCGACATATCTGAGGAAGGGACCAGACGCAAGCAGGATGTATAATCACATTGCTACAATCTCTTTCCACAAACAAAAGATAAAGAAATGATGTCACATTCAATGTTTGTCATATAATATTGAACATAGAGACTTCAACTCTGGTCCTGGAGAACCACAGGGTATAATGATTTTTTCTTTTCACTTTAAAATCAGCATCCAATTTAGACCCAAGAAACCAGGTTATGTCAGTTAAATGTGTAGCAAACTACTTTAATTAAGCAGTTATCAGCTGGAGAATGCTGTTCCTGGAGGGCTGTAGAGGTTTCTGGATTCAGTTATGATCTTCTGCTGCCAGTTATGTATTTAGTGCACTATTGCTAACTCACATTTTAGCTCTATTGCTATCCGAGACTAGGGTTGTTCCTGCGACAGATGCAGAAATAGTGGTTACCTTTTGGGACAAATATGTTTATTGCCAGACAGAGTCCTGCCCCAAGCAGAGCCCCCACCTCAACGCTTCTTCTGCCGATTTTATCCAGTAAGTAATAGACTGTCAGTTTGGCAGGCACCTCTATGATAGCATATGCACACTGGGTTAAATAGATGTTCATCCCAAACCCAGTAATGTTGAAGCTGATTCCATAAAATGTTAAGGCAATTCCAAACCTAATGGGGAAAAAAACATGTTATTGGTGCATTTTTCCAATGGTTTATTATATTGCTCATCTTAGTCAAGTGAGTAGACCTCTGTAATATCCAGTAAGTAGCCCTGGATAAGGGTGTATAATGTAAATATCATGTTAGGTACATTGTTAGTTGAGCCCAGGTAAGTCTTGACATGGTGCAACAGTTTCTATCAAAACCTTTACGGAAAAGCAATACTTTGCAGTGTATTGAAATTAAATATATTATGAAGATCAGATTTTTTATCTGCACAACAGATGGGCAAAAACAAATTATTTCTGTTTTTGGATATTGCAATAAAAATTTTAATTACACATTGTTGTAAAATATATTTATCATATTTTCCCCCAAAGTACAATATTTGGAATATATCCCAGAACAATCCATTTCTGTACGGAAATACTGTATATTATGAACTCAACACAATCATTAAAAAGCACATATCTTAAGTATAGTGAGATATGAGTACCATATGATACCAGTTAGCAGAGCCAGTCTCCTCATCTTTGGGGTTCTCACCAGATCCAAATAGGTGTAGGTCTTCTGTCCTTTTCCCAACACAACTATATTAGACAGTGTCTGTGGAGACCAACAGTTGTGTGTGAACATCTCTTAAGGGCATGTTTGGCATGCTTTTGGGATGAAGCGACTTTTGACCATTTAAATTCCAAATACACACTGCACACTGTATTTACCTCTAGCTTGATCTTTTCTGAAAACCCCTCTCTCCTGTTAACTTTGGCACACGTCTGCAAGTAATAGTGAGCCCTGTCTACCTTCCCATTTGCAATCAACCACCTTGCAGACTCTGGGATCCACCTACATGGAATTTAAAGGCAAAATTAATCATATAATTACATTAAAGACACTATAAAATAACGGCGTGAAAAATTACCTCCAAGACAGTATAGCGAGCAATAGCGGGGAGGTGACAGCAACAGTCAACCACCGCCAGTCATTCACAAAATATGCGATTCCAGATAGCAATATGCTACCAAAGGTCCATGCCAAGCTGTCAATAACTCTGACCAACTTCCTGTGCTCGATGTCAACCCACTCCAAACCTGTACAAGCACAACATACAAGGTTTCGATCAATAGAAATAAGTTTGTATTTTACATTTGTCTGTAGTGTTTCTTCTATTATTCAAAGCAGGCAACAGCACTTCTATAGTACTTCAAGTTATTGATTATAATATTGTATCTCTATAACAGCCTCCATCATTGGACCCCGTTTTGTTCATTTATTATTTTTATTAATGTTTATGACCATGTTTTGCAAGTTTTACATCCCAACCCACAGTTTTGTACACATAATTCTTAATGCACCATTTTCCTAATCTAGGGCCTGATTTACTAAGACCTTTAGCATATGCAAAACCTTTTAGTACATGCAACACTAATAACACAAAAAATTATTGGTGCAAAACAAATCCCCGACCAAGCATTGGTCATGTTATTAGTTTTGTGTGTGCTAAAATTTTTTACTCATGCTAAAGGTCCCCTAATGTTTTAAATCTGTATTCTTTTATAAAATAAAAAACAACTTTTCTCAGCCTTTTCCTGGGATTTTGAGGATAGGCAGAGGATTGAAATGGTTAAGATACTAACAGGGTTTCACTTGAAACTGCACTATAACAAAGACGACAATATTTGGTGTTAAAAGAGGCGTACCACTCACTGAGAACAGTAGAAATAATGCTGATCCCAGTGATTCCGAATCCAGTGAAAAACCTCATTACTGCAAACATCAGGAAGGAGGATGAAAAGGCGCTGGCCAGTCCAAAGACCATCCCTGACAAATAGGACACCAACAGCATCGACTTCCTCCCATATCTGCAAACGAGTGGTTAAGCCATTTTGAAAATAGCATAAGGATAGATAACTGCCTAATTGTTGTCACATATGTGCCTAGCATGTAATGTAGCCTTTGGTTAGAAAAGTGCTGACAGGTGATATTAAATTGAAATTGGAACAAAATTTGTATTATTAATAGAAACACACACGAACACACTATTCTATTTTTACATGATTAAAATGAATTCTCAACCTGGGATCTGTAATTTCTCACTTCCCAAAGAATTATAGAACACTGATATTACACTAGCCTACACTATACACTACACCATTATTATAATGCTCAACGCATAGGCCTATTCGCAAAACGCACAGACGCACATGACTCAGCAGAAAACTGCGTGAAACTAAATTAGTTAAACACAAACGCACTGTGGTTCGGACCGCAAATAAACTCGACAGAAAGACACGAAAGTAAAATTAAGTTTTTATTTTTGCCAACTGAAAGGTTACCTGTCACTGAGGCTACCAAATACCACAGCGCCGATCATCACTCCAACAAAGAAAATGGTAGCAGTAGCTTTATTCAAGCTTCTCTTGTCACAAACCAGGTCCCACTTCAGGAGATAGATATAGAGATAGAGCAAGATAGATAGACAAAGCTTTACTTTCACATTGAGATATTTAAAATGGATAGCTAAAATAAACAAGCATGCGTTTTACAGACATTACAGTAAAGTTGCCTACAGTGCACAGACAGACGTGTGTGCTTTGACTGTTTACATACTTGCAATGTACACAATAGTCTACATAATCTGTCCTCAGCATCTTAGCTTTATTGAATGGTGAGAAAGCACGTTTACCCCTGTAATGTGTTCTTGCTGCATCATTGTCAATGCCTTGATATTTAACCTTGTATAGCACAGAAAAATGGACATGACAATGCAATAACAACGAAAAGGGTCATAAATTGCAATAGCCTGATAATTAAAGTATCCAATGCCATTTAGCCTGTAAAGCAACCAGGCTATTTACTTTATGTGAATTGCCTACTGTTGCTGATAATTCATGTTAGCAAGCTTATAATTGTTAGGAAACCTGGGAAAAAAATTTAATCTACATTTGTTCGGTCATTTTTGACAAATGTGTTAATATTTCAGGTATCTTAGCCTCCTGAAAAGAACAAGTCTTGGTGGCCACACACAAAGGTTCGTCCCTGAAAGAGACTTACCTCCGTTGCTAAAGTTGAAGAAAAGGTGCTGGTGTCATACACCCACCCATATTGACATGATACGGCAGGTATCTCCGTAGCGTTGGAAGAGTTGTAGTACAGCAGGTGAAACTGAGGTTCTGCGAACATTTTACAAGAACTCAGACTCCCATCATCCTGTGCTGGAATGCTGACGGTAAGCCGCTGATCCTGGGTCAGATTCGCAAGGACTTCCCCGTCATCCAGACCGCCGATGTCACAGCGGTGATCAGTTACGGCTGCGATGAAGTTGTGAACTAAGAAGTGACAAGGTAGTGTAAACCGTGCCACAAAGATGAGGCTTATCATCATAATCTGAAACCTTCCAAAGCCATTGGTTTCAGCCAGGACATCTTCAAACTTCATTTTAATCCAAGTCTATTTACAGGAGAAGCAGAACGCGAAAAAACAATAATGTAGACCTGTCATCCAAGCTGGTGAGGTAAAGGCTATTCTGCTCAACGAGTCGGCATTCAGTTTAGGCACTTCATGGTCAAGGAGATTGATTGAGTGTTGAATAATAACCTGTTAACTGTCGATGACGAGAGTATAGAGAATCACCTTTCTGCTTGTCCGTGGGTTTTTTTTAAAAACAGGTCACGATACGGATTCATACGCCTTTCGTTGTATATGATACTGGTAATTGGCTTATTTTTAACCAACCTCTCCCCCCGTGGTAATGTATTTGTTTTTCTAAGCCGTACATAAAAACAGGAATGCGCAACTTTAGTGAGCTATAACATGTATCAAGGTCAAGTTAGCACAAGCTTGTTTGGAATTTGATTTGGGATCATAGAAACCACTTCAAGGGGGGAAAAAACAGCTGTGCGACAATCCTCTAGAGTCTAGACAAAGGAATCAATGTGTAAATAATTTTGTACCTGCAAATCTGCCAAAATTTGAAAATTAAAGAAGGGAGGCATTTAGGTCAATGCCAGAACTATCTCCAAATTTATATGAAGCCTTTTAAATACTCAGATACTCAGTTTAAATGAGGTAAAGGTACATCACAAAGAGTATGGTTTTACTTGAGATAAAATCGCCATAGTACCTTATATCTATGCTTAAAATGGGATTGTGATATTTACAAAGATACACAAATGCTCCATGAGACTCATTACTTGAATACTTAATTAAAAGAGACAAAAAAAGCAGTTTTCTTGCATTAACATTGGCTTTGTCTTGATATAATATTTTCACTGTCTTCCAGTTCCCATGTCTTGCATTAATAATTAATCAGATATAATTAATAAATGGCAAGGCAGGTCCATGTTATGTGGTTGTTGATTTTAGGTACAGACTTATCAAATCAAAAACATAGAGATCCAAACAATATAGATTTACTCCTTAATTACTGTGAAATTTTGAAGCAATACCAGGGGTGGAGAGTACTTGAGTAATTGTACTTTGTTACAATACTTAAGTACTGTTTTTGGGTATTTGTACTTTACTCGAGTATTATTAAGTTTGTATACTTGTAATTTTACTCAATTACATTTCAGAGAAAAAAAACATACTTTTTACTCCTTACATTTAAAATGCAGACTTTCAAAGTACAAAGTACAAATCTCGCAGGTCCAAAGATTTTAATTAATATATTCTCTGGCCTAACATTAACGTTATTAATCCTGCGGCCGCACTTTATTTGAAACAGCCAATCAAATCCCCATCAATGGAAAATTAAGCCGCCCATACCCATGCTGATTGGTCCTTGTGCAATACTAGAAAGCGGGGATCTTTGATTAGACACCTGCTATCAAAATAACTATTTGACAAGAACCTTAGGATGTGCAATGTCGAACCCACGTATAAAAAAACTGAACTAAACCCTTAATTTTCACGGTTGTAGTTTGGCCAACTTCACAACTGGATGCTATGATGTGAATGCCGTCCATGTTAGTTTACCTCTACATGTTTTTTCAAATTAGTTGGAGAAGTGCATTAAATCATTTTAATGCAAACAAAGTGTCCTCTGTTCTTTAATTTCAGCATTGTCCATCGCAGAATTCATTCCATTGTGGGCCGAGTGTATGCTGGGTTTCATTCCAGCCTTGCCTAAACACCAGCTGATGATTTCACTAATTAGCTCACCTCTTCAACTAACTCACCTGGTGCAATATGGTATGTATACACTCGGCCCATGATGGAATGAGTTTGAGACCCCTTGTCTATCCCTTGCAATACAAAAGTTTTTACTTTTACTTTTTACTACTTAAGTACATTTAAAAGTAGGAACTTTTTGACTTTTACTCAAGTGTATTTTTAGCCAGATACTCTGACTTTTACTTGAGTAAGATTTTGAGACAGTATCCATACTTTCACTTAAGTATAATTTCTGGGTACTTTTTACACCCCTGAGCAATACAAACATATGCTCAGATTCAGAATCAAAGGCACAATGTACCTGCAAACAACTGACATTAATCAAAGAATCCATGAACACAAACCGTTTCTGGGAAAACTGGATGAATCTCAATAAAATTAAACCAGATAAATTGGCCATACAAAATGGAGAATTGTGGATTAACCATTTTAAAACATTGTATGAAACAATACCTTTAGTCATAAAGACCAAAATCATATCCAAAAATGTTTTTATTATTATTATTATTATTATTATTATTATTATTATTATTATTATAATCCATTGGACTCCCATTACTGAGCAGCAGCTGAAAGAAAGACTTCAGAATCTCAAACCTAGTAATGGCCTGATTGTATCCTAAATTAGATGCTTAAACATCGCAGCAAAGAATTACAATTGGCTATTCTCAAATTGTTGCATTTGGTTCCTGTGTAGGTTATGTCCCTGACATTTGAAATCTTGGGACTCATAACTCCTATTTTTAAAAATGGAGACAAATTCGACCCCAGCCATTACCGACACGATTGTGTGAAAAAATAACCTGGGGAAGGTTCTCTGTGGCATAATTAACACAAGACTAATAGACTTCCTTACTAAGCACAATGTCCTGAGTAAAAGTCAAATTGTAATTCTTCCAAATTGCCGCACATCTGACCACATGTACACCCTATACACCCTAATTGGCATATACAGCATATTAACCAAAGATTTTTAAAATGTATGCCCGTTTTATAGATTTCCAAAAAACATTTGATTCTATTTGGCACAAAAGTGGTGTAGGGGGTAAAACATACAACATAATGAAATCAATGTACACAGACAATAAATGCAGCATCAAAATTGGCAACAAAAGAACAAATCTATTCACCCAGAGATGCGGAGTACACCAAGGCTGCAACTTGAGCCCCACTCTATTCAACATATACATACATTAATTTCACTAAGTTGGAGCTATCTGCAGCTCCTGGTCTTGCTCCTTAAATTTGTGCTCTATGCAGACAACCTAGTTCTACTGTTGCCCACCATCCAAGGGCTACAGCAGAACTTGAACCTGCTAGAACAGTACTGCCAGGCATGGGCCCTGGCAGTAAACATGAAAAAGACCAGAACCACGATCTTCCAAAAAAAGATACAAATCTCAGGGAACTACATCAAATTTCACACTCGGGACAAATTCCATAGAAACATGCAGACAATGCAATTACTTAGTTTTGAAAATAATTTCCACAGAAAATTTCAATCCTGCAGTGAATGAACTGAAGAAGAAAGCATGCAGGGCTTTTTATGCCATAAAACAACACATTTACATTGAAATTCCAATTAGAATTTGGCTTAAACTATTTACGTCAGTAATTGAACCAATTGCCCTGCATGGCAGCGAAGTGTGGGGTCCACTTTCAAATCAAAATTTAGCAAAATGGGACAAACAGTCAATTGAAACCCTGCGTGCAGAGCTCTGTACAAACATTTTACATGTACAAAGAAAAACAGCAAACAATGCATGCAGGGCTGAATTAGGCTATATCCATTATTAATCAGAACACAAAAAAGAGAACTGAAATTTTGGAACCACACACACTACAAGTTTTTCTTAAAATAACACAACATTAACTTTTTGGTTTCTGCCAACTATTTTAGCAATATTATGCAATGATCAACACCAAATCAAAAATTTAGTACTTTAACCAATTATAGTATATAGTATAGTATATCTGTATATTGTTGAAGCAATATACGCCATCTGAATTTTGATTACCTGAACTAGCAATAAAACACAGTAGACAGATCTACAGTACTGGATGCTGTTTAACTAAAAAGATATTTTATGTTTCTTTTTCAATCTCATCATTCATTAGGGGTTCCATGGGAATGTCCGTCTTTTCCTGGATTGGCTGGCTAACGAGTCCTTTTCTGGAATGAAAGATATGCATAATTAGCCAGTGGAAAACTATTTTTATAATCTTACTGACTAATCTTTGAATCAATTTAAAAAGGACTTCCATCAGTTACAGAAAAAAATGGTTTAATATTGGAGGATGTTAAGCAGGCCACCCACCCTGGATTTGAACCTACAATTTTCTGATTACATGTTTACTGCTCAGATTGTAATGGCAGTTATGAACAGCATTACAAAATCATATAACTTAAGATATTATGATACAAGTTAACTGTGTTCTTGTGTTACTGAACCTTGTTTGTTCCACATCTTCTATAGTTTCTGGTAGACGTTTGTTCTTAGTTTCTGGAAGTAAACTTGCTACCAGTCCGGCGGTAATGGCCACTGTACACATAATAACTTGGGGGAGAGGTTCCCAGAAATCATCCAATAATATTATGAGTGGAGCAATGGACACGCCCAGCCGAGCCATGCAGGAATTGTAGCCCAAGCCATTTTGTCTGCAATAAAAAAAATGCAGGATTCATACTCCATCAACCTCAAAATGTGCTAAATCAGATATTAACAAACCAAGCTTGTTAACATTATTCAACTTTGCAGTTTAATAGCCAGTGAATATTCTGCATTAATGGTGAAAGTTTAAGAACTATTTCCACCATACTGATCGGTAATTTCGAGATTTGGGCGCCCAAAGAACGGCTCCGCTCGGCTTTACAATGGAGTCCAATGGGGCGCATTTAGACTTCAAACAAGTCCAGTAAACCTGTTATTTGGAAGTGAAAACAAGTGTGAAAGTTGAAATTTAGAATGGTTTAACCAATTATAGTATATACTATATACTATATTTGGTTACTATTATTAGTTAATAGTAACCAACATGCAACACAGAGTATGCAACAACATGTATTTAAATTTGAATCTCAGCAAATAAATGTCTACATTCTCACTGGTTTTCACTTCCTAATAACAAGTTTAGATAAACTGGACTTGTTTGAATTCGCATGCCTCGCGAATTATTTGCGAACCAATTGTCCAAGATAAACGTTGCTATGGTTACATGCGTTTTCACTGTCATCTCGAGATCGGGGGAGGAGACTGACATCTGTTACTTGTACAGACCTAAATACTGAATTCATTGCACTCTGCTGTTTATATGTACAGTTCACGGGGAGTGACTACCGTAATCACTCTCATCAGTTAGGTAGTCACTCCCAAAAACTGTCAGTGTGTACGTAGCCAGTGATGAGCAGAATGTGGAAACTCCACCCATTAAAGCAGGGGTGTCCAATCTTTTCCAAAACATGTCCGGTGTGGGTGCAGGTTTTTGTTTTAACCCAGCACAACTACACCTAATTCAACTATTGAACTAATCATGGTCTTCAATCCAGACTTTGATGAGTGCAAGCAGGTGTCTTAATGCTGGGCTAAAATGAAAACCTGAAGCCAGACTGGCCCTTTTCCGATAAGACTGGACACCCCTGCTTAAAGAGTTCACAAGGCCTCGCTCTCCAATCGCTGCATATTCGCTGCATATTCTGCCGATGTGGTACAGCTCACCTGACAACGGTAGGGTAGAGCTCTGACGTGTACAGGAACACTGTGCAGAAGGAGGCTGCTGCACAACCTTTTCCGAGGATAGCGACGATAGAGCGACACAGCGACATATCTGAGGAAGGGACCAGACGCAAGCGGGATGTATAATCACATTGCTACAATCTCTTTCCACAAACAAAAGATAAAGAAATGATGTCACATTCAATGTTTGTCAGATAATATTGAACATAGAGACTTCAACTCTGGTCCTGGAGAGCCACAGGGTATAATGTTTTTTCTTTCCACTTTAAAATCAGCATCCAATTTAGACCCAAGAAACCAGGTTATGTCAGTTAAATGTGTAGAAAACTACTTTAATTAAGCAGTTATCAGCTGGAGAATGCTGTTCCTGGAGGGCTGTACAGGTTTCTGGATTCAGTTATGATCTTCTGCTGCCAGTTATGTATTTAGTGCACTATTGCTAACTCACATTTTAGCTCTATTGCTATCCAAGACTAGGGTTGTTCCTGCGACAGATGCAGAAATAGTGGTTACCTTTTGGGACAAATATGTTTATTGCCAGACAGAGTCCTGCCCCAAGCAGAGCCCCCACCTCAACGCTTCTTCTGCCAATTTTATCCAGTAAGTAATAGACAGTCAGTTTGGCAGGCACCTCTATGGTAGCATACACACACTGGGTTACATAGATGTTCATCCCAAACCCGGTAATGTTGAAGCTGATTCCATAAAATGTTAAGGCAATTCCAAACCTAATGGGGAAAAAAACATGTTATTGGTGCATTTTTCCAATGGTTTATTATATTGCTCATCTTAGTCAAGTGAGTAGACCTCTGTTTGTAATATCCAGTAAGTAGCCCTGGATAAGGGTGTATAATGTAAATATCATGTTAGGTACATTGTTTAAGTTGAGCCCAGGTAAGTCTTGACATGGTGCAACAGTTTGTATCAAAACCTTTACGGAAAAGCAATACTTTGCAGTGTATTGAAATTAAATATATTATGAAGATCAGATTTTTTATCTGCACAACAGATGGGCAAATACAAATTATTTCTGTTTTTGGATATTGCAATACAATTTTTAATTACACATTGTTGTAAAATATATTTATCATATTTTCCCCCAAAGTACAATATTTGGAATACATCCCAGAACAATCCATTTCTGTAAGGAAATACTGTATATTATGAACTCAACACAATCATTAAAAAGCACATATATTAAGTATAGTCAAATATGAGTACCATATGATACCAGTTAGCAGAGCCAGTCTCCTCATCTTTGGGGTTCTCACCAGATCCAAATAGGTGTAGGTCTTCTGTCCTTTTTCCAACACAACTATATTAGACAGTGTCTGTGGAGACCAACAGTTGTGTGTGAACATCTCTTAAGGGCATGTTTGGCATGCTTTTGGGATGAAGCGACTTTTGACCATTTCAATTCCAAATACGCACTGCACACTGTATTTACCTCTGGCTTGATTTTTTCTGAAAACCCCTCTCTCCTGTTAACTTTGGCACACGTCTGCAGGTAATAGTGAGCCCTGTCTACCTTCCCATTTGCAATCAACCACCTTGCAGACTCTGGGATCCACCTACATGGAATTTAAAGGCAAAATTAATCATATAATTACATTAAAGACACTATAAAATAACGGCATGAAAAATTACCTCCAAGACAGTATAGCGAGGGCTAGCGGGGAGGTGACGGCAACAATCAACCACCGCCAGTCATTCACAAAATATGCGATTCCAGATAGCATTAGGCTACCAAAGGTCCATGCCAAGCTGTCAATAACTCCGACCAACTTCCTGTGCTCAATGTCAACCCACTCCAAACCTGTACAAGCACAACATACAAGGTTTTGATCAAGAGGAATCAGTTGGTATTTTACATTTATTTGTAGTGTTTATTGTATCACTCACAGCAGGCAACAGCACTTCTATAGTACTTCAAGTTATTGATTATAATATTGTATCTCTATAACAGCCTCCATCATTGGACCCCGTTTTGTTCATTTATTATTTTTATTAATGTTTATAACCATGTTTTGCAAGTTTTACATCCCAACCCACAGTTTTGTACACATAATTCTTAATGCACCATTTTCCTAATCTAGGGCCTGATTTACTAAGACCTTTAGCATATGCAAAACCTTTTAGTACATGCAACACTAATAACACAAAAAATGATTGGTGCAAAACAAATCCCCGACCAAGCATTGGTCATGTTATTAGTTTTGTGTGTGCTAAAATTTTTTACTCATGCTAAAGGTCCCCTAATGTTTTCAATCTGTATTTTTTTATAACATAAAAAACAACCTTTTCTCAGCCTTTTCCTGGGATTTTGAGGATAGCAGAGGATTGAAATGGTTAAGATACTAACAGGGTTTCACTTGAAACTGCACTATAACAAAGACGACAATATTTGGTGTTAAAAGAGGCGTACCACTCACTGAGAACAGTAGAAATAATGCTGATCCCAGTGATTCCGAATCCAGTGAAAAACCTCATTATTGCAAACATCAGGAAGGAGGATGAAAAGGCGCTGGCCAGTCCAAAGACCATCCCTAACAAATAGGACACCAACAGCATCGGTTTCCTCCCATATCTGCAAACGAGTGGTTAAGCCATTTTGAAAATAGCATAAGGATAGGTAACTGCCTAATTGTTGTCACATATGTGCCTAGCATGTAATGTAGCCTTTGGTTAGAAAAGTGCTGACAGGTGATATTAAATTGAAATTGGAACAAAATTTGTATTATTAATAGAAACACACACAAACACACTATTCTATTTTTACATGATTAAAATGAATTCTCAACCTGGGATCTGTAATTTCCCACTTCCCAAAGAATGATAGAACACTGATATTACACTAGCCTACTACACCATTATTATAATGCTCAACAGCAAATAAACTCGACAGAAAGACACGAAAGTAAAATTAAGTTTTTATTTTTGCCAACTGAAAGGTTACCTGTCACTGAGGCTGCCAGATACCACAGCGCCGATCATCACTCCAACAAAGAAAATGGTAGCAGTAGCTTTATTCAGGCTTCTCTTGTCACAAACCAGGTCCCACTTCAGAAGATAGAGATAGAGCAAGATAGATAGACAGAGCTTTACTTTCACATTGAGATATTTAAAATAGATAGCTAAAATAAACAAGCATGTGTTTTACAGACATTAACAGTAAAGTAGCCTACAGTGCATTGACTGTTTACATACTTGCAATGTACACAATAGTCTACATAATCTGTCCTCAGCATCTTAGCTTTATTTAATGGTGAGAAAGCACGTTTACCCCTGTAATGTGTTCTTGCTGCATCATTGTTAATGCCTTGATATTTCACCTTGTATAGCACAGAAAATGGACATGACAATGCAATAGCAATAACAACGAAAAGGGTCATAAATTGCAATAGCCTGATAATTAAAGTATCCAATGCCATTTAGCCTGTAAAGCAACCAGGTCGAGGCTATTTACTTTATGTGAATTGCCTACTGTTGCTGATAATTCATGTTAGCAAGCTTATAATTGTTAGGAAACCTGGAAAAAAAAAATCTACATTTGTAATGTGTTAATATTTCAGGTATCTTAGCCTCCTGAAAAGAACAAGTCTTGATGGCCACACACAAAGGTTCGTCCCTGAAAGAGACTTACCTCCGTTGCTAAAGTTGAAGAAAAGGTGCTGGTGTCATACACCCACCCATATTGACATGATACGGCAGGTATCTCCGTAGCGTTGGAAGAGTTGTAGTACAGCAGGTGAAACTGAGGTTCTGCGAACATTTTACAAGAACTCAGACTCCCATCATCCTGTGCTGGAATGCTGACGGTAAGCCGCTGATCCTGGGTCAGATTCGCAAGGACTTCCCCGTCATCCAGACCGCCGATGTCACAGCGGTGATCAGTTACGGCTGCGATGAAGTTGTGAACTAAGAAGTGACAAGGTAGTGTAAACCGTGCCACAAAGATGAGGCTTATGATCATAATCTGAAACCTTCCAAAGCCATTGGTTTCAGCCAGGACATCTTCAAACTTCATTTTTATCAAAGGTTATTGACAGGAGAAGCAGAACGCCAAACAACAAAAACAGGTAGCCTACACGGATGGTCTCACTCATCACGTCGCTTCAGAATCGGATTCATACGCCTTAATTTTGTTGTAGGCCTATATGATAGAGCTGAGCTTATTTTTAACCAACCTCTCCCCCTGTGGTAATGTATTTGTTTGCCTAAGATACATAAAAGACAATGCAGCTTTGCTGATCAGTGCGAATGCACACCCATTGTGAGTAACGTTTTAAAGGTTTCCTAGAATAACGTCTTTCCATTGGTATCTTTATATATACACTGCTGTCCACCTCTAAGATATTGCAACACAGTTTAATCCATTCGTGCTAATTTAACTCAACAGGGATGACTTAACACTGGGAACTTTACTGTGAATGTTATTCTTTATTTTTGATCACTTATCAACTAAAATGTACAAGACAAAATGTGGAGTTGCATGGAGATCGCACTCTCACTTGTACTAAGCCTTTGTGTTTATAAATTATATTCCACAGTCATCCATCTATTTCTCCATCACACATCTTGTATTAGCCTACATACACATAATTACATAGTTCAAAACACTCACACGCACACGCGCACACATACTAACTTACATACATCATAAGAGCCTTCTAAAGGTGGATAATCTGATCTGGCTGGTCGCTCTCCCTGTGTGCATTCATTCGTGAATAGACTTTGTCCGTTTGAACCATTTGGAATTTGACTTGGAATTTGTCTTAGAAACCACGTTAAGGTGAAAAACAACAGCTGTGCGAGAATCATCTGCAAATCAGTGAAAATTAGAAAATTAAACAAAATGCAGGCGTTTAGGTCTATGTCAAAACTATCTCAAAATCGACGCCACATGAAGCCTTTTAAAATATTCGAATTTGTTTTATTTAATATTCAAATTGTTATCAGACAATCTTAAACTTAGTAAAACAGTCAAACATAACTGAAATACATGTATTCAACGAGGTAAAAGGTATGTCACAAAAGAGTATGGTTTTACTCGAGCTAGAATGTCTTTAGTATTTCATCACATACTTTCAATGGGATTTCAATGGGATTGTGATACTTACAGATACACAAATGCTACACGAGACTTGAGAATACTACTTTAAAAGCAACAACAAATTGTATTAACATTGGTTTTGTCTTCATACAATTTTCTGAAGATGTTCTGCCTGTCTTACAGTTCCCATGTATGACGTTCTCTTATGAATGTCAAGGCAGGTGCAGGATATGGCCGTTGAAGTTTCAGTGGGAGGAAAGTCGGGCCTCTGGGTCAGCACGCAAATGTCTTTTTCTGTAACAAAGATGCAACCGCACCTTAGCAAATACAGGTATTTATATCAATATATTGGAAGAATGCAAAGCACTGTTTCATAGCAGGTTTGCAAGGCTTTTCCTGATCCTGCACGAGCCAGGGGCAACATTGCTGACCGAAACCCATCCTCCTCTGGCCGATGCTGCAATCAGCAGGATTCGACAGCAGACAGTGGCACATTTTAACAGGGAAACTGAATGTGTTCATTTTCATTCACAATGTTTTTTTAAAATTATTTTCTTTCTGTCATGGGTAATTAGAACAATGAGGCTAGGCTATTCCCTGTTTGGGCTTGGATCCTGTCCCTGAACACAGTGTTGAAGTTTGGACGGTCTGACCCAGGTTGTGGAAATTTAGCTCACGTTTGAGTCAGCAACGATTATTATGTTTCCACACCAGAAAAAGTCAACTGTGTGTTCTGTAAGTAGGAGAAAAGCTGAATATATGATGAATATAACAATTATTATTATTATTTTTTATTTAAAAAAGAAGCAAAAACCCTAAAGTATGTCCTGCATTAAATTCTCAGGCCTTCCACTCAGGCCTTAGACTCTCAAGGCACCAAGCTTCCCAAGGGCAACAGAGTTGTTTTCTGTGACGTGTTATATGCGTGTGTGGGTCTGTTCTCCTTTCTCTTTCTCAGTCCAGATGGATGAACTTGGCCCTTCCTTACACTGTAGCCAAAGGTAATATTCACATGAACGTACCTCGTTTGTTCGATGTCCTCTATCGTCTCAGGCAGGCGAACATTAAGTGTCTCTGGGAGCATCGAAGCCACCATCCCAGAGAAAAGAGCCACTGCACAAAATATCACCTTAGGCAGAGGGCCCCACACGTCCTCCAACAGGATGATCAGGGGAGCGATGGACACGCCCAGACGAGCAACAAACGAGCTGTAGCCAAGTCCGTTCTGTCTGCGGAGACACAACCGTTCAACAGCAAGACTTCAAAGATCTCAAAAGGTCCTCCAGGAGCATTTCAGCATTCCATAAGGGCTTAATTAATAAGGTGTACAGGCCACTGAGTGTAGGCTAGCGGATTATGGAATGGATTATGTAAAAGATTACAAACTGACTAGTAGGGCCTTGATTTTTTTAGAATATGATTCTGTAGCCTCTAAACTCAATTGAAATCCAATATGTCTCTGCAGCCACTATTTTCTACAAGACATCTGAGTAACTGGCCGTGACTGTGATAAAGCTATAATTAGTGAGATCAACAGAGAAAATGCAAGCACTTTCCCCCAGTGTATTTAACTTGTTTGTTAAGCCTCATGATGATCAAGATGCATGCTAACATTTTCTTTTTAAGTAATGTAATTTCCAAACACAAGAGTTTTTGAAGTCTGACACAGCATGTCCATTCTGTTTGGATATTCACTTCAAGATCACTAAATGGACCCCACTGATTGGTTAAACTGTAAATGCCATGTTAATTACAAAACAGTATTTAAATATATGGCCGTATAAGGCCTTTTTTATTTATTTTTTTGGTCTCAACTGAATAAAATAGTCTTAATATCGCAGCATTTGTTTTATTGGGTACTTTATGCAAAACTATATATATATTTTAAAAAAACATTATTAGTGCATAGGTTGTTAAAACTGTTTAAGCTTTGGGCTTATCAAAGGATTTTATGTATAGTGCAAATCATGTTAAATAACCACTCACCTTAAGACAGTAGGGTAAAGTTCAGTCGTAAAAAGGTATACTGTGTTGAAGGAGGCTTCTGAAAAGCCTTTTCCAAGTACAGCAATGATGGTGCGAGACATCCACATCTCTACATACAAATATATTTAAACACCAATTTCACTTTTGAGTTCCCCCAAAAAGGCTGAGTATATCTCAACCGTGTTTGCAAAAAAAAAAGAAAAAAATCAAGAGAGCTGTACATACGAAGGATTGCATCAAACGAGACGCATATATAGAGGATGCTTAATACTTATTTCTTCTACCCAAGTTAACTTCAGATGCTATACCATACCCATTTAATGTACCCCATGGGAATTTTGTTCTGATCTCTTTCATTGTAACATTGGCCTTTCTAAATCATTGACATTATTGAACTCCTTATTGAAGGATTTGTAAGATCTGGGGATATGATCAATAAGTAGGCCTACTATTATATGAACTGAGGTTTACAATACCCATACCTTTAGGAACAAAGAGGTTGATTGCAATGCAGGCTCCAGTCAAAAACAGTGTTCCTGCTTGGCTGGGTCGTCTGCCTATTAAATCCAGACTGTAATAGATAAGGATTTTGGCGGGAAATTCTATGGCACCATAAATGAACTGGGTAAGGTAGATGTTCAGACCAAATCCTGTGATGTTCAGGCTGATTCCATAATATGTTAAGGCAATTCCGTACCTGTTGGGAGAAAACGGTATTATAGGGACAGTGTTTTCACTTTTCTCAGTTGTGAGGGTTTCATTGAGAAGAAGAAACAGACCTGGGTCTCTACAAGTCAACATCTGTGTAAGAAATAATGGCTTCCCTGGGCATGGCACATTGATGCACTGTAGGCCTATACCCAATTCAAGACCACGAGCATTCGGCTCAATAGCGAAATCTAGTGAGTGACACTAAAGGGGAATAAGATGGTTATGTTCAGGCTTTTTAAATTGGGAAATATGTAACTGGCCTGGTCTTATTAGGCTAGCAAGCTAGTTGACCAGGGGCTCGTTTCACAAAAGCGATTTGCGAGGATTTCCAGTCGCAGATCGCAATTTTTTGTCAAAACGCGTTTCACGAAAATGAGGCTGGAATGACGCCGCCCTCCGAGGGGATTTCCTCAACTGCCTGAGCAAGAATCTGAAAGACACGCTGGCAATGCGGGACAAGTCTAGTTCACTGGACAGTCTGATCTCACTCGCCATCAGCCTCGACAATTGTCTACGAGCACGGAAACAATTCCAAATCATCATAACTGTGTTTTTTATTTTTTTTTAAAGTCTTCGTGCCAAGAAAGTCTTTGTGCCAAGTCATAAAATGCAAAGAAGTTTGTACAAATTTAGTACAACGAGTGACATTTTGCACAGTATAAGCTTTGTCGGGCAAGTAGGATTTTGCCACAGTTTAGGGTGTGGCAGCTCTGGCTCCAGCTCTGTCTACTATTAATTAACCCCTCATTAACAGCTTACACCTCTGAAAGATAACCCAAGGGTACAAACAATAGAAGACTCTTAAATGCCATGCATGTTTTAAAATGTTAGACAATTCAAAAAATACAAATTATTCAAAGTAATAATCCCAATGTAAATCTCCTAATTCCCTGAAAGTATAGTCGAACAGTAACCTGGTGGAATCAACTAAGAAGTCTAGGGATGCACCGATATGGAAATCAGTGGCCGAGAAAGATTTCCGATAATTTAGGCGAACCGTTGCCCGAGGCCGATATTGATCCCGATATTCGGTAGTTCTGCTTCCGTAAGTTTTATGGTCAACTGTATAAAAGATTACCATTCTATAAAACACATTTTAATTGCACAACTTTAAAGTAATGCAACAAAGTTAAATATCATTTTTTTAATGATATTTTTTCATATTCATCCAACTTAAAATGCATTACTCCAACTGATGCAGTGCATTCCTGAAACAGAGTTTGGCCTGGTAGTAGGCACTGATGGCCTGGTGTTGGTTCTTGTATTCAGGGGAAACGTTGAATATGGAAAACAAAGTGCAAATTTTTTTTTTATCTGAGAAGCAAATGAAAAGCTATTAGATTACAAATAAACCATATATATTTAATTTTGATTGATAGGACATTATCGGAGCTGACAATTGGTTGTTTTTAACACTATTAGCCAATCCAAATTATTTCGTAATATCGGCCGATACCGATCGTCAGCAGATATAACGGTGCACCCCTCATCAGGTTTTAAGATTAAATAATTGTATTAAATGAAAAACAGGACAGGTAAATTAGAATAATGAATTGACAGCATACATTCATTCATTCATAGACATTAATTTGAAATTACCAGTAAAGAGAGAGACCAAAACAAACAGAACCAGAGTATTACTCTCTTCCAGTTTCAGCACAACAGGAACAAAAGGAGATGAGGTAGAAAAACTCAAATAGTGTGAATATATAACTCAGAGAACCACCAAAACCAAACAAGTAAACCCTTCTTCTCCAAGACTCTGAAACCAACTGAAAACTTTCCTTCATCCATCATAAATACCTTACCCAGCAGGGATTGAGGATGGTTGCCCTAATTGGGTGATGCTGAGTTAGAGTGTTGACGGTGGGTCAGGCTTATTTATGACAAGGACTGGCTTATCAAAGTGACTTTATGTTGTTGAAAGTTGTTGATTATTATCAAAAGCCTCTTTTTAATGTCCTAACACGAGTATCTTAGGAGGTAATTCCGCTCCGCTATTGAATACCTCTACAAAATGGAAATGTACTCCTGTTTCAACAACAGAGGTGATGGTTGTAAGCGATAATTAAGTCCAGCTAGTGCTATATGGAGAGTGCAATATCCACCTTCAGGCAAAATATCCATGTGACAAGGGCAGTCGTACCACACTGACCTCCGCTTGAAATGGGAGCTACCTCCTACAATGTTCCAAAAAATTCCAAAAAACTGGCAAGCCTCAACAACCATGATCTACATAGACATTAAGACTTTCAATTGATGATTTCAAAAGGGAAACCATGATCCTCATGGTAATTTGTGGCCACACTGGGCCCTGACACCCCCATGAATAGATTTATGTTCTGGTGTCTCTTCAGATGGAATTCAACTGTCCAGGAGAGAAGAAACCATGACACGCTAGATGTGAATAAAGAGATAAGGGCACCAGGGTGGCTTTTAATTGCCTGAGGACATTCCCTTTGATAATTCTTTTTCAGATCAACCAGAGCAGGCTACTTAACAACAAGATAATATTATATGAACTATGAACATGTTCACCGTATCAAATAATATTTTAAATTTGCATAGAATAAAATTTAAATTCTATTTAAAATTCCATGCACATTCTAGAAAAAAATGTCATGCGAAATGTAACAGCTGAAGGTAAGTTTCTTTTTTTAGTGACTGCATATACTGAAGTACATGTGGCAAAAAGGGAAACTGAACCTACTAAAAGTAAATTAAAAAGGAAAACAAATCTTTATTAACTTCTTAATGCCAAATGCCCTCTATCAGTAATGAAACAGGGGAGCTTAAATAAGGAGGGGAAACAGGTGTGTAAGGGAATATTTTATTTTCCAATGTGCTTTGCTAATGCATTAAAACTCGCTTGGTAAGCTTAGAAAGGGACTAAAGAAGACCTTATGAGAAACAAACATTCTGTTCATTCCTCATGCTATGTTGGTGTTATGAATAGATATCCACATGAGTCAGTAAGGCTCCTTTTGCATACTACAGCAAAATCATTACCACTATGGAGGCTGAAAGTCGGCGGGCGAGAGCTCGATTTTATAGTAGATACAAGGGCTGGCGCCTCAGTAATAACAACAAGATTATGGGGAAAGCCAGCACCTGTTTTTAGTGCAATGCAAAACTAGATGCAATTCCCCCGACACTTTGGGCAATGTCAAAATATGATTTGGGATTAATGTCTGGCCCCACCCCACTGATTACAGCCCATGCAAACCCCAGTATCCCCTCAGGCCTGAGGCGGAACAGGGTATAAAACCAGTTTTTGAGGGTCTATTAAAAACAGGTATCATTGTGCCATATTAGGTGTGGCACAAGACAACCCCCCCAGCGGACGTTAGTTCTCTTGAGAAGACTAGGTTACGGAATGACCACAGGACTCTGCATCCTAGGACTGATCTGTCATAGTCTGTGGCTAGCTTCCCGCTAGGTTTTCGCCGTCTTTCTCCGATTAGCGATCTATCCGATTTTTCGGTGTTCCGTTACGGGGTTTTGCATCTTCCGCTAATCATTTGTTTCACCTGTCTATTACCTGCTAGGTATTTAAGTCTCTTATTTCTGTTTCCTGGCACTTCTTTATCATTTCATAACTTCACAAAGTCAGGGTTGGTTAGGTTATAGCTGCTCTATATTTTCACTATTAGATTGGCTTTAGCTGTCCTTGAAGCTCTTTAGGGAATCGTTTTTTTCCGCTATTTTTGTTTCTTTTTTTCTTCTACTCTCTGCTATATTGAGAATGAGAGGTTTATTTTTATTTCTATTTATATTCTATTTATTTTTATTATATTTATTTTTCACCTCTTATCGGGCGTTATAGTCTACGTTCCGAAGGTGATTCTTTGTTTTCTCCTTTTCGAGCTTATGCTCGTGTATTTCTGTTTGGGAGTTTCAGATTTGTCACTTTTCTGCTCGTGTCTACGAGCCACGCCCGTGTTAGTGGGTTGTTTATTATTTGGCTACTGAGACTCTTTTAGTGGTCCTCACATTCGTGAGTGACTTGTTCTGTCAATCGTGTTTTGTTTTGTCGCGCTTGGTTCATCGTTACAAACCTAAACCCTTACATAATCAGCATCCTGGTTGTGGCATCCATACTACTGACCAGCGACAACCATAAGGGAGGTACCCAATCCATAAACAATGACAATACCACCTCTACATTCACCACACCTAATATTACCCCAGTATTCCACCCTGCGGTACTGCCCGGCAACCCCTACGCCACGCCCACACCAGGAATATCGCTTACGCAGCGGAGCAGGGCGGGAGTGCTGGAATTACAGACCAGATCTCCGACCCCACCTTGACAGACCCAGTTTCTGGCAGGCATGGTTTGCTCTCCCTGACACAGGGGAGGAAGACAGTGCTCTGTTCAATTTTTCCTCCATGTGTTTACTTATCGTAGAATAATAAAAGGAGGGAAATGTAAGGGAAAATTTTATTTCCAATTTGCTTTGCTAATGCATTAAAACTCGCTTGGTAAGTTTAGAAACTGACTAAAGAGAAACAAACATTCTGTTCGTTCCTGATGCTATGCTGTTGTTATGATTAGATATCCGCATGAGTCAGTGAGGCGGCTGTTTTGAGCTGAGAAGAACTGTTGACGTCACAGGAACGAACATCTTCTTTATGTCTCTTAAAATGCTGTGTCATTTCCTGTAAATGACGTGCAAAACTGCAAAACAAGAACCACTATCTTAACTGTCAAGCTAAGCCACCTGACCTCTGCATGAGGCAGCGGCTCTGAGGGGGTTGAGTATTAGGGAACGCCTAAGCTTGTGTGTAAAGATATATATATATGCATTCTTTGAAAAATCAGAGGGCTTAGCATAGTGCTTTCTCATTCTGTTGTTTCTGCTTGCAAGATAAATAAAAGTCTTATTGTGTTTAATTCTGACACTGCTGTGGAATCGTATTAATATGATTTATATTCACCTCTGGTCCAAAGGGAAATAGAAATTCCATCACAGATGAATGTCTGATTGTATAATGAAAGTGTGTGTGGAATGTGAAGAGGGCTGATTGAATAATTGAGTGTGTGTGTGCGGAATGTGAGCAGAGGAAGCGAGTGATAGGAAGAAATACTAAAGGAGGACGAATAGGGTAAATGGAAAACACGACATGAAACATGAGGAATGGGAAAGCAAGAGAGACAAAAGGGAAAGGTGGACTGGAGGGAAATGGCGGATATCACAGTATCGGCCTATTTGTTGTGACGTGATGTTAAATCTGGTTTTCATCATGTATTTCATTTTCAACTGACAGTCTATTACTTACTGGATAAAATCGGCAGAAGAAGCGTTGAGGTGGGGGCTCTGCTTGGGGCAGGACTGTCTGGCAATAAACATATTTGTCCCAAAAGGTAACCACTATGCTTGTTTTTATGTTAGGGATCCCCAACCCTAGTCCTGGGGGATGTACTACAAAGAGAGATTAAGGGGTTAGTGAGCTAACGTAAACGTCAGCCCTGGGTTTTCTGTATCACAAAGCCGACTCACTTTTAATCGGGGTATATTCCCATGGCAACTTACTCTGCATGGCTAACCTGCTCTGGGGCAGGTTATGTTCAGGCTAACGGGCAGAAACATATAAAAGCACCGCCTTTTGACCAATCAACTCCTTGGATTTGGAAAAAGGTGCCTCCATTCTTTTCGATCCAGTAGAGATATGTACGGATCGCAGGGCAAGATTATCGAGTTCTGCATAATATTTTCTGAGTTCCGGAAAGAATTTGGGGTTTTAGAGACCGACAAAATCTACCGTCTATCCCCGAGTATGAATATCTTGAGTTTACGAATAAACTTTGGTGTGATTGCTTCAGTAAGATTTTAAACATGCTGTATCAAGTTTAAAGTTTAGAAGCTCTAAAATGTACAGTTGTCACAGAAATTAACTGTAGAACAATATAGTACAGATTTATTTGTTACGAGTAAATAAGGTAGGCTATTAACTAATGAATGTAACCTACACAATGAGCTCCTCCCTGGCTTTGTTGGAGTCAACGGCATCGCTTTTTGCTATTATCATTGTTTGATGTTCTTTTTGTCTATCCATTATATCCGTCCATATATCAGTCTTTTTTCCTCAGGAGAGAAATACACTGCTCGAGCAACGCCCACGCTGTACTGCTATAGGCTCATTGTTGCAAACACCGCCTCTTTTATGGGCACACGCACAGAGCTTGATTAACAAAGCCTGTGTTCACTTTGCAAGTTGTTATCGTTATCGTAGTACCGGTTATACCAGATTGTGGTGGTTAGGTTCTGTCAAGCCAGCTAACGCAAAGAAACCCTGGCTATGCTAAGCTAGCTTCGTAGTATACCCCCCCTGGAGAGTAAAAAGACATGTAGGCTTTCATTGTTACTCTGTGCTTAATTCAGAAGTGTGGAACCCCATTCCTGGTGGGCTAATGTACATGCAGATTATTTTTCCTTAGAAAATCTTTTCCCCATCAGTTACTAGAAATGGGAGTGAGGGTTCATGAACCCTGAAATGGGAAGAGCGGAGAAAACGAAATTCTCTCCCCGTCTCCACATCCCTAACACCGTTCCCATTTCATTCCTGCATAGCCGAACACTACATAGCCAATCACTGTTCCCATATCATCCTGCATAGCCAATCACTGTTCCCATATCATCCTACATAGCCAATCATTGTTCCCATATCATCCTGCATAGCCAATCACCGTCCCCATCCCATCCTGCATAGCCAGTCACCATCTCCATTCCATCCCCAATGTTTGACCTGGGCCTAAATAGGGGGCCAATGCCACGGCCAAGAGCAAACAGAGGAGCTCTCGAGAAAAGCTACAATGAACTGTTACTCATGGCCATTTTTTTCAACCAATCAAAAGCTTTTTCCCACTTCTGCAAAACTTTGAAATCAGTGAATGACTGATTGCATATACTGCTATTCTCATTTCTGGTTCATTCTCGGTTAGACCAGAGCATAATGTTTTAAATAGAAAAACAATAACCCCTGGTAAAAATGAGTAAAAAGGTTATTCAAAATTCACCGTTTGGTGAATTAGCTTAATCTCACTCTGAAAAAATGAGAAAAATCCAACATTTAATTGAAGTAAATTTATTATGAGAAAACAAATCCTCCAATATTAAGCCAAATTCTTGCCGTAAAAGTCATTTAAAAATCAAATCGGGGGTTGAGGGACATGGGGAAAATCGATAGAAAGTGAACCCTGGCAGCTGGCAGCTCTCTTATTCTGCTATGAGGGTTCACCTGGGAAGCACCTGAGAGTACCTCCCTATCCATCACCAGGAGAGGCACACAGATAGAGAAACATGGATCACTGGACCAGTGTCATTACTCCTGCTGATGAAGACTGATTTTCTGAATATTTACATCGAAATATAGGGATATATAGGCCACTTGTGTGAGGTCTGTTATCCCTTATGCAACACAAATATATGTATTCATATATGGAGATACAACATATCAGCAATCTTGGACTATAGTGTGGGGTAGTAGTACATGTTTTCAGTTTTTCATTTTGTATGGGTATGCAATTAATTCAAATTAATTAAATCTCTGACTTGATTGAATCTAAAATGGAATTGAACCCAAGCCTGAAAAAGACGTGAGGTTAGAGACATCGTAGTTTCACTTTCAGCTTCAACTCCAACTTCTACGGATCTTCATAAATTAGGGGCACTGCTGTTGGTATTATGTTTGTTATATTATGTCTAGACACTGATTACACTAATTTCTGGTATTATCAATTTGATCACTGCATATATATGCATGTACATTACATTACATTACATTAATTTAGCAGACGCTTTTATCCAAAGCGACGTACAGTAAGTGCATACAGAAAGGTAATCGAAGTAACTACAGAACAGATAAGAAAGCACATTCTTCCCATACAGTAGCAGCTATCCCTAGTAATGAACACAATGCAGTTCACAGTGAACTGGGTAAATCAGCTCTAATACAATTCTATTCTAACTATTATAAACTTGACTATCTTGAGTACACAGTTTAACAAGAACACAAACCATGAGGTCCTAGATAAGTATTAGTCCAGGTGGAGTCTGAAAAGGTGCGTTTTCAGGCCACGACGGAAAGTAGGCAGGGTTGGCATGGAACGTAGGGGAATGGGAAGTTCGTTCCACCACTGGGGAGCTAGGGTGGAAAAGCTCCGCAGTCGGGACGAGCAAGTACCATTTACATGGAGTGGGGGAAGTGCAAGTCGCCCTGCAGTAGATGAGCGAAGCGGTCGAGCAGGAACATAGTTCTGGATCAAGTCCTGCAGGTAGACAGGGCCTGTCCTATTGGCTGCAGTGTAGGCCAGGGTCAGAACTTTGAACCTGATCCTGGCTGCAACTGGCAGCCAGTGGAGTGACCTCAACAGGGGGGTGACATGTGAAAATTTCGGGAGGTTGAACACAAGCCGGGCAGCTGCGTTCTGGATCAGTTGGAGAGGCAGGATGGCGCAGGCCAGTAGGCTTGCGAGCAGGGAGTTACAGTAGTCCAGGCGTGAGGTGACCATGGTCTGGACCAAAAGCTGGGTGGAATAGGTGGTCAGGTACGGTCGAATCCTCCTGATGTTGTACAGGAGGAACCTGCAGGACCGTGCCGTCGCCCTGATCTGGTCTTTGAAGTTCAGCTGGTCGTCCAGGACCACCCCCAGGTTCTTTGCAGAGCGGGAGGCAGCCACCACGGTCCCGTCAACGGTGATGGAGAGGTCAAGTAGCGGGGAGGTTTTGTGTGGCATGAAGAGGAGCTCTGTCTTGTCGAGGTTGAGCTTCAGGTGATGGGTAGTCATCCACTCAGAGATGTCGGCCAGACAAGCAGATATCCTCTCCTTCACCTGTTGGGTAGAGGGAGGGAAAGAGAGGAAGAGTTGAGTATCGTCAGCATAACTATGGTATGAGAAGCCATGTGAATTGATTACTGAACCAAGAGATTTTGTATAGATGGAGAACAGCAGAGGACCCAGTACAGATCCCTGCGGGACTCCTGTAGACAGGGGATGGGGTGCAGACACAGAACCCTTCCAAGAGACTTGGTAGGATCTATCAGTGCGGTACGATACAAACCAGGAGAGGGCAGTCCCAGAAATGCCCATCTCAGAAAGTGTGGAAATCAGGAGTTTGTGGTTGACCGTGTCGAACGCTGCAGACAGGTCAAGTAGAATCAGGACAGAGGAGAGGGATGAGGCTCTGGCAGTGGAGAGCGCCTCAGTCACGACCAGGAGAGCAGTTTCTGTGGAATGTCCGGTTCTGAAGCCGGACTGATGGGGGTCAAGCAGGTTGTTCTGGTGGAGAAAAACAGACAGTTGGTTATGGACAGCTCGTTCCAGAGTTTTGGACAGGAAGGGCAAAAGAGATACAGGATGGTAGTTCCTGACATCAGAGGGGTCTAAGCTAGGTTTTTTTAGGAGTGGGGATACACGGGCAGTCTTAAAAACAGCAGGGACATGGCCACAGGTTAGGGAGGTGTTGATAATAGTGGACAGATATGGAACGAGCTCAGCAGATATTGACTGGAGGACTGCTGACGGGATGGGGTCCAGCGGACAGGTGGTCGCGCGATGGTGCGTCACAAGTTGGAGCACATCTGCGTCCTCCAGAGTCTTGAAGGACGACAGCGTGGCGATAGGTTCGGTACGGGGGATGTGGGGTGTCACCTGAGGTGTGAAGGAGTTGCGAATCATGGCCATCTTCCCCTCAAAGTGGGTCAGGAAGTCATCTGCAGAGAGGGAGGAGGGTGAAGGGGGTGGAGGGGGGGTAAGCAGGGAGGAGAAGGTGGAAAAGAGTTTCCGTGGATTAGACACACATGCATTAATTTTAGTCTGAAAAAAAGAAGTCTTAGCCGATGTAGTTGCAGCTGTGAAGGCTGCCAGCAGAGTGTGATAGGAGGCCAGGTCATCTGGGGATCTGGATTTCCTCCACTTTCTCTCAGCGCCTCGCGGTATGGTTCTGTTGGATCTGAGAGAATCTGTCAGCCACGGGGAAGGGGGTGATGGTCGAGCTGGTTTGGAGACAAGCGGACAAAGTGAGTTGAGAGACTGAGAGAGGCAGGAGTTAAACATAGAGGTGGCAACATCAACATGCATATTAGCAAAAGACGCAGGAGGAGGAAGTATAGAGAGAGCGGAAGTAGTGAGAGAGGAGTACGAGAGGGTGCGGAGATTTCTCCTGAACATAACAGTGGGTGGGTCATTAGTAGGGTTGAGGGAGAGTGGGAGGGAAAGAGAATGAACATTATTTATATTGATGGTATATGTCCTCATCAAAAAAAAACAGATGAATTAAAAAGCAAAAAAACAAAAACAGGGCTCATTGATTTAGGGTCAAAACAACTGTTGAGATTCAGATTTTTCTGGTTGGGTAGATTTTAAAGTACACCGATGTCGCCATCTAGTGGAGCTGAAGGGAAACAGACTATACTCATTTTTTATTGGTCCAAGTGCACTGAATCGGCTGTTTTGTCAAATTACCTGATGCAAGTGACCACGTAGATTTGAGAGCATTTTAAATGATAGACTGAAAAAATATGTATTATTACCTCATTCTTTTGTCACAGATCAAAATGCATATTCAATTGAAGCTTTCTGTGTAAAACGTCAGGAAGCCTTTAATGTGCTTGATTTGAAGTCCTAATCGCAGTGACAGCGTTGTCATTAAATGTCCTTGTTAACACTGGTGGTGGTTCCCAGGATGTGGCTTTAGTACAATCTGTGTGATTTAATGTACTGTAATGTTCTGGGGTTTTTGTGTTAGTTATAATGGTCTTAAGGGCACCACTGTTTAGCTGGGGGTGCTGTTTCCCCCCGGAACCAAGAAGAGGTGGGACCGCTTGGGAGAGAGGAGATGAGCGCGTAATGTTGTTGTGTGAGAGCTGTGCTGTGTGTTACGCGTGGGCTTCAGCGATATAGTTGCCCGACTGTTAAAAGAAATAAATCACCATTACCAGTGACACTCTCCTCATCCTTCCCTGCATGCCGCACGTCGGATCGCTACAATTGGTGTCAGAAGTTAAAAACTCGGACTTTCACGCACTTTGCACCATAACGTTAGAGAGCTCTATTGCTAACTGTTAGCTATCGTTAGCTGCTGTGGCGATGATGGCGGAAGAAGAGATGCGCCGCAAGATAAAAGAGGAGATGGAGGATGGAGGTCGGTCAGGGGGGCTTCCAGACTTGGAAGAATGGCAAGCCAGAATCGGGGTTGGCAATCCCGGCGGACGAGGGAGTGACATGCGCGCGGCTGCGGTGCCCGTTCCCGGCCCTGAAGCGTCCGGTAGTGATAACGGGTGGAGCGTGGCACAATGTGGAGGTGCGCGCGGGGGTTGGAGAGCGGACCAGGCACCGAAGTATTCGGGTAAAGGCAACTTGGAGGCGTTTTTTATGCAGTTTGAGCTGGCAGCCGAGCTGAATGGCTGGCCTATGGACAGTAGACAGAATGCTGCACGTCTCGTTTTGTCCCTCACTGATGACGCCCTGGCGTGCTTGAGTGCGCTGGGCCCGGAAGAGCGGAGAGACTATGGAGCTGTGGTTGGAGTGCTACAGAGGCGTTTCGGTCGATGTGACAACAAGAGCATCGTGGTCACGGAACTATGCAACCGGCACAGACGGCCCGGTGAGTCCCTTCGTGCACTGGCAACTGACATTGAGACACTCACAAGACGAGCATACGGCCATATGCCCTCCGCAGTGCTGAGTGAGTACGCCAGAGATCAGTTTGTCTGCGCCATCGAGCCACGAGACCTGCGTGAACGGGTTCAGCTGAGGCACCCGAGCACGCTGCAGGAGGCCTTGGAGCTGGCGCTGGAGAGAGAGAACCTGAGGGGCGGGACCACACAGGAGGGCGCGAGAGAGGCCTCCCCCACGGTGAGGGTTGCGGTGGAGAGCAGCCCAGCCCGAGAGGAGCCGGAGTGGGTGGGCGCGATGATGGAGCGGATGACGGAGCTGGTTCGTGCCGTGACATTGCAACCCCAAGGAGGTGCGGCTCGTTCCCCGGGGCCCATGCGCTGCTGGGGGTGTGGCCAGCCCGGCCATCGGCTCAGGGACTGCCGCAATCGCCCGGAGAAGCAGGGAAATGGCAGGGGGTCCGTTTAGGCGGGGCGGAGCGGACCCCTGGCGCCATGTCCCATGCTGATCTGTCTCCAGCGGAGGGAGCCAAACGGCACAGCTGGGGGAGTGGGGCTCTACTCCCCCCAGGAGCGGACGATGGTGCTGAGTCGGTCATGGTAGTGGGCTGGACGCATGCAGGCAAATTTTGCTACGTCCCCGTCACCCTGGCTGCTGTGTTCGCCGGGTTCGACTGCGACGCTGATGAGGCCCGACGTGGTTCCGGTGGGGACACAGCTGGAGCAGACGTCGGTGCAGCTGAGGACGGTGACGGGTGAGCTAGCCCCCATGTTGGGGAGGGGAAAGGTGGTGATAACAGTGGGGGGCCTGTTGGTGGAGTTCCGAGTGTGGGTAGCAGAGGTGCAGGATCCCTGCATACTGGGGTTAGACTTCTTGAAGTTTGCTCGCTGCCTGCTGGACCTGGGGGAGAACACGTTGAGCTTCCCTGGGGGCCCCACTGTCAAGATGATATCCCCCCCACTTTCCCCGAGGTCAGCACCACTGGCGGTGAGAGCAACAGAGACACAATTTCACTCTGCGAGCCCCCTGGCCAGTCACGGTAGCTCCCGCCCCCTGAATGCCCGCCCAAGATGTTCCCCTGCCTACTCGACGGCTGAACGCTCACTCCCCATGCCCCCTGCCCCTGACAGTCAGCTCACCTCACCTGCCAGCAGTACGCCCCTGTCCCCATCAGCAGCCCCATTCACACCCGGGGCCCCCCTTCCTCTGGCACAGCCTAACATGGAGGAAGAGGCGGACAGGCTAGCGGTTGTCAGGGGAATATGGGAACGCAGCTGTGGTCACTTGGAGCCTGAACAGCAAGAGGAGCTGTGGCAGCTGCTAACTGAGTTCAAGGGCATTTTTGCCCTGACAGATGCTGAAATTAGCCGCACGCACTTGGTGCATCACCAAATAGACACGGGGGACGCCCGGCCTATCAGATCACCACCCCGCCGCCTTCCCATGGCGTATAGAGAAGCTGCAGAGTGCGCCATTGACGAGATGCAGCGTGCGGGCATCATTGAGCCCTCTGCCAGCCCCTGGGCTTCGGGAGTGGTGATGGTCAAAAAGAAAAACACCTCCAAAATGAGATTCTGCGTCGACTACAGACCACTGAACAAGGTGACAAAGAAAGACTCCTACCCGATGCCCCACATCGATGAGGCACTGGACACGGTGGCTGGCTCGTCCTGGTTCTCCTCACTAGATCTGCGTGCGGGCTATTGGCAGGTGCCCCTCGACCCCGAGTCTAAACCAAAGACTGCCTTCTGCACGGCGAGGGGGCTGTGGCAGTTCCGTGTCCTCAGCTTCGGGCTGTGCAACGCCCCAGCCACGTTTGAAAGGCTGATGGAGAGCGTGTTGACTGGCATACCCCAGGAGGAGTGCGTCGTGTACCTGGACGACATACTGGCCCACGGCAGCTCCTTCCAGGCGGCCCTTCAGACGCTGAGACGGGTCCTGGGGAGGATAGCCGAGGCAGGGCTGAAACTTCACCCCGACAAATGCCACTTCATGAGGAGAGAAGTGGAGTTCTTGGGACACAAACTGACGGGAGAGGGCATCAGCACGCAGGAGGAGAAGATAAGGGCGATCAAAGAGTGGCCCACCCCCACAGATAAAGAGCAGCTTGAGAGCTTCGTGGGGCTCGCCTCATACTACAGGAGGTTTGTGAGGGGGTTCTCCTGCATCGCTGAGCCCCTATTCCGACTGAAGGAGAAAGGCGCTGACTTCACCTGGGCGCCTGAGTGTCAGCAGGCGTTTGACCTCCTAAAAAAAGCGCTGACAGAAGCCCCTGTGCTCCGACCCCCAGACCCCTCCCTGCCGTTTGTCCTGGACACGGACGCCAGCAACGTGGGCATGGGGGCCGTGCTGTCTCAGGTGGGGCCGGAAGGAGAAAGAGCAGTGGCATACTTCAGCCACACATTCAACAAGGCTGAGCGTAACTACTGTGTCACCCGCCGGGAGCTGCTGGCTGTCGTTAAGGCGGTCAGACACTTCAGGTACTACCTCTGTGGCCTGCCGTTTACCATCAGAACTGATCACGCAGCTCTCCAGTGGCTGATGTCCTTTCGAGAGCCGGAGGGGCAGGTGTGCCGATGGCTGGAGAAGCTGGCAGACTTCAATTTCACCGTTGAACACAGGGCCGGAGCCCGCCACACCAATGCTGACGCCCTGTCCCGACGCCCCTGTGCTCCGGGGGGGGGGGGGTGTCGATACTGCGAGAAGAGGGAGGCAAGGGAGAGAGAGCTCCGGGAGGAGGTGAAAATATGCCCCGAGCACGAGGGAGGCGGGCCGGTCTGCAGGGAGCTGCAGGTGATCGGAGCGGCGGAGTGGCGAACACAGCAAGAGCAGGACTCTGACTTACAACCTGTTTTGAAGTGGCTGGAGACAGGTCAGAGGCCGCCCTGGTGGGAGGTGGCAGGGTGCACCACTGCTACAAAGGGACTGTCGGCAGACTTTGCAGCGCTGCGTGTGTGTGATGGGGTCCTACAGAGAGCTTGGAGGGAGCCGGCTACGGGAGAGAACAGGTGGCGTGTGGTGGTTCCCAAAGCAATGAGGGAGACCGTGTTGAAAAGCTCCCATGGCACCGCGGGGGCAGGGCACTTTGGCATCACGAAAACCCTCCGCCGCCTCCGTCTGGGGTTCTACTGGGGCCAGATGAAAAGGGACGTAGAGGATTTCTGTCGCCGCTGTGACCTCTGCGCAGCATACAAGGGCCCACCAGATCAGTCCCACGCACTGCTCCAGCAGCTGGGGGTGGGAGCCCCCATGGAGAGAGTGGCTGTGGATGTGATGGGGCCGTTTCCGCGCACTGACAAAGGCAATCGCTACGTGCTGGCCGCCATGGACTATTTCACGAAGTGGCCGGAGGCATACGCGTTACCGGATCAGGAGGCAGAGACTGTGGTTGATGCGCTGGTGGAGGGCATGTTCAGTCGGTTCGGTGCAGCGGAAACCCTCCACAGCGATCAAGGGAGGAACTTTGAATCACATGTCTTTGCCACCATGTGTGAGCGGCTAGGCACAAAGAAGACCCGAACCACTGCTCTGCACCCACAAAGTGATGGGTTAGTGGAAAGGTTCAATAGGACCTTGGGCAAGCAGCTAGCCATTCTCACAGCAGAGCACCAGCGAGACTGGGACATGCACCTCCCTTTTGTTCTCATGGCATACCGATCCGCCGTCCAAGAATCCACCTCCTGCACACCAGCACTGCTCATGCTGGGCCGGGAGCTTCGGACGCCGACGGAGGTGGCGTTTGGCAAGCCCCCTGACACTTTCCCGGTCCCCCCGGGGAGGGAGTATGCCAGGAGACTCCAGGATCGAATGGAGTCCGCCCACAACTTTGCCCGGGATCAGTTGGAACAGGCGGGCATGAGGCAAAAAAGGAACTACGATGTGCGGGCTAAGGGGAGGCACTTCCAGGCTGGGGAACTGGTCTGGGTGTATAGCCCTCGGAGGAAGAGGGGGCGGTGCCCTAAACTGGACTGTCACTGGCTGGGGCCTTGCAGGGTGCTGGAGAGGTTGGGGGAGGTAGTATACAGGGTGCAGCTGCCGCTCAGGGGTAGAAAAGTTGCTCTGCACAGAGACAGACTGGCCCCGTACAGAGGGGATTGCCTTCCTCTTCAAGACCCAGCCCTCCCAGCGGCCTCACTGAGAGACAGTGTTCCGGCCACCACCAGGCCCGGACGTACACGACGTTCGAGGGGAGTGCACCGTGGTCCACCAGCAGACGGGGGGCCCCCTTCACCTGTTTCGGGCCCATCGGAATCACTGACTGTGTCCCCTGTGCGTGACAGGCTTCGCACCCCCCGGTCGCTTTCTGTCCTGGATCAGCAGCAGGTCGATCCCGTCTCTCTGACGGGGGCAACGCGACCACAGAGGCGGAGGCGGCCGCCAGGTCGTTTCGAGGACTTTGTGTAAAAGAAAAAAAAAAAGAAAAAATGTTGTTCTGTTTGGAATGAAAAGATGTTGTCGGAAATGTTGGTTATACTGATAATGTGTCTCTCGGGGCGAGAGCTCAGAAGGGGGGGGATAGTGTAATGTTCTGGGGTTTTTGTGTTAGTTATAATGGTCTTAAGGGCACCACTGTTTAGCTGGGGGTGCTGTTTCCCCCCGGAACCAAGAAGAGGTGGGACCGCTTGGGAGAGAGGAGATGAGCGCGCAATGTTGTTGTGTGAGAGCTGTGCTGTGTGTTACGCGTGGGCTTCAGCGATATAGTTGCCCGACTGTTAAAAGAAATAAATCACCATTACCAGTGACACTCTCCTCATCCTTCCCTGCATGCCGCACGTCGGATCGCTACAGTACTTTTAAAAAATATAGTCATAGGTCAGTTTGTGAGAAAGCCCGTCATGTAGTGACGTCACAGCTTAGCTTTCCGCGCTGTTACCTGGTCATACTTCAGTCAGTTCGTCAGGAGTACTGTTCAGACTCCCTTGCATGTGTTAGTAGCCTTTTCTGTGAGCTGCTGTGCGTGAATGCGAATGTAAGTGAATTATTTCAATATCAGATTATCACTGCTGTATTTCTAGATTAGTAAATGATCGCAAATAGTTCTAGTACTGTAACTCTGTTAGTTCTTTCCTGTCGCCGATTTTACCGACGTTGGCTAAGGAATGCTACGAATGTGATTTATCTTATGTTGCTATTTACCTCAGATTTATCTATCTTGCTCGCCAGTCAGCCAGTTATTATGAACCCATTATGTGTATTAGCCTATAATTGACTAATGTTAACGTAGGTCAGGATAATTTGTAATGTTGTTTTTGTTATTTATGATTGATATTATAGATACCACAGCCACAGTACTAGACCACACAGACATGTTGATGTACGCTTGAAGCAGGATTTAAAGGATTAAACAACCTGAATTGTGAATCTGTTCCCCGTGATTCTCTGACCGGAACCACATATGTCCATATCGTTGCCTACTCAATTAGCGTAATTTCTGTCTGAGGCCCCGCCTCTTTTATACAGTTAAAGTAACAAAATATTAAAATGATAACAAATAAAGAGAGATACTGCTGTCTTAAGTACAGGCTTACATAGTTACTCTGGCAAAGTTACAAAGTGTTTAAGCTTGGATGAACACTGTTTTATGTTCTATTTAGACTTCTAGCTAATTCCATGTGCTTTAAATTGCAACCACTTGTCCGCTTTACTGAGGCAGTTTGTCAATTTTTTGAAGCTATAGTCATAGTTTTTTACACTGTTTCTTTTGCCATGGTACTTTATTATGCAGTTTCTGTGACAGATGCACCTGCAGGTTAAACAGTGACTATTTGGCCTCTTAGCACCTACAGTAGCAGCCTCATGTTGCTGTGGAAACTCATATATCAGAGTGCTCATTGTGAGACCTGTTTAATACCTGGTACATACCGCTAATTAGCTTCTAGTAAAGTATGATTCACCTGTGTAGCTGCCTTAACCGGAATTTAGTTACTTCAAAGTTAATGTCCTTATTCATGTGGTGTTTGTGTAATTTTGTCCACATATAAGACACAACTATTAATCTGTGTGCTGTTTGTTTAAATGTCACAATAATGAAAAAAAAACATTAATGTAAAGCAACTTAAATAGATATAATTTTTTTTTTATACCTACAATCAATTCATATGGCTGGATCGTTACTTTAAAAGTTCAGCTCATGTGCATTGCTTAAACGTACAACGGCAAAGGGCCAGAGAGATACTTATGTAGAGCTACTAAAGTATTTAACGTGAGTTGTTAGGTAACATTTTCCAAAGTGACAAGCAGTGTTGGTCCTGTGGATTAAATCCAGAAGCTTCTGTTCTCAGGCTCTGCTCTGAAGCTGATTGGCTGCACAGCATTCCACTGTGGAATCATCCTAACTCCATTATGGGTGGAGCTAAAATGTGCTGTCAATCATGGGCTTCTTTAAAGCAATCAATGGATTTTACCCTCCAGAGCAACAGCACAGCGATTTATACACAGTAATGCTGCCTGTTGAAGTCTAATGAAGTCTCACTCTACCACCTGTGCAGGTGAATGTTTTTAACACAAGTCCACCCTACATTATGTATATTTGCAGTTTATGTAGATGGGGGAAAGCAGAGAGGGTTAGAGATAGAGCCACAGTGTGGAAAGTAGGGAATCAAACCCTGGGGTGCATGGATGGATTCACACCTGGGCTAACAGTCGCACCCTGTAGACTGTGCCACACGGTCTCCTGGTGAATGATTTTAGGATGAGAAGAGTTTCATGTTACAAAAGCATGACAGTCAGATTATTTTGAGGAAATACATGTGATAGACTTTGCTGAATAATATATAATGGGGGGGGGGGGGGGGGGGGGGTGTTAATAAAGTGCACTTACTGATCTTCTGTTCTGAGTCTGGGAAAACCTCCAGTCAGAAACAGGTACGAGCAGCCAGATAAGATATTTCTCTCTCTCCACTCACTACTCTGCTCAGCCTGGCCTCAGTCCAACACCACACCTCCTGCAGCTGTGCACAGAACCAGGAAGTCACTCCCACTCTCTCTGTAACGCAGTTTCAGAAAAACGAAGCTTAACTCTGTTTCTGTCAGTGTGAGTAGTAAAATTACAGAGGCCAGTATCTAGGTGGGTCTGCTCAGAACCAGGAAATATCTCCTGCTCTTTCTCACACAGATTCTGAAAAACTACACTGCATTCTGAACTAACTGAGCAGTAAAATGGCGCAGGACCAGTTCAGCTGTTCAATCTGTCTGGATCTACTGAAGGATCCGGTGACTATTCCCTGTGGACACAGTTACTGTATGGGCTGTATTAAGGGCTGCTGGGATCAGGATGATCATACTGGTGTCTACAACTGTCCCCAGTGCAGAGAGACCTTCACCCCAAGGCCGGCTTCAAGAAAAAACATCATGTTTGCTGAAGTGGTGGAGAAACTGAAGAAGACAGAACTCCAAGCTGCTCCTCCTGCTCACTGTTACGCTGGACCTGGAGACGTGGCGTGTGATTTCTGCACTGAGACAAATTGCAAAGCTGTCAAATCTTGTCTGGTGTGTCTGGCCTCTTACTGTGAAACTCACCTCCAGCCTCACTATAAATCTCCGGCCTTTAAGAAGCACAAACTGGTCAAAGCCACTGGAAACCTGCAGGAGAAGATCTGCTCTCATCATGACAAACTTCTGGAGATTTACTGTCGTGCCGATCAGCAGTTTATCTGTTATCTTTGTACAATTGAGGATCACAGAGGCCATGATACAGTCTCTGTTACAACAGAAAGGACTGAGAAACAGGTAAGCACTGGAACTTGTGACTAATAAATGCTTATTTCTGGTTTTAATAGTTACACTGGACTATGGTAAAGTCCTCTCAATCACTCTCTAATGTCATCATGACTAACAGGGCCCGTTTTCCATAAGAATCTTAGTTAAAGATCATCTTAGGCTATTTTGGTTTTATATTACTTTCATTGTTTGTTTTTCATCATTTGTTTTTTGTTTTTCTCCTATATATATATATATATTTTTTTTTATGTCATAAACTTTCCTCATGAAATGAATCAAGCACAAACGCAAAACACTTAGATAATCTGAACTGTAAAATGCTTTTTGGAAAGGCCCAGATTTTTTGAAAATATAATCTATAAGGATTTCTGTGCATGAGAGGAACTTTATTTTTCATAATACTCCCTGTCTCAATATGTATATATTTTTTGGTTCAGTCATTGAGAAATAAAGATGATCATTTAATTTACCTTTTCTGCATTACCATGTATTATGATTTATTTATTTCTGTTTCTATTAAGTGTGCAACTATGAGTCAAATCCATAAAATAGGTTTTGACGTTCCAAGTCCACAGTGATAAAGCAATTTAAACGAAGTGAGCTGAGCTGTTTGACTGAATTATTATATTAGTATGTTAAAACAGCAGCCATTGTGGGGGATCAGAGACATGGGGTAAATATTGGAAGTCCAGATGCGATAGCTGTGCAATCTGAAAGTGACTGAGACGGACAATAATCCGTAGTGAAATAGAGGAAAATAACAGAACACAAATAACCTCGCGAAAATAACGAGGAACTCGATCTCCGAGCATAAAAATTAAGAAATAAGCTATACGCTTATCCAACTCCTGTTAGTGGAGCGAGCGAACAAAGAAAATAAAAACTAAGATCCCTTTAACTGGGACCAGGGCCGTTAAAGCGCTCGTGGAAGAACAAAGGAAATAAGCGGACACGCTTATCTAACTCCGTTTGTGGAGCGAACGAACAAAGAAAATAAAAACTATAAGACCCCTTTAACTGGAGTCAGAGCAGTTAGAGCGCTCGTAGGTGAACAAAGGAAATAAGCGGATACGCTTATGTAACAACGTTCGAGGAGCGAAACGAAAGAAATCCGAGAACTCATGAAACCCTAACTTCTTGGGTAAGAGCACTCGTAAGTCCGAGTATAAAACGAAAGAAAATGAGAAAGCCTCTGCTCTGTAATGAGAGCGAAAAGAAACTTGCTTTTCTTTCTAAAAACCTATCTTTCTAAACCCTCTCTTTTTTTAACTAGCTTTCTACTAATTTCCTATACCTCTTTACCGGCTCGAATGTTAAGTGGAATAACATGGAAGCAATGAGAAACGGAGGAAGCGGGGTATAAGTAGTGAGCGGATATGCCGGGCAGGTGAACTCACTAATCACCAAGACGAAAGCAAAACCCGTAGCGGAACACAGAAAAATCCGATGGATTACCGGTGAGAGCAAAAAAGGATAACGAGAACGTGGAGATAAGGGAAGGAAGGCAAGATCCATGACAGCCATGGCTTAGAACATGCAGAGTGTAACATGTTCACCTTTCACAGCTTTATTAAAGACAGCAGCATCAATGCTGAAAAGTTTATCATGATGTTGCAGCTCATGAGAATGCAGGTACTGTTGCTTAGCGATGCATTAAAGTGTAAACGGTGGGTTTCTGACTGTTTTGAGCTTTGCTGTCAAGAAGAAAAACAGGAAAAATACCCATATTATTTTTTTTTTTATGTCAATAACATGATGCATAAATGGATGGATGAATTGTTTTAAAATCGACTGGCTATATTTGAGCTCATACATGTAGAGAACGGAGAAAGAGGGAATATCTGACATGTTTAAGCTGCACATGCGTGTTACTGAATGTACATTATTCAACTTAATTGGTGTCAAAGAGATAAACACACAAAAAAAAAAGGTTTTCAAGTGATAAACATGGTGATTAAATAGATGATGGAATGATTTCCATTCCATAGCTGTACCACACAGGGCAATAATAGAGCAAGGGGGAGTATATGATACACCCTGTAAAAGAAACACATGTGTGTGATTTAGTACACTTTAAAATATGTAATTGGCTATTTAAAGTAACAAACTGTTAAAGTGATAATAAATAAACAGAGATACTGTTGTTGTGCTGTTTATAGATAATGGCTAGCTGCTACAGTGTGAAGTACAGAGTTGCTTTGTCACTCTGGGAGAAAGGTTTATTTTTTTTGATGACACACCTTTAGGATCCAGTGTGACTTGAAGCTGATGTAGTGAACTGGCCAAAGGTTCACTTTTCATTGTTGTGGTCAGAGGTAGTTTGGCCTGACAATGTATTTGAATTAATTGGGATGCAATGAAATTATCTCATCAACATAAAAATGCCAATATGCCTTCTAAGTTATTTTACAGTCCAATTAAAATAAAAATAGAACATGTACTTTGTTCATTGCACACACAATCTTTGGGAATAAGAACAATAGTACATATTACAACCATAATATTGTTCAATGATTGGGGTGTGTCCACAGAAGCAGCTGGGGGCGACACAGAGTAAATTTCAGCAGAGAATCCAGGAGAGAGAGAAGGAGCTGCAGGATCTGAGACAGGCTGTGCAGTCACTCAAGGTGGGTACTGACCAGAGGAGAAGTCAACAGCTGGCTGCTGGAAGAGCCATCTCAGGGTTCAGTCAGGGCTCTCCTCCAGTCAGCCAGTGAGGAGCCCAGTGTTGGGCCACTTTCCAGCCCTGTGGGACTCAATCCCACTGAGCCACACGGTGGGGAACAGGATGTCTGGGGTCCCAGTAAGAGCTGAGTGAAAGACCTAGTTAAAATGTACAGCCCTCCTCTCTCTATGTTTCCTAACAGCGCTCTGCACAGACAGCAGTGGAGGACAGTGAGAGGATCTTTACTGAGCTGATCAGCTCCATTGAGAGAAGGCGCTCTGAGGTGAAAGAGCTGATCAGAGATCAGGAGAAGGCTAAAGTGATTCGGGTTGAAGGACTCTTGGAGCGACTGGAGCACGAGATTGCTGAGCTGAGGAGGAGAGACGCTGAGCTGGAGCAGCTTTCACACACAGAGGATCACATCCATTTTCTCCAGGTAACATCGCTGGCTCTCTGACAGAGCTGTCTAATGGAGCTGCTCCTGATTCTTTATCTAACAAGAAGGCCTTCCAATGTTGCCCAAGCAATACAGTATTGATAATTGTCATAAAAATTAAAAGATGGTATTGTTATGACTATTCATGTTACAATCAATCAATCAATCAATCAATATCTCTCTCTTTCTCTCTATCATTAGAGCTCTAAGTCTCTCTGTGTACCTCCTGGACCTGGAGACTTACCCAGCATCACCATCAACCCACATTTCTCCTTTGAGTCTGTGAGGAAATGTGTCTCTGAGCTGAAAGAGCGACTGGAGGACGTCTGCAAGGGGGAAATGTCCAAGATCTCCAAGGCAGGCAGAGCAGTGGCCATTTATGGCTCCTTTACTGAGACTGGAGAGCCCTCAGAAACCAGAGCCACAGCAGCTGAAGTGGAGACATGTCCCCTCTGCATGGAGCCCTTGCAGAAGAAGCAGAGGCTGATATGTACTCATGCCTTCTGTGCAGCCTGTCTGGAGAGATCTGTAGAAACACTGGGTCTCCAGTGTCCAGTGTGTCTAAAAGCGCTCAGAGTGGTGGGAGACCAGCCAGAGGGACAGATGACTTGGGAATATTTTAGGAACATTTTTGAACAAGAATTTAAAGTGATCACATACAATATTTCTGGGGGAATACAGACGGTAAGAAATTGTTGTTTATTCAAGAATGCTTCACTTTTCACTGCAAATATAATTCATCACTTTCAGTAGTTGTGGAGTCAGGTGATTGGGGAAAAAATATAAATTTTCAGCAGTATCATTAATATACAATACATATCCCGATACAGGGGTCACTATATAATGCATATCCTGACACAGCAGTCACTACAAAATAAATATCAGAATTTTTTTAAATTATTTTTAGAAAATTAAATGAGAGGAAAACATCACAGAGTACAACAGTTGTTTATTTAAAACAGTTAAAGTAACTTATAGAACAAAATACATTATGCATTACACATACAACATGTATGAATGCTTAGTTTTGGTTTTCACATTTAAATATTTCGTTTTATGCTACTTCCTGATTTCCTTTACGTATAATGGTATAGATTACTAACTCGCGCTAACAATCACTCGGGTGACTAACAATCACCCACACACACACACACACTGCATGTTTTTTTAAAACAACCTAACATTAGCATTTTGGATTGTTGTAAACTATTTTAACAATATATTATGCAACGATCAACACCAAATTAAAAGCAACATTACATGAACCAAAAGTGTATTTGTGTATATCGTTGAAGCTATAACATCATGCATATATTATTATAAATGTGGTCACACCTGAATTTTGATTACCTGAACTAGCAATAAAACAGAGTAGACAGATCTACAGTGCTGTATACATGCTTAACTAAAAAGACATTTTATGTTCCTTTTTCAAGCTCGTAATTCATTAGGGGTTCCAAGGGAATGTCGGCCCTTTCCTGGACTAGCTGGCTAACGAGCCCTTTTCTGGAATGAAAGATATGCATAATTAGCTAATGGAATACCAATGTGGAAAATAGCTAAATCATTTTTATAACTAATTTTTATTACTCACATATCTTTGATTTGATTTAAAAATTACTTCCATTATTTACAGCGATAATTTGGTTTAATATTGGAGGATGTCACAATTGCAACATAAGTTATGTACCTTGAACCTACAATTTCCTCATTACATGATTACTGCTCAGAATGTAATGGCAGTTATGAAGTATACACTGAGCCGCATTACAAAATCATATAAACTTAACTATTAAAGGTAATATGATATACAGTGCCCTTCACTATTATTGGCACTCCCGGTAAAGATGAGTAAAAAGGGTTAAACTGTTTTCACCGTTTGGTGAATTACTTTAATGTCACACTGAAAAAAGGAGAAAAATCCAACATTTAATTGAAGTAAATTTATTATGAGAAAAAAAAAATCCCTCATCAATAAATAATTATTTCTAACTAAACCAAATGTGCCACAATTATTGGCACCCCTGCATTTATATTCAGAATAAAGTAATCATTTTAAATATTTGTCACATATCCTTTGCATGCCATGTGAGATTAAGCTATTTCACCAAACGGTGAATTTTGAATAACCCTTTTTACTCATCTTTACCAGGAGTGCCAATAGTGGAGGGCACTGTAAGTTAACTGTGTTCTTGTGTTACTGAACCTTGTTTGTTCCACATCTTCTATAGTCTCTGGTAGACGCTTGTCCTTAGTTTCTGGAAGTAATGTTGCTACCAGTCCAGAGGCAATGGCCACTGTACACATAATAACTTGGTAGAAGGGTTCCCACCAATCATTCAATAATATTATGAGTGGAGCAATGCACACGCCCACCCGAGCCACGCTGGAAGTGTAGCCCAAGCCATTTTGTCTGCAATAAAATAAAATGCAGGAGTCATACTCCATCAACCTCAAAATGTGCTAAATCAGATATTAACAAACCAAGCTTGTTAACATTATTCAACTTTGCAGTTTAATAGTCAGTGAATATTCTGCATTAATGGTGTAACAAGAAAACTTAAAGGGTAATTCAGTTTTTTTTCCCCCCCAACTTAGACCTATTTTTTCAAATTGGACCCGGCTCCGCTCGGCTTTACAATGGTTTTCACTTCCAAACGACAGGGTCTTGGACTTATTGGACTTGTTTGAAGTAAATTGAACCTGTGTCTAAATGTACCCTATTGGACTCCGAGTGGAGCTGTTCTTTGGGCGACCAAATCTCGAAAAAAAACAAACATTATTATCATTAACGATCAGTCATGGTGGAAATAGTTATTCAAAATAGGTCCAAATCGAAAATAACTGGAATTACCCTTTAAGATACACTAATCTGTAGTATGGAGAGAAAACTATAAAGTGGTTTGTTCGAGTTAGTTATTGGTAGAATTCAGAATCCCCACCTATTAAAACAGGGGTGTCCAAACCTTTCTGAAAAGGGCTGGGGTGGGTGCAGTTTTAGTTTTAGCCCAATTGATTCAAATAATTAACTAATCATGGTTTTCAATCCAGACCTTGATAAGCACAATCAGGTGTCTTAGCGCTGGGCTAAAATGAAAACTTGCAGTAAAGGCCCTTTTGCGATAAGACTGGACACCCCTGCTTAGAGTTCACAAGGACACAAAGAGTTTGCAGCACATTCTGCCGATTTGGTACAGCTCACCTGACAACGGTAGGGTAGAGCTCTGACGTGTAAAGGATCACTGTGGTGAAGGAGGCTGCTGAACAACCTTTTCCGAGGATCGCGATGATAGAGCGACACAGCGACATATCTGAGGAAGGGACCAGACACAAGCAGGATGTATAATCTCATTGTTGGATTATCTATTGCCACAAACAAAAAACAAAAAAATGATTACTCTTTGGCTATGCAGGATGGGATGGGGACGGTGACTGGCTATGCAAGATGGGATGGGGACAGTGATTGGCTATGCAGAATGATATGGGGACGGTGATTGGCTATGCATGATGGGATGGGGACAGTGATTGGCTATGCAGTGTTTTGGGATGCAGAGACGAGGACAGAATTTAATTCTCTACGCTCTTCCCATTTCAGGGTTCATAAAACCTCACACTCCCATTTCTAGTAACCGATGGGAAAAAGATCCTGCATGTACATTAGCCCTCCAGGACTGGGGTTTCAATACACCTCTGAATTAAGCACAGAGTAACAATGAAAGCCTAAATGTCCTATTACTCTCAAAAGGGGTCTACTATTTACCTTCATTTTATTTTATTTACCTTGAGTTTACGAATAAACTTTGGTGTGATTGCCAAAATTTTTAAATTATTTACTACGAAGCTAGCTTAGCATAGCCAGGGTTTCTTTGCGTTGGCTGACTTGACAAAACCTAGCCACTGCAATCTGGTATAACTGGTACTATGATGGTGGTTAACAACTTGCAAAGTGAACACGGGCTTTGTTAATCAAGCTGTGCGCGTGCCCATAAAAGGGGCGGTGTCTGCAACAATGAGCCTATAGCGGTACAGCGTGTACTCAAGCAGTGTATTTCTCTCCTGAGGAAAAAAGACTGATATATGGACGGATATAATGGATAGACAAAAAGAACATCAAACAATGATAATAGCCAAAAGCGACACTGTTGACTCCAACAAAGCCAGGGAGGAGCTCATCGTGTTACATTCATTCGTTAATAGCCTACCTTATTTACGCGTAACAAATAAATCTAGACTCTCACAAAAAAATCTGTACTATATTGTTCTACAGTTAATTTCTGTGACAACTGTACATTTTAGAGCTTCTAAACTTTAAACTTGATACAGCATGTCTGAAGCAATCACACCAAAGTTTCTTCGTAAACTCAAGATATTCATAAACTCGGGGATAGACAGTGGATTTTGTCGGTCTCTAAAACCCCAAATCCTTTCTGGAATTCAGAAAATATTCCGCGGAACTCAATAATCGCGCACTGCGATCCGTAAATATCTCTACTGGATCCTATGGAAGGGAGACACCTTTTTTCAAAGCCAAAGAGTTGATTGGTCAAAAGGCGTTGCTTTTATATGTTTCTATCTGTTAGCCTGAACATAACCTGCCCCGGAGCAGGTTAGCCATGCAGAGTAAGTTGCCATGGCAATGTACCCCGATTAAAAGTGAGTCGGCTTTGTGATACAGAAAACCCAGGGCTGACGTTTAAGTTAGCTCGCTAACCCCCTTAATCTCTCTTCATAATACACCCCCCAGGACTAGGGTTGGGGATCCCTAACATAAAAACAAGCATAGTGGTTACCTTTGGAGACAAATATGTTTATTGCCAGACAGAGTCCTGCACCAAGCAGAGGCCCCACCACGAGGCTTCTTCTGCCGATTTTATCCAGTAAGTAATAGACTGCCAGATTGGCAGGGAGCTCTATGGCAGCATATACACACTGGATTAAATAGATGTTCATCCCAAACCCTGTAATGTTGAAACTGATGCCATAATATGTGAAGGCAATTCCAAACCTAATGAGAAAAAAAACATGTTATTTGTGCATTTATTTAGAGGTTTATTCTATTGCTCATCTTAGTCAGGTGAACACACCTGTTAGTGATATACCACAAGTAGCCCTGGATAAGAGTGTGCAATGTAATGTACTGTTACGACATTGTTTACCTGTTTAGCCCAGGTAAGTCTTGACATGGTGCAACAGTTTGTGTGAAAAGGAATACTTTGCAGTGCATTGAAATTAAATATATTATGAAGATCAAATATTTTTAACAATGCACAACAGATGGGCAAATGCAAATTATTCCTGTTTTTGGATATTGCAATAAAATTTTTAATTACACATTGTTGTAAAATATATTCATCATATTTCCCCCCAGATTCCAATAATTACAATATATTGCAGAACAATCAGTTTCTGTAAGGAAATACTGTATATTATTAATTCAACACAATCATTAAAAAGCACATATCTTAAGTATAGTGAGATATGAGTACCATATGATACCAGTTAGCAGAGCCAGTCTCCTCATCTTTGGGGTTCTCACCAGATCCAAATAGGTGTAGGTCTTCTGTCCTTTTTCCAACACAACTATATTAGACAGTGTCTGTGGAGACCAACAGTTGTGTGTGAACATCTCTTAAGGGCATGTTTGGCATGCTTTTGGGATGAAGCGACTTTTGACCATTTCAATTCCAAATACGCACTGCACACTGTAGTTACCTCTGGCTTGATTTTTTCTGAAAACCCCTCTCTCCTGTTAACTTTGGCACACGTCTGCAAGTAATAGTGAGCCCTGTCTACCTTCCCATTTGCAATCAACCACCTTGCAGACTCTGGGATCCACCTACATGGAATGCAAAGGCAAAATGAATCATATAATTACATTAAAGGCACTATATAATAATGGCATAAAAAGTTACCTCCAAGACAGTATAGCGAGGGCTAGCGGGGAGGTGACGGCAACAATCAACCACCGCCAGTCATTGACAAAATATGCGATTCCAGATAGCAATAAGCTACCAAAGGTCCATGCAAAACTGCTAATAGCTCCAACCAACTTCCTGTGCTCAATGTCAACCCACTCCAAACCTGTACAAGCACAACATACAAGGTTTTGATCAAGAGGATTCGGTTGGTATTTTAGATTTATTTGTAGTGTTTATTTTATCACTCACAGCAGGCAACAGAACTTCTATAGTACTTCAAGTTATTGATTATAATATTCCCACAATATATTGTATCTCTATAACAGCCTCCATCATTGGACCCCGTTTTGTTAATTTATTATTTTTATCAATGTTTATAACCATGTTTTGCAACTTTTACATCCCAATCCACAGTTTTGTACACATAATTCCTAATGTACCATTTTCCTAATCGAGGGCCTGATATACTTTAGCATATGACCTGCAGCATAAGACCTTTAGCATATTCAAAACACCAATAACACAAGCAATGATTGGTGCAAAACAAATTCCATGACCAATCATTGGTCATATTATTGGTTTTGCATGTGCTAAAAGGTTTTGCTCATGATAAAGGTCTTAGTAAATCAGGCCCCTAATGTTTTAAATCTGTATTTTTTTATAAAATAAAAGCAACCTTTCCTCAGCCTTTTCTTAGGATTTTGAGGATAAATTACAGCAGCGGATGGAAATGGTTCATATACTAACAGGGTTTCACTTGAAACGGCACTATAACTAAGACAATATTTGGTGTTTAAAGAGGCGTACCACTCACTGAGAACAGTAGAAATAATGCTGATCCCAGTGAATCCGAAACCAGTGAAAAACCTCATTATTGCAAACATCAGGAAGGAGGATGAAAACGCGCTGGCCAGTCCAAAGACCATCCCTGACAAATAGGACACCAACAGCATCTGCTTCCTCCCATATCTGCAAATACGAATGTTTAGGCCATTTTGAAAATAGTATAAGGGTCGTTGCCTAATAGTTGTCATAAATGTAGCATGAAATGTGGTTATAAAAGTGCTGACAGGTGATATGACATGGAAAATGGAACAACATTTGTATTATGAATAGAAACACAAACACACACACTATTCTGTGATCACAATGTTTTTTTTGCGTGTTTAAGGTTCTCCTCCTGGGGTCTATTATTTACAAGCCCACTTCCCTAAGCATTATAGAGCACTGATATTACACTAGCCTACACCATTATAATGCTCAATGTTTACGTGAACAGATAATCCCAAACACACCAAGACTCAACAGAAACTGTGTGGAACTAAACTAGTTTTTATAAAAGTTAACCACAAACGTGGTTCATACAGCAAATAAAGTGGACAAAAAGGCAAAAAAATTGATAACTTTTTATTTTTGCCCATTGAAAGGTTACCTGTCACTGAGGCCACCAAATACCACAGTGCCGATCATCAGTCCAACAAAAAAAATGGTAGCAGTAGCTTTATTCAGGCTTCTCTTGTCACAAACCAGGTCCCACTTCAGGAGAGAGAGAGAGATTAGATTTTTATGTCTTTATTTAAACAATGCAAAAAAGTATTTACAGACTAAAATACTATAACTTCCAATCCATGACAATGTATTTAAAAGGAAGATAATGGGACAATATACCAAGATAAAAAATAAATAGTAATACCACAATAAATGTTAAGGCTTCTGATCAGAACTGGACTCAAATGCACGACTCAGAGACAGAACTCACATTTCAGCATCTCAGCTTTATTGAATGGTGCGAAAGCATGTTTACCCCTTCAATGTTGTTACTGAATAATTTGTAATGCCTTGATATTTCCTCTTGCATCGGACAGAACAATGAACATGGCGATAATAGCAAATAAAAGGGCACGAATAACAATAGCCTATATAATTAAAGCATCCAAACGTAACCCAACATTTAGCCTATAAAGCAGTCAGGGAGAAGCTATTTAGTTTATGTGAATAGAATACTGTTGCTGATTATTTATCTTAGCAAGCTTTCAATTTTTCTTGGAAACATGAAAAAGATTTTTGTTATTACACAGCTATATTTTTTTAACACATTTTTTGACAAATCTGAATATTTCAGGTATCTGATACTCGCCTCCTGAAAAGTATTGGTGGCCACAAAAAAAAGTTCCCTGAAAGAGGCTTACCTCTGTTGCTAAAGTTGAGGAAAAAATGCTGGTGTCATACACCCACCCATACTGGCATGGGACGGCAGATATCTCGGTCACGTTGGAAGAGTTGTACAGCAGGTGGAACTGAGGTTCCCTGAACATTTTACAAGAACTCAGACTCCCATCATCCTGTGCTGGAATACTGACGGTTAGCCGCTGATCCTGGGTCATATTCGCAAAGTCTTCCCCGTCAACCAGACCGCCGATATCACAGCGGTGATCGATTACGGCTGCGATGAAGTTGTGAACTAAGAACTGACATGGTAGCGTAAACTGTGCCAGAAAGATGAGGCTTACAATCATAATCTGAAACCTTCCAAAGCCATCGGTTTCAGCCAGGACATCTTCAAACTTCATTTTAATCCAAGTCTATTGACAGGAGAAGCAGAACGCGAAAAAACAATAACGTAGACTTGAAACCAAGCTGGTGAGGTAAAGGCTATTCTGCTCAACGAGTCGGCATTCAGTTTAGGCACTTCATGGTCAAGGAGATTGATTGAGTGTTGAATAATAACCCGTTAACTGTCGATGGCGAGAGTACAGAGAATCCACTTTCTGCTTGTCCGTGGGCTCTAAAAAAAACAACAGGTCACGATACAGATTCATACGCCTTTCGTTGTATAAGATACTGGTAATTGGCTTATTTTTAACCAACCTCTCCCCCCGTGGTAATGTATTTGTTTTTCTAAGCCGTACATAAAAACAGGAATGCGCAACTTTAGTGAGCTATAACATGTATCAAGGTCAAGTCAGCACTTAAGCTTGTTTGGAATTTGATTTGGGATCATAGAAACCACTTCAAGGAACAGCTGTGCGACAATCCGTCTAGATAAAGGAATCAATGTGTAAATAATTTGTTATCTGCGAAAATGAGAAAATTAAAGAAGGGAGGCATTTAGGTCAATGCCAGAACTATCTCCAAATGTATATGAAGCCTTTTAAATACTCAGATACTCAGTTTAAATGAGGTAAAGGTACATCACAAAAAGTATGGTTTTACTTGAGCTAAAATCGCCATAGTACCTTACATCTATACTTAAAATGGGATTGTGATATTTACAAAAATACACAAATGCTACATTAGACTCATTACTTGAATACTTAAGTAAAAGAGACAAAAAAAGCTTGTTTCTTGCATTAACATTGGCTTCGTCTTGATATGATATTTTCACTGTCTTCCAGTTCCCATGCATTAATAATTAATCAGATATAAATAATAAATGGCAAGGCAGGTCCAGGTTATTTGGTTGTTGATTTTAGGTACAGACTTATCAAATCAAAAACATAGAGATCCAAACAATATAGATTTACATCTTAATTACTGTGAAATTTTAAAGCAATACCAGGGGTGGAGAGTACCTGAGTAATTGTACTTTGTTCAAATACTTAAGTACTGTTTTTGGGTATTTGTACTTTACTCGAGTATTATTAAGTTTGTATACTTGTAATTTTACTCAATTACATTTCAGAGAAAAAAAACATACTTTTTACTCCTTACATTTAAAATGCAGACTTTCAAAGTACAAATCTCGCAGGTCCAACGATTTTAATTAGTATATTTGTTTCTCTGGCCTAACATTAACGTTATTAATCCTGCTGCCGCACTTTATTTGAAACAGCCAATCAAATCCCCATCAATGGAAAATTAAGCCGCCCATACCCATGCTGATTGGTCCTTGTGCAAGACTAGAAAGCGGGGATCTTTGATTAGACACCTGCTATCAAAATAACTATTTGACTAGAACCTTAGGATGTGCAATGTCGAACCCACGTATAAAAAAAACTGAACTAAACCCTTAATTTTCATTGTTGTAGTTTGGCCAACTTCACAACTGGATGCTATGATGTGAATGCCGTCCATGTTAGTTTACCTCTACATGTTTTTTCAAATTCGTTGGAGAAGTGCATTAAATAATTTTAATGCAAAAAAAGTGTCCTCTGTTCTTTAATTTCAGCATTGTCTATCGCAGAACTCATTCCATTGTGGGCCGAGTGTATGCTGGGTTTCATTCCAGCCTTGCCTAAACACCAGCTGATGATTTCACTAATTAGCTCACCTCTTCAACTAACTCACCTGGTGCAATATGGTATGTTTACACTCGGCCCATGATGGAATGAGTTTGAGACCCCTTGTCTATCCCTTGCAATACAAAAGTTTTTACTTTTACTTTTTACTACTTAAGTACATTTAAAAGTCGGAACTTTTTTACTTTTACTCAAGTGTATTTTTAGCCAGATACTCTGACTTTTACTTGAGTAAGATTTTGAGACAGTATCCATACTTTCACTTAAGTATAATTTCTGGGTACTTTTTACACCCCTGAGCAATACAAACATATGCTCAGAATCAAAGGCGCAATGTACCTGCAAACAACTGACATTTATCAAAGAATCCATGAACACAAACCGTTTCTGGGAAAACTGGACGAATCTCAATAAAATTAAACCAGAGAAATTGGCCATACAAAATGGAGAAATGTGGATTAACCATTTTAAAACATTGTATGAAACAATACCTTTAGTCATAAAGACCAAAATCATATCCAAAATTTTTTTAAATTATTATTATTATTATTATATCATAATCCATTGGACTCCCATTACTGAGCAGCAGCTGAAAGAAAGACTTCAGAATCTCAAACCTAGTAATGGCCTGATTGTATCCTAAATTAGATGCTTAAACATCGCAGCAAAGAATTACAATTGGCTATTCTCAAATTGTTGCATTTGGTTCCTGTGTAGGTTATGTCCCTGACATTTGAAATCTTGGACTCATAACTCCTATTTTTAAAAATGGAGACAAATTCGACCCCAGCTATTACCGACACGTTTGTGTGAAAAATAACCTGGGGAAGGTTCTCTGTAGCATAATTAACACAAGACTAATAGACTTCCTTACTAAGCACAATGTCCTGAGTAAAAGTCAAATTGTAATTCTTCCAAATTGCCGCACATCTGACCACATTTACACCCTATACACCCTAATTGGCATATACAGTATATTAACCAAATGTTTTTTAAATGTATGCCCGTTTTATAGATTTCCAAAAAACATTTGATTCTATTTGGCACAAAAGTGGTGTAGGGGGTAAAACATACAACATAATGAAATCAATGTACACAGACAATAAATGCAGCATCAAAATTGGCAACAAAAGAACAAATCTATTCACCCAGAGATGCGGAGTACACCAAGGCTGCAACTTGAGCCCCACTCTATTCAACATATACATACATTAATTTCACTAAGTTGAAGCTATCTGCAGCTCCTGGTCTTGCTCCTTAAATTTGTGCTCTATGCAGACAACCTAGTTCTACTGTTACCCACCATCCAAGGGCTACAGCAGAACTTGAACCTGCTAGAACAGTACTGCCAGAAATGGGCCCTGGCAGTAAACATGAAAAAGACCAGAACCACGATCTTCCAAAAAAAGATACAAATCTCAGGGAACTACATCAAATTTCACACGAGGGACAAATTCCATAGAAACATGCAGACAATGCAATTACTTAGGTTTGAAAATAATTTCCACAGAAAATTTCAATCCTGCAGTGAATGAACTGAAGAAGAAAGCATGCAGGGCTTTTTATGCCATAAAACAACACATTTACATTGAAATTCCAATTAGAATTTGGCTTAAACTATTTAAGTCAGTAAGTGAACCAATTGCCCTGCATGGCAGCGAAGTGTGGGGTCCACTTTCAAATCAAAATTTAGCAAAATGGGACAAACAATCAATTGAAACCCTGCGTGCAGAGCTCTGTACAAACATCTTACATGTACAAAGAAAAACAGCAAACAATGCATGCAGGGCTGAATTAGGCTATATCCATTATTAATCAGAACACAAAAAAGAGAACTCAAATTTTGGAACCACACACACTACAAGTTTTTCTTAAAATAACACAACATTAACTTTTTGGTTTCTGCCAACTATTTTAGCAATATTATGCAATGATCAACACCAAATCAAAAGCAAAAATTGAGTACTTTAACCAATTATAGTATATAGTATAGTATATCTGTATATTGTTGAAGCAATATACGCCATCTGAATTTTGATTACCTGAACTAGCAATAAAACACAGTAGACAGATCTACAGTACTGGATGCTGTTTAACTAAAAATATATTTTATGTTTCTTTTTCAATCTCATCATTCATTAGGGGTTCCATGGGAATGTCCGGCTTTTCCTGGATTGGCTGGCTAACGAGTCCATTTCTGGAATGAAAGATATGCATAATTAGCCAGTGGAAAACTATTTTTATAATCTTACTGACTAATCTTTGAATCGATTTAAAAATGACTTCCATCACTTACAGAAAAAAATTGGTTTAATATTGGAGGATGTTAAGCAGGCCACCCACCCTGGATTTGAACCTACAATTTTCTGATTACATGTTTACTGCTCAGATTGTAATGGCAGTTATGAACAGCATTACAAAATCATATAACTTAAGATAATATGATACAAGTTAACTGTGTTCTTGTGTTACTGAACCTTGTTTGTTCCACATCTTCTATAGTTTCTGGTAGACGTTTGTTCTTAGTTTCTGGAAGTAAACTTGCTACCAGTCCGGCGGTAATGGCCACTGTACACATAATAACTTGGGGGAGTGGTTCCCAGAAATCATCCAATAATATTATGAGTGGAGCAATGGACACGCCCAGCCGAGCCATGCAGGAATTGTAGCCGATGCCATTTTGTCTGCAATAAAAAAAATGCAGGATTCATACTCCATCAACCTCACAATGTGCTAAATCAGATATTAACAAACCAAGCTTGTTAACATTATTCAACTTTGCAGTTTAATAGCCAGTGAATATTCTGCATTAATGGTGAAAGTTTAAGAACTATTTCCACCATACTGATCGGTAATTTCGAGATTTGGGCGCCCAAAGAACGGCTCCGCTCGGCTTTACAATGGAGTCCAATGAGGCACATTTAGACTTCAAACAAGTCCAGTAAACCTGTTATTTGGAAGTGAAAACAAGTGTGAAAGTTGACATTTAGAATGGTTATTAGTTAATAGTAACCAACATGCAACACAGAGTATGCAACAACATGTATTTAAATTTGAATCTCAGCAAATAAATGTCTACGTTCTCACTGGTTTTCACTTCCTAATAACAAGTTTAGATAAACTGGACTTGTTTGAATTCTCATGCCTCGCGAATTATTTGCGAACCAATTGTCCAAGATAAACGTTGCTATGGTTACATGCGTTTTCACTGTCATCTCGAGATCGGGGGAGGAGACTGACTTCTGTTACTTGTACAGACCTAAATACTGAATTCATTGCACTCTGCTGTTTATATGTACAGTTCACGGGGAGTGACTACCGTAATCACTCTCATCAGTTAGGTAGTCACTCCCAAAAACTGTCAGTGTGTACGTAGCCAGTGATGAGCAGAATGTGGAAACTCCACCCATTAAAGCAGGGGTGTCCAATCTTTTCCAAAACATGTCCGGTGTGGGTGCAGGTTTTTGTTTTAACCCAGCACAACTACACCTAATTCAACTATTGAACTAATCATGGTCTTCAATCCAGACCTTGATGAGTGCAATCAGGTGTCTTAACGCTGGGCTAAAATGAAAACCTGAAGCCAGACTGGCCCTTTTCCGATAAGACTGGACACCCATGCTTAAAGAGTTCACAAGGCCTCGCTCTCCAATCGCTGCACATTCTGCCGATGTGGTACAGCTCACCTGACAACGGTAGGGTAGAGCTCTGACGTGTACAGGAACACTGTGCTGAAGGAGGCTGATGCGCAACCTTTTCCGAGGATAGCGACGATAGAGCGACACAGCGACATATCTGAGGGACCAGACGCAAGAGGGATGTATAATCACATTGCTACAATCTCTTTCCACAAACAAAAGATAAAGAAATTATGTCACATTCAATGTTTGTCATATAATATTGAACATAGAGACTTCAACTCTGGTCCTGGAGAACCACAGGGTATAATGTTTTTTCTTTCCACTTTAAAATCAGCATCCAATTTAGACCCAAGAAACCAGGTTATGTCAGTTAAATGTGTAGCAAACTACTTTAATTAAGCAGTTATCAGCTGGAGAATGCTGTTCCTGGAGGGCTGTTATGTATTTAGTGCACTATTGCTAACTCACATTTTAGCTCTATTGCTATCCGAGACTAGGGTTGTTCCTGCGACAGATGCAGAAATAGTGGTTACCTTTTGGGACAAATATGTTTATTGCCAGACAGAGTCCTGCCCCAAGCAGAGCCCCCACCTCAATGCTTCTTCTGCCGATTTTATCCAGTAAGTAATAGACTGTCAGTTTGGCAGGCACCTCTATGATAGCATATACACACTGGGTTAAATAGATGTTCATCCCAAACCCGGTAATGTTGAAGCTGATTCCATAAAATGTTAAGGCAATTCCAAACCTAATGGGGAAAAAAACATGTTATTGGTGCATTTTTCCAATGGTTTATTATATTGCTCATCTTAGTCAAGTGAGTAGACCTCTGTAATATCCAGTAAGTAGCCCTGGATAAGGGTGTATAATGTAAATATCATGTTAGGTACATTGTTTAAGTTGAGCCCAGGTAAGTCTTGACATGGTGCAACAGTTTGTATCAAAACCTTTACGGAAAAGCAATACTTTGCAGTGTATTGAAATTAAATATATTATGAAGATCAGATTTTTTATCTGCACAACAGATGGGCAAATACAAATTATTTCTGTTTTTGGATATTGCAATACAAATTTTAATGACACATTGTTGTAAAATATATTTATCATATTTTCCCCCAAAGTACAATATTTGGAAAATATCCCAGAACAATCCATTTCTGTAAGGAAATACTGTATATTATGAACTCAACACAATCATTAAAAAGCACATATCTTAAGTATAGTGAAATATGAGTACCATATGATACCAGTTAGCAGAGCCAGTCTCCTCATCTTTGGGGTTCTCACCAGATCCAAATAGGTGTAGGTCTTCTGTCCTTTTTCCAACACAACTATATTAGACAGTGTCTGTGGAGACCAACAGTTGTGTGTGAACATCTCTTAAGGGCATGTTTGGCATGCTTTTGGGATGAAGCGACTTTTGACCATTTCAATTCCAAATACACACTGCACACTGTATTTACCTCTGGTTTGATTTTTTCTGAAAATCCCTCTCTCCTGTTAACTTTGGCACACGTCTGCAGGTAATAGTGAGCCCTGTCTACCTTCCCATTTGCAATCAACCACCTTGCAGACTCTGGGATCCACCTACATGGAATTTAAAGGCAAAATTAATCATATAATTACATTTGTAAGACTGAAATTGAGATCCCAGGCACCTGGACACACAACACCAGGGGGGAAGCCTGTAAGGGCTCTAGGGCGTTATAAACCAGAACTTCAATGCCGTAAAGTCTGCTGGGACCATCTGGCGTGAAGTTTATGACGGTCAAAGAATGTCCTAGGATGTCATGACAGTGCTACAGTGCCCCCATATGACATTATCAGGGCATGCCAAATCTCTGTCCTTAACATATTTTCACACACAACACAACATGGTATAGATTGCTTTTGTCCTCAAAAAGCTTAAAAACATACAGATGTGATTGATACTTTTGCTACATTGTACAGTATACACTGGAACTAGTCTGGGCACTGGAACATACATTATACACTCTTTCCAGAGAGATAACCATGTATTGTTCCGTTTTTGAGTGTTACAGTAGTAAATGCATCCAGTTAACGTACCTGAATTAACAGGGACAACTAGGGTGTAAAGGTAATATTCTCAACAGGAATTCTGGGACATTTGTGGCATTAATATCAATCACATCTGAGAAAACTGTAGAGATGGGGAGTCTCATGGCAACACAAACTTAGACCTACTGATGTTTGATATCATTTTGATGGTCTCGGTGTGAGTGGTGCAATGGTCTACATGTCCTAAATGTGCAACATAGATGGAATGTATATTTCATAACACAGGCGTAAGCTGCCGTTGTGAAATTGCCATTCTGTGAAATCCCCTAGAAGGGGGGCTAAAATTGCTGACCAGTTTATGGTTTTACGACCGTAGGCAGCCAGATCAAACACAGAGTTTGAGCATTTAAGGAAAGGATACAAACCCATCGTGGAAGGCTGTAGCCAGTCTTTCCGCACATCCTACTTCAGGTCATTGTGTGTAGCAAATTGCCAGGTATGACTAAGTATTTTTCTCTGTACTGTATTTGAATTTGGAATGTTCAATCTGTAACTATGTATTGATAATTTAAGTAAGTAACCTACCTGGTAATAAATTAGTTAAACTTGATTTGTGTGGTTTCTCTGAAAATTGACGTACTATCTCTGTGCACCGGTAATGGGTTGATTAATTTCCTCAGTCATGGTTATCCCCTCAGCTGGTCTAGGGAGGTTGACTATTTAAGCTTAATGTATCACGGAGTATTGCACCCGTAGAACTATGTCTTAAAGTAGATCACCTCCGCCTGGCGGTTATACATGTTGAGAACGGTGGTTGCCAATATTCCTTTAATCGGTCCCTGAGTCTTAACCATAGAGTATACCGCACAAAGTGGCTTCTTCCGCAACCTCTGAGATAACCGCAGATATCTAGTCAGCTGTGAGTCGTGTACATTAAGGGCCCAATGTAAATCGCGGTGTTAACAGACACATCCAGCTCAGAGAACCGTCTTTAAAGTATGAGAGTCCTTTAACAAATCAAGTGGAAAGTGTACATACTAAATTATAATATTAAATGGAGTCAGATAAACGAGTACAGAATCAGCGTTGGTGGCTGATGATTTACTGTAATACACACAGGCTGTTCTTTGGATAAACTGGGGTCAAGGTAGACCAGACTTAAAGCGGAAGGTAACGTGGTACGAGTACCTTTGATTTGTGGTCCCTTATTAGCTAATCCCGTGAATCTAAAGAGCAGTCTAACCCGGTTGCAAGAATATTAATATTACTTTCATAACTTTTCCCTTTTCCCACAGCAATAGCGGAATACATCACGCTTAAACCTTCGCTCCGAGCTATTCCCTCATTGGTCTAGCCGCGCGGAGTTTTACAATTTGGTTTGTAACATGATTTCAGTTGCTGTTTCCAGATTTTACAATTTGGAGAACTTGACATGATTTGTGTTGCTAATTTCCAGATTTACACATTAAAGACACTATAAAATAACGGCATGAAAAATTACCTCCAAGACAGTATAGCGAGCAATAGCGGGGAGGTGACAGCAACAGTCAACCACCGCCAGTCATTCACAAAATATGCGATTCCAGATAGCATTAGGCTACCAAAGGTCCATGCCAAGCTGTCAATAAGTCCGACCAACTTCCTGTGCTCAATGTCAACCCACTCCAAACCTGTACAAGCACAACATACAAGGTTTTGATCAAGAGGAATCAGTTGGTATTTTACATTTATTTGTAGTGTTTATTTTTATCACTCACAGCAGGCAACAGCACTTCTATAGTACTTCAAGTTATTGATTATATATTGTATCTCTATAACAGCCTCCATCATTGGACCCCGTTTTGTTCATTTATTATTTTTATTAATGTTTATAACCATGTTTTGCAAGTTTTACATCCCAACCCACAGTTTTGTACACATAATTCTGAATGCACCATTTTCCTAATCTAGGGCCTGATTTACTAAGACCTTTAGCATATGCAAAACCTTTTAGTACATGCAACACTAATAACACAAAAAATGATTGGTGCAAAACAAATCCCCGACCAAGCATTCGTCACGTTATTAGTTTTGTGTGTGCTAAAATTTTTTTACTCATGCTAAAGGTCCCCTAATGTTTTAAATCTGTATTCTTTTAAAAAATAAAAAACAACTTTTCTCAGCCTTTTCCTGGGATTTTGAGGATAGCAGGGGATTGAAATGGTTAAGATACTAACAGGGTTTCACTTGAAACTGCACGATAACAAAGACGACAATATTTGGTGTTAAAAGAGGCGTACCACTCACTGAGAACAGTAGAAATAATGCTGATCCCAGTGATTCCGAATCCAGTGAAAAACCTCATTATTGCAAACATCAGGAAGGAGGATGAAAAGGCGCTGGCCAGTCCAAAGACCATCCCTGACAAATAGGACACCAACAGCATCGACTTCCTCCCATATCTGCAAACGAGTGGTTAAGCCATTTTGAAAATAGCACAAGGATAGGTAACTGCCTAATTGTTGTCACATATGTGCCTAGCATGTAATGTAGCCTTTGGTTAGAAAAGTGCTGACAGGTGATATTAAATTGAAATTGGAACAAAATTTGTATTATTAATAGAAACACACACAAACACACTATTCTCTTTTTACATGATTAAAATGAATTCTCAACCTGGGATCTGTAATTTCCCACTTCCCAAAGAATGATAGAACACTGATATTACACTAGCCTACACTATACACTACACCATTATTATAATGCTCAACGCATAGGCCTATTCGAAAAAACGCACCATGACTCAGCAGAAAACTGCGTGAAACTAAATTAGTTAAACACAAACGCACTGTGGTTCGGACAGCAAATAAACTCGACAGAAAGACACGAAAGTAAAATTAAGTTTTTATTTTTGCCAACTGAAAGGTTACCTGTCACTGAGGCTACCAAATACCCCAGCGCCGATCATCACTCCAACAAAGAAAATGGTAGCAGTAGCTTTATTCAGGCTTCTCTTGTCACAAACCAGGTCCCACTTCAGGAGATAGAGATAGAGATAGAGCAAGATAGATAGACAGAGCTTTACTTTCACATTGAGATATTTAAAATAGATAGCTAAAATAAACAAGCATGTGTTTTACAGACATTACAGTAAAGTAGCCTACAGTGCACATACAGACGTGTGTGCTTTGACTGTTTACATACTTGCAATGTACACAATAGTCTACATAATCTGTCCTCAACATCTTAGCTTTATTGAATGGTGAGAAAGCACGTTTACCCCTGTAATGTTCTTGCTGCATCATTGTTAATGCCTTGATATTTAACCTTGTATAGCACAGAAAATGGACATGACAATGCAATAACAACGAAAAGGGTCATAAATTGCAATAGCCTGATAATTAAAGTATCCAATGCCATTTAGCCTGTAAAGCAACCAGGTCGAGGCTATTTACTTTATGTGAATTGCCTACTGTTGCTGATAATTCATGTTAGCAAGCTTATAATTGTTAGGAAACCTGAAAAAAAAAAAAAATCTACATTTGTTCGGTCATTTTTGACAAATGTGTTAATATTTCAGGTATCTTAGCCTCCTGAAAAGAACAAGTCTTGATGGCCACACACAAAGGTTCGTCCCTGAAAGAGACTTACCTCCGTTGCTAAAGTTGAAGAAAAGGTGCTGGTGTCATACACCCACCCATATTGACATGGGACGGCAGGTATCTCCGTAGCGTTGGAAGAGTTGTAGTACAGCAGGTGAAACTGAGGTTCTGCGAACATTTTACAAGAACTTAGACTCCCATCATCCTGTGCTGGAATGCTGACGGTCAGCCGCTGATCCTGGGTCAGATTCGCAAGGACTTCCCCGTCATCCAGACCGCCGATGTCACAGCGGTGATCAGTTACGGCTGCGATGAAGTTGTGAACTAAGAAGTGACAAGGTAGTGTAAACCGTGCCACAAAGATGAGGCTTATGATCATAATCTGAAACCTTCCAAAGCCATTGGTTTCAGCCAGGACATCTTCAAACTTCATTTTTATCAAAGGTTATTGACAGGAGAAGCAGAACGCCAAACAACAAAAACAAGTAGCCTACACGGATGGTCTCACTCATCACGTCGCTTCAGAATCGGATTCATACGCCTTAATTTTGTTGTAGGCCTATATGATAGAGCTAAGCTTATTTTTAACCAACCTCTCCCCCTGTGGTAATGTATTTGTTTGCCTAAGATACATAAGAGACAATGCAGCTTTGCTGATCAGTGCGAATGCACACCCATTGTGAGTAACGTTTTAAAGGTTTCCTAGAATAACGTCTTTCCATTGGTATCTTTATATATACACTGCTGTCCACCTCTAAGATATTGCAACACAGTTTAATCCATTCGTGCTAATTTAACTCAACGGGGATGACTTAACACTGGGAACTTTACTGTGAATGTTATTCTTTATTTTTGATCACTTATCAACTAAAATGTACAAGACAAAAGTGTGGAGTTGCATGGAGATCGCACTCTCACTTGTACTAAGCCTTTGTGTTTATAAATTATATTCCACAGTCATCCATCTATTTCTCCATCACACATCTTGTATTAGCCTACATACACATAATTACATAGTTCAAAACACTCACACGCACACGCGCACACATACTAACTTACATACATCATAAGAGCCTTCTAAAGGTGGATAATCTGATCTGGCTGGTCGCTCTCCCTGTGTGCATTCATTCGTGAATAGACTTTGTCCGTTTGAACCATTTGGAATTTGACTTGGAATTTGTCTTAGAAACCACGTCAAGGTGAAAAACAACAGCTGTGCGAGAATCATCTGCAAATCAGTGAAAATTAGAAAATTAAACAAAATGCAGGCGTTTAGGTCTATGTCAAAACTATCTCAAAATCGACGCCACATGAAGCCTTTTAAAATATTCGAATTTGTTTTATTTAATATTCAAATTGTTATCAGACAATCTTAAACTTAGTAAAACAGTCAAACATCACTGAAATACATGTATTCAACGAGGTAAAAGGTATGTCACAAAGAGTATGGTTTTACTCGAGCTAGAATGTCTTTAGTATTTCATCACATACTTTCAATGGGATTTCAATGGGATTGTGATACTTACAGATACACAAATGCTACACGAGACTTGAGAATACTACTTTAAAAGCAACAACAAATTGTATTAACATTGGTTTTGTCTTCATACAATTTTCTGAAGATGTTCTGCCTGTCTTACAGTTCCCATGTTTGACGTTCTCTTATGAATGTCAAGGCAGGTGCAGGATATGGCCGTTGAAGTTTCAGTGGGAGGAAAGTCGGGCCTCTGGGTCAGCACGCAAATGTCTTTTTCTGTAACAAAGATACAACCCCACCTTAGCAAATACAGGTATTTATATCAATATATTGGAAGAATGCAAAGCACTGTTTCATAGCAGGTTTGCAAGGCTTTTCCTGATCCTGCACGAGCCAGGGGCAACATTGCTGACCGAAACCCATCCTCCTCTGGCCGATGCTGCGATCAGCAGGATTCGACAGCAGACAGTGGCACATTTTAACACGGAAACTTAGCTGAATGTGTTCATTTTCATTCACAATGTTTTTTAAAAATAATTTTCTTTCTGTCATGGGTAATTAGAACAATGAGGCTATTCCATGTTTGGGCTTGGATCCTGTCCCTGAACACAGTATTGAAGTTGTAACTGAATTTGGACGGTCTGACCCAGGTTGTGGAAATTCAGCTCACGTTTGAGTCAGCAACGATTATTATGTTTCCACACCAGAAAAAGTCAACTGTGTGTTCTGTAAGTAGGAGAAAAGCTGAATATATGATGAATATAACAATTATTATTATTATTTTTTATTTAAAAAAGAAGCAAAAACCCTAAAGTATGTCCTGCATTAAATTCTCAGGCCTTCCACTCAGGCCTTAGACTCTCAAGGCACCAAGCTTCCCAAGGGCAACAGAGTTGTTTTCTGTGACGTGAGTTATATGTGTGTGTGGGTCTGTTTTCCTTTCTCTTTCTCAGTCCAGATGGATGAACTTGGCCCTGCCTTACACTGAAGCCAAAGGCAATATTCACATGAACGTACCTCGTTTGTTCGATGTCCTCTATCATCTCAGGCAGGCGAACATTAAGTGTCTCTGGGAGCATCGAAGCCACCATCCCAGAGACAAGAGCCACTGCACAAAATATCACCTTAGGCAGAGGGCCCCACACGTCCTCCAACAGGATGATCAGGGGAGCGATGGACACGCCCAGACGAGCAACAAACGAGCTGTAGCCAAGTCCGTTCTGTCTGCGGAGACACAACCGTTCAACAGCAAGACTTCAAAGATCTCAAAAGGTCCTCCAGGAGCATTTCAGCATTCCATAAGGGGTTAATTAATAAGGTGTACAGGCCACTGAGTGTAGGCTAGCGGATCATGGAATGGATTATGTAAAAGATTACAAACTGACTAGTAGGGCCATGATTTTTTTAGAATATGATTCTGTAGCCTCTAAACTCAATTGAAATCCAATATGTCTCTGCAGCCACTATTTTCTACAAGACATCTGAGTAACTGGCCCTGACTGTGATAAAGCTATAATTAGTGAGATCAACAGAGAAATTCTATTGAAGCACTTTCCCCCAGTGTATTTAACTTGTTTGTTAAGCCTCATGATGATCAAGATGCATGCTAACATTTTCTTTTTAAGTCATGTAATTTCCAAACACAAGAGTTTTTGAAGTCTGACACAGCATGTCCATTCTGTTTGGATATTCACTTCAAGATCACTAAATGGACCCCACTGATTGGTTAAACTGTAAATGCCATGTTAATTACAAAACAGTATTTAAATATATGGCCGTATAAGGCCTTTTTTATTTATTTTTTTGGTCTCAACTGAATAAAATAGTCTTAATATCGCAGCATTTGTTTTTTTGGGTACTTTATGCAAAACTATATATATATTTAAAAAAAACATTATTAGTGCATAGGTTGTTAAAACTGTTTAAGCTTTGGGCTTATCAAAGGATTTTATGTATAGTGCAAATCATGTTAAATAACCACTCACCTTAAGACAGTAGGGTAAAGTTCAGTCGTAAAAAGGTATACTGTGGTGAAGGAGGCTTCTGAAAAGCCTTTTCCAAGTACAGCAATGATGGTGCGAGACATCCACATCTCTACATACAAATATATTTAAACACCAATTTCACTTTTGAGTTCCCCCAAAAAGGCTGAGTATATCTCAACCGTGTTTGCAAAAAAAGAACAAGAGAGCTGTACATACGAAGGATTGCATCAAACGAGACATGTATAGAGGATGCTTAATACTTATTTCTTCTACCCAAGTTAACTTCAGATGCTATGTACCCCATGGGAATTTTGTTCTGATCTCTTTCATTGTAACATTGGCTTTCTAAATCATTGACATTATTGAACTTCTTATTGAAGGATTTGTAAGATCTGGGGATATGATCAATAAGTAGGCCTACTATTATATGAACTGAGGTTTACAATACCCATACCTTTAGGAACAAAGAGGTTGATTGCAATGCAGGCTCCAGTCAAAAACAGTGTTCCTGCTTGGCTGGGTCGTCTGCCTATTAAATCCAGACTGTAATAGATAAGGATTTTGGCGGGAAATTCTATGGCACCATAAATGAACTGGGTAAGGTAGATGTTCAGACCAAATCCTGTGATGTTCAGGCTGATTCCATAATATGTTAAGGCAATTCCGTACCTGTTGGGAGAAAACGGTATTATAGGGACAGTGTTTTCACTTTTCTCAGTTGTGAGGGTTTCATTGAGAATAAGAAACAGACCTGGGTCTCTACAAGTCAACATCTGTGTAAGAAATAATGGCTTCCCTGGGCATGGCACATTGATGCACTGTAGGCCTATACCCAATTCAAGACCACGAGCATTCGGTTCAATAGCGAAATCTAGTGAGTGACACTAAAAGGGAATATGATGGTTATGTTCAGGCTTTTTAAATTGGGAAATATGTAACTGGCCTGGTCTTATTAGGCTAGCAAGCTAGTTGACCAGGGGCTCGTTTCACGAAAGCGATTTGCGAGGATTTCCAGTCGCAGATCGCAATTTTTTGTCAAAACGCGTTTCACGAAAATGAGGCTGGAATGACTCCGCCCTCCGAGGGGATTTCCTCAACTGCCTGAGCAAGAATCTGAAAGACACGCTGGCAATGCGGGACAAGTCTAGTTCACTGGACAGTCTGATCTCGCTCGCCATTTGCCTCAACAATTGTCTACGAGCACGGAAACAATTCCAAATCATCATAACTGTGTTTTTTTTATTTTTTTTAAGTCTTCGTGCCAAGAAAGTCTTTGTGCCAAGTCATAAAATGCAAAGAAGTTTGTACAAATTTAGTACAACGAGTGACATTTTGCACAGTATAAGCTTTGTCAGGCAAGCAGGATTTTGCCACAGTTTAGGGTGTGGCAGCTCTGGCTCCAGCTCTGTCTACTATTAATTAACCCCTCATTAACAGGTTACCTCTCTGAAAGATAACCCAAGGGTACAAACAACAGAAGACTCTTAAATGCCATGCATGTTTTAAAATGTTAGACAATTCAAAAAATGCTAATTATTCAAAGTAATAATCCCAATGTAAATCTCCTAATTCCCTGAAAGTATAGTCCAACAGTAACCTGGTGGAATCAACTAAGAAGTCTCGGGATGCACCGATATGGAAATCAGTGGCCGAGAAAGATTTCCGATAATTTAGGCGAACCGTTGCCCGAGGCCGATATTGATCCCGATATTCGGTAGTTCTGCTTCCATAAGTTTTATGGTCAACTGTATAAAAGATTACCATTCTATAAAACACATTTTAATTGCACAACTTTAAAGTAATGCAACAAAGTTAAACATAATTTTTAAAATGACATTTCTTCATATTCATCCAACTTAAAATGCATTACTCCAACTGAAAGTGCATTCCTGAAACAGTGTTTCCCCGAGAGTTGGCCTGGTAGTAGGCACTGATGGCCTGGTGTTGGTTCGTGTATACAGGGGAAACGTTGAATATGGAAAACAAAGTGCAATTTTTTTTTTTATCTGAGAAGCAAATGAAAAGCTATTGGATTACAAATAAATCATATATATTTAATTTTGATTGATAGGACATTATCGGAGCTGACAATTGGTTGTTTTTAACACTATTAGCCAATCCAAATTATTTCATATTATCGGCCGATACCGAACGTCAGCAGATATAACGGTGTATCCCTAATCAGGTTTTAAGATTAAATAATTGTATGAAATGAAAAACAAGACAGGTAAATTAGAATAATGAATTGACAGCATACATTCATTCATTCATAGACATTAATTTGAAGTTACCAGTAAAGAGAGAGACCAAAAAAACAGAACTTGCCAGAGTATTACTCTCTTCCAGCTTCAGCACAACAGGAACAAAAGGAGATGAGGTAGAAAAACTCAAATAGTGTGAACATATAACTAAGAGAACCACCAAAACCAAACAAGTAAACCCTTCTTCTCCAAGGCTCTGAAACCAACTGAAAACTTTCCTTCATCCATCATAAATACCTTACCCAGCAGGGATTGAGTATGGTTGCCCTAATTGGGTGATGCTGAGTTAAAGTGTTGACGGTGGGTCAGGCTTATTTATGACAAGAACTGGCTTATCAAAGTTTATGACTTTATGTTGTTGAAAGTTGTTGATTATTATCAAAAGCCTCTTTTTAATGTCCTAACACGAGTATCTTAGGAGGTAATTCCGCTCCACTATTGAATACCTCTACAAAATGGAAATGTACTCCTGTTTCAACAACAGAGGTGATGGTTGTAAGCGATAATTAAGTCCAGCTAGTGCTATATGGAGAGTGCAATATCCACCTTCAGGCAAAATATCCATGTGACAAGGGCAGTCGTACCACACTGACCTCCGCTTGAAATGGGAGCTACCTCCTACAATGTTCCAAAAAATTCCAAAAAACTGGCAAGCCTCAACAACCATTATCTACATAGACATTAAGACTTTCAATTGATGATTTCAAAAGGGAAACCATGATCCTCATGGTCATTTGTGGCCACACTGGGCCCTGACACCCCCATGAATAGATTTATGTTCTGGTGTCTCTTCAGATGGAATTCAACTGTCCAGGAGAGAAGAAACCATGACACGCTAGATGTGAATAAAGAGATAAGGGCACCAGGGTGGCTTTTAATTGCCTGAGGACATTCCCTTTGATAATTATTTTTCAGATCAACCAGAGCAGGCTACTTAACAACAATATAATATTATATGAACTATGAACATGTTCGCCTTATCAAAGAATATTTTAAATTTGCATAGAATTAAATTTCAATTCTATTTAAAATTCCATGCAAATTCTAGAAAAAAATGTCATGCGACATGTAACAGCTGAAGGTAAGTTTTTTTTTTTGGTGACTGCATATACTAAAGTACATGTGGCAAAAATGGAAATTGAACCTACTAAAAGTAAATTAAAAAGGAAAACAAATCTTTATTAACTTCTTAATGCCAAATGCCCTCTATCAGTAATGAAACAGGGGAGCTTAAATAAGGAGGGAAAACAGGTGTGTACGGGAATATTTTATTTTCCAATGTGCTTTGCTAATGCATTAAAACTCGCTTGGTAAGCTTAGAAAGGGACTAAAGAAGACCTTATGAGAAACAAACATTCTGTTCATTCCTCATGCTATGTTGTTGTTATGATTAGATATCCACATGAGTCAGTAAGGCTCCTTTTGCATACTACAGCAAAATCATTACCACTATGGAGGCTGAAAGTCGGCGGGCGAGAGCTCGATTTTATAGTAGATACCAGGGCTGGCGCCTCAGTAATAACAACAAGATTATGGGGAAAGCCAGCACCTGTTTTTAGTGGTAAAAAAAATGCTCAGTCAGGATGCAGGAGGAGGAATCAGTACTGAAAAATATACAGTCCCTTTAGAAGTAATGGATTTAGAAAATTAAAACTTCTGTTACATTTCCGCACGCTTTCCTGTTTTCTTCTGTGTGCCCAGTTAGTCTACTAGGCAGAGGCCTAATGTGTAAATTAGGACTGACAGTTCTTTGTACAGAATCAGGGCTGCAGATTGGTAGAGAAAGTGTCGAGTGTGAAAACACAACGTTCTGGTATGCCTGGGATCTAGAGAGATGTCCCGGCTGCTGAGGTACTAAGAGAAAGTGCGCTGGAAATGTGGCCGTATAACGGCGATAGAATTAAACTAGAAAATCTGCACGTTACCACGCGTATCAGCCGCGGCAGAGATATACACTATGAAAAATCATGTTTCGGTGAAACTTTGCTTCTTAGCTGTACAATTTTCGCTAGCGACCTGTTCTGTGCACTGTCTGTAGAATTAACCCCATCACAATCCGGCCATTACATGATAACGGGAAGTGTTCCTCATGTGTCTTTGTGCAAAGCCTCCAACAAAAAATGGGAGGACACGGGGCCATGGGTAAAAAATTGTTTAAATGCAACAGACTCTCGGCAGAGGGAGACAGGTTCTCCCGCTTACTTCCAACTGTCGCCTACTATTTATCTAGTGGAGCTGAAGGGAAACAGACTATACTCATTTTTTATTGGTCCAAATGCACTGAATCGGCTGTTTTGTCAAATTACCTGATGCAAGTGACCACGTAGATTTGAGAGCATTTTAAATGATAGACTGAAAAAATATGTATTATAACCTCATTCTTTTGTCACAGATCAAAATGCATATTCAATTGAAGCTTTCTGTGTAAAACGTCAGGAAGCCTTTAATGTGCTTGATTTGAAGTCCTAATCGCAGTGACAGCGTTGTCATTAAATGTCCTTGTTAACACTGGTGGTGGTTCCCAGGATGTGGCTTTAGTACAATCTGTGTGATTTAATGTACTTTTAAAATATATAGTCATAGGTCAGTTTGTGAGAAAGCCCGTCATGTAGTGATGTCACAGCTTAGCTTTCCGCGCTGTTACCGGGTCATACTTCAGTCAGTTCGTCAGGAGAACTGTTCAGACTCCCTTGCATGTGTTAGTAGCCTTTTCTGTGAGCTGCTGTGCGTGAATGCGAATGTAAGTGAATTATTTCAATATCAGATTATCACTGCTGTATTTCTAGATTAGTAAATGAACGCAAATAGTGTAACTCTGTTAGTTCTTTCCTGTCGCCGATTTTACCGACGTTAGCTAAGGAATGCTACGAATGTGATTTATCTTATGTTGCTATTTACCTCAGATTTATCTATCTTGCTCGCCAGTCAGCCAGTTATTATTAACCCATTATGAACCCTGATTTATGTGTATTAGCCTATCATTTACTAATGTTAACGTAGGCCAGGATAATTTGTAATGTTGTTTTTGTTATTTATGATTGACATTATAGATACCACAGCCACAGTACTAGACCACACAGACATGTTGATGTACGCTTGAAGCTGGATTTAAAGGATTAAACAACCTGAATTGTGAATCTGTTCCCCGTGATTCTCTGACCGGAACCACATATGTCCATATCGTTGCCTACTCAATTAGCGTAATTTCTGTCTGAGGCCCCGCCTCTTTTATACAGTTAAAGTAACAAAATATTAAAATGATAACAAATAAAGAGAGATACTGCTGTCTTAAGTACAGGCTTACATAGTTACTCTGGCAAAGTTACAAAGTGTTTAAGCATGGATGAACACTTTGTTTTATGTTCTATTTAGACTTCTAGCTAATTCCATGTGCTTTAAATTGCAACCACTTGTCCGCTTTACTGAGGCAGTTTGTTAATTTTTTGAAGCTATAGTCATTGTTTTTTTTGTCCACATATAAGACACAACTATTAATCTGTGTGCTGTTTGTTTAAATGTCACAATAATGAAAAAAAAACATTAATGTAGAGCAACTTAAATAGATATAATTTTTTTACCTACAATCAATTCATATGGCTGGATAGTTACTTTAATAGTTCAGCTCATGTGCATTGCTTAAACGTACAACGGCAAAGGGCCAGGGAGATACTTATGTAGAGCTACTAAAGTATTTAATGTGAGTTGTTAGGTAACATTTTCCAAAGTGACAAGCAGTGTTGGTCCTGTGGATTAAATCCAGAAGCTTCTGTTCTCAGGCTCTGCTCTGAAGCTGATTGGCTGCACAGCATTCCACTGTGGAATCATCCTAACTCCATTATGGGTGGAGCTAAAATGTGCTGTCAATCATGGGCTTCTTTAAAGCAATCAATGGATTTTACCCTCCAGAGCAACAGCACAGCGATTTATACACAGTAATGCTGCCTGTTGAAGTCTAATGAAGTCTCAATCTACCACCTGTGCAGGTGAATGTTTTTAACACAAGTCCACCCTCCATTATGTATATTTGCAGTTTATGTAGATGGGGGAAAGCAGAGAGGGTTACAGATAGAGCCACAGTGTGGAAAGTAGGGAATCAAACCCTGGGGTGCATGGATGGATTCACACCTGGGCTAACAGTCGCACCCTGTAGACTGTGCCACATGGTCTCCTGGTGAAGATGATTTTAGGATGAGAAGAGTTTCATGTTACAAAAGCATGACAGTCAGATTATTTTGAGGAAATACATGTGATAGACTTTGCTGAATAATATATAATTGGGGGGGGGGGGGGGGGGGGGGTGTTAAAAAATTTTAATTAATGATATTATGTTCTGAGTCTGGGCAAACCTCCAGTCAGAAACAGGTACGAGCAGCCAGATAAGATATTTCTCTCTCTTCACTCACTACTCTGCTCAGCCTGGCCTCAGTCCAACACCACACCTCCTGCAGCTGTGCACAGAACCAGGAAGTCACTCCCACTCTCTCTGTCACGCAGTTTCAGAAAAACAAAACTTAACTCTGTTTCTGTCAGTGTGAGTAGTAAAATTACAGAGGCCAGTATCTAGGTGGGTCTGCTCAGAACCAGGAAATATCTCCTGCTCTTTCTCACACAGATTCTGAAAAACTGCACTGCATTCTGAACTAACTGAGCAGTAAAATGGCGCAGGACCAGTTCAGCTGTTCAATCTGTCTGGATCTACTGAAGGATCCGGTGACTATTCCCTGTGGACACAGTTACTGTATGGGCTGTATTAAGGGCTGCTGGGATCAGGATGATCATACTGGTGTCTACAACTGTCCCCAGTGCAGAGAGACCTTCACCCCAAGGCCGGCTTTAAGAAAAAACATCATGTTTGCTGAAGTGGTGGAGAAACTGAAGAAGACAGAACTCCAAGCTGCTCCTCCTGCTCACTGTTACGCTGGACCTGGAGACGTGGCGTGTGATTTCTGCACTGAGACAAATTGCAAAGCTGTCAAATCTTGTCTGGTGTGTCTGGCCTCTTACTGTGAAACTCACCTCCAGCCTCACTAAATCTCCGGCCTTTAAGAAGCACAAACTGGTCAAAGCCACTGGAAACCTGCAGGAGAAGATCTGCTCTCATCATGACAAACTGCTGGAGATTTACTGTCGTACCGATCAGCAGTTTATCTGTTATCTTTGTACAATTGAGGATCACAGAGGCCATGATACAGTCTCTGTTACAACAGAAAGGACTGAGAAACAGGTAAGCACTGGAACTTGTGACTAATAAATGCTTATTTCTGGTTTATTTTCTTTTCTTTAATAGTTACACTGGACTATGGCAAAGTCCTCTCAATCACTCTCTAATGTCATCTTGACTTTAACAGGGCCCGTTTTCCATAAGAATCTTAGTTAAAGATCATCTTTGGCTATTTTGGTTTTATATTACTTTCATTGTTTGTTTTTCATCATTTATTTTTCTCCTATATTTTTATTATCTTTTTTATGTCATAAACTTTCCTCATGAAATGAATCAAGCACAAACGCAAAACACTCTAAAATAATCAGAACTGTAAAATGATTTTTGGAAAGGCCCAGATTTAAAAAAATATATAATCTATAAGGATTTCTGTGCATGAGAGGAACTTTATTTTTCATAATACTCCCTGTCTCAATATGTATATATTTTTTGGTTCAGTCATTGAGAAATAAAGATGATCATTTAATTTACCTTTTTTGCATTACCATGTATTATGATTTATTTATTTCTGTTTCTATTAAGTGTGCAACTATGAGTCAAATCCATAAAATAGGTTTTGACGTTCCAAGTCCACAGTGATAAAGCAATTTAAACAGGAAGTGAGCTGAGCTGTTTGACTGAATTATTATATTAGTATGTTAGAACAGCAGCCATGGATTAGAACATGCAGACTGTAACATGTTCACCTTTCACAGCTTTATTAAAGACAGCAGCATCAATGCTGAAAAGTTTATCATGATGTTGCAGCTCATGAGAATGCAGGTACTGTTGCTTAGCGATGTATTAAAGTGTAAACGGTGGGTTTCTGACTGTTTTCAGCTTTGCTGTCGAAGAAAAACAGGAAAAATACCCATATATATATATTTTTTGTTAATGTCAATAACATGATGCATAAATGGATGGATGAATGGTTTTAAAATCAACTGGCTATATTTGAGCTCATACATGTAGAGAACGGAGAAAGAGGGAATATGTGACATGTTTAAGCTGCACATGCGTGTTACTGAATGTACATTATTCAACTTAATTGCTGTCAAAGAGATAAACACACAAAAAAAAAAGTTGATGAACATGGTGATTAAATAGATGGAATTATTTCCATTCCATAACTGTACCGCACAGGGCAATAATAGAGCAAGGGGGAGTATATGATACACCCTGTAAAAGAAACGTGTGATTTAGTACACTTTAAAAGATATAATTGGCTATTTAAAGTAACAAACTGTTAAAGTGATAATAAATAAACAGAGATACTGTTGTTGTTGAGACGGGTGTGTGCGGGTTGGACCCGTAATGCATGACTCAGAACACAAACTTGATAATAAAGACCCGCAAGGGCTTTATTATGGGGAAATCCAAAAACGTAGTCACACAAGCAAAGCAAAAACCAATAAATCCAGCCAGACCAAAAATACAGTACCGAGGGAGAAGGCAGTATCCATGCAAGTTCAGTAACCAGAGTAGCTGTCAGCGGAGCAGAAGTACAATACAGGGGCAAAGCAAAGTTCGTAGTCGTGGGGCGTAGCAGGAGTCAGACCGAAGTCCTATCCGCGGGGCAGAGGTACAGAACAGACAGCAGGCAAAACTCGTGGTCAAAAACAGGCAGTGGAAACGATAGGCAGGCAGTAACAATGGTCAGTAAACAGGCTAGATCAATAACGGTAGTCAAAACAATGGAAAACGCTCAAAAGTGACAGTAGTAATCTAAAGGCAACAATTTCGCAACAAACAGACATGAACACTGAGCTTAAATGCAGGTGTAGACAGGTGCAAACATTTAGCTTGAGAGCAGCAGGAAATTCACAACAGCTTGAGAAAATGAGACACGTAACGAGGCAATTAGTAAATCGTTAGTAGTTAACCTATCCTGACCTAGCGTTAGTAAATTAGTAATCAACATGCACGAGAAAGGTAAGGTAAACATGAACACATGGTTAGATAGTTAGTATTACCCAATCCTGATCTAATGTTAGTATATTAGTAACTAGACAAAGGAGAATGAAACAATTAGGGAAGCGTGAGTGACAGCAAGAGAAGAAACAGCATGAACGCAAGGCTGCGGAAAAACATGGAAATATGTATGCAAACAATGAACTGCATCGTAACATAAACAGAAAATAAACTGTGACAAACACTAAACATGAAACATGACATAAACATGACATAAACGTAACAGTTGTGCTGTTTATAGATAATGGCTAGCTGCTACAGTGTGAAGTACAGAGTTGCTTTGTCACTCTGGGAGAAAAGATTTTTTTTTTGATGACACACCTTTAGGATCCAGTGTGACTTGAAGCTAATGTAGTGAACTGGCCAAAGGTTCACTTTTCATTGTTGTGGTCAGAGGTAGTTTGGCCTGACAATGTATTTAAATTAATTGGGATGCAATGAAATTATCTCATCAAAATAAAAATGCCAATATGCCTTCTAAGTTATTTTACAGTCCAATTAAAATAAAAAGAGAACATGTACTTTGTTCATTGCACACAAAATCTTTGGGAATAATGACAGTAGTACATATTACAACCATAATATTGTGCAATGATTGGGGTGTGTCCACAGAAGCAGCTGGGGGTGACACAGAGTAAATTTCAGCAGAGAATCCAGGAGAGAGAGAAGGAGCTGCAGGATCTGAGACAGGCTGTGCAGTCACTCAAGGTGGGTACTGACCAGAGGAGAAGTCAACAGCTGGCTGCTGGAAGAGCCATTTCAGGGCTCAGTCAGGGCTCTCCTCCAGTCAGCCAGTGAGGAGCCCAGTGTTGGGCCACTTTCCAGCCCTGTGGGGCTCAATACCACTGAGCCACACTGTGGGGAACAGGCTGTCTGGGGTCCCAGTAAGAGCTGAGTGAAAGACCTAGTTAAAATGTACAGCCCTCCTCTCTCTGTGTCTCTTAACAGCACTCTGCACAGACAGCAGTGGAGGACAGTGAGAGGATCTTTACTGAGCTGATCAGCTCCATTGAGAGAAGGCGCTCTGAGGTGAAAGAGCTGATCAGAGATCAGGAGAAGGCTAAAGTGATTCGGGTTGAAAGACTCTTGGAGCGACTGGAGCACGAGATTGCTGAGCTGAGGAGGAGAGACGCTGAGCTGGAGCAGCTTTCACACACAGAGGATCACATCCATTTCCTCCAGGTAACATCACTGGCTCTCTGACAGAGCTGTCTGATGGAGCTGCTCCTGATTCCTTATCTGACTGAAATGTCTGACCCACACTGTGGACATGGTCACTTTCTGTAGTCGTCTCATTCTCTGGTTAGTCTTGTTCGGATGAACTGACAAACTCTCTTTCTCACTCTCTCAATTTACATTTTAATTGTGCTTTATTGGCATAACAAGAAGGCCTTCCAATGTTGCCCAAGCAATACAGTATTGATAATTGTCATAAAAATTAAAAGATGGTATTGTTATGACTATTCATGTTACAATCAATCAATCAATATCTCTCTCTTTCTCTCTATCATTAGAGCTCTAAGTCTCTCTGTGTCCCTCCTGGACCTGGAGACTTACCCAGCATCACCATCAACCCACATTTCTCCTTTGAGTCTGTGAGGAAATGTGTCTCTGACCTGAAAGAGCGACTGGAGGACGTCTGCAAGGGGGAAATGTCCAAGATCTCCAAGGCAGGCAGAGCAGTGGCCATTTATGGCTCCTTTACTGAGACTGGAGAGCCCTCAGAAACCAGAGCCACAGCAGCTGAAGTGGAGACATGTCCCCTCTGCATGGAGCCCTTGCAGAAGAAGCAGAGGCTGATATGTACTCATGCCTTCTGTGCAGCCTGTCTGGAGAGATCTGTAGAAACACTGGGTCTCCAGTGTCCAGTGTGTCTAAAAGCACTCAGAGTGGTGGGAGACCAGCCAGATGACTTGGGAATATTTTAGGAACATTTTTGAACAAGAATTTCAAGTGATCACATACAATATTCCTGGGGGAATACAGACGGTAAAAAATTGCTGTTTATTCAAGAATGCTTCTTTTCACTGCAAATATAATTCATCACTTTCAATAGTTGTGGAGTCAGGTGCTTGGGGAAAAAATAAAAATTTTCAGCAGTATCATTAATATACAATACATATCCCGATACAGGGGTCACTATATAATGCATATCCTGACACAGCAGTCACTACAAAATAAATATCAGAATTTTTAAAAATGATTTTTAGAAAATTAAATGAGGAAAATATCACTGAGTACAACAGTTGTTTATTTAAGACAGAGTAACTTATAGAACAAAATACATTATGCATTACACATACAACATGTATGAATGCTTAATTTTGGTTTTCACATTTAAATATTTCGTTTTCTGCTACTTCCTGATTTCCTTTACGTATAATGGTATAGATTACTAACTCGCGCTAACAATCACTCGGGTGACTAACAATCACCCACACACACACACACTGCATGTTTTTTTTAAAACAACCCTACATTAGCATTTTGGATTGTTGTAAACTATTTTAACAATATATTATGCAACGATCAACACCAAATTAAAAGCAACATTACATGAACCAAAAGTGTATATGTGTATATCGTTGAAGCTATAACATCATGCATATATTATTATAAATGTGGTCACACCTGAATTTTGATTACCTGAACTAGCAATAAAACAGAGTAGACAGATCTACAGTGCTGTATACATGCTTAACTAAAAAGACATTTTATGTTCCTTTTTCAAGCTCGTAATTCATTAGGGGTTCCAAGGGAATGTCGGCCCTTTCCTGGACTGGCTGGCTAATGAGCCCTTTTCTGGAATGAAAGATATGCATAATTAGCTAATGGAATACCAATGTGGAAAATAGCTAAATCATTTTTATAACTAATTTTTATTACACACATATCTTTGATTTGATTTAAAAATTACTTCCATTATTTACAGCGATAATTTGGTTTAATATTGGAGGATGTCACAATTGCAACATAAGTTATGTACCTTGAACCTACAATTTCCTCATTACATGATTACTGCTCAGAATGTAATGGCAGTTATGAAGTATACACTGAGCCGCATTACAAAATCATATAAACTTAACTATTAAAGGTAATATGATATACAGTGCCCTTCACTATTATTGGCACTCCCAGTAAAGATGAGTAAAAAGGGTTAAACTGTTTTCACCGTTTGGTGAATTACTTTAATGTCACACTGAAAAAAGGAGAAAAATCCAACATTTAATTGAAGTAAATTTATTATGAGAAAAAAAAAATCCCTCATCAATAAATAATTATTTCTAACTAAACCAAATGTGCCACAATTATTGGCACCCCTGCATTTATATTCAGAATAAAGTAATCATTTTAAATATTTGTCACATATCCTTTGCATGCCATGTGAGATTAAGCTAATTCACCAAACGGTGAATTTTGAATAACCCTTTTTACTCATCTTTACCAGGAGTGCCAATAGTGGAGGGCACTGTAAGTTAACTGTGTTCTTGTGTTACTGAACCTTGTTTGTTCCACATCTTCTATAGTCTCTGGTAGACGCTTGTCCTTAGTTTCTGGAAGTAATGTTGCTACCAGTCCAGAGGCAATGGCCACTGTACACATAATAACTTGGTAGAAGGGTTCCCACCAATCATTCAATAATATTATGAGTGGAGCAATGCACACGCCCACCCGAGCCACGCTGGAAGTGTAGCCCAAGCCATTTTGTCTGCAATAAAATAAAATGCAGGAGTCATACTCCATCAACCTCAAAATGTGCTAAATCAGATATTAACAAACCAAGCTTGTTAACATTATTCAACTTTGCAGTTTAATAGTCAGTGAATATTCTGCATTAATGGTGTAACAAGAAAACTTAAAGGGTAATTCAGTTTTTTTTTTCCCCCAACTTAGACCTATTTTTTCAAATTGGACCCGGCTCCGCTCGGCTTTATAATGGTTTTCACTTCCAAACGACAGGGTCTTGGACTTATTGGACTTGTTTGAAGTAAATTGAACCTGTGTCTAAATGTACCCTATTGGACTCCGAGTGGAGCTGTTCTTTGGGCGACCAAATCTCGAAAAAAAACAAACATTATTATCATTAACGATCAGTCATGGTGGAAATAGTTATTCAAAATAGGTCCAAATCGAAAATAACTGGAATTACCCTTTAAGATACACTAATCTGTAGTATGGAGAGAAAACTATAAAGTGGTTTGTTCGAGTTAGTTATTGGTAGAATTCAGAATCCCCACCTATTAAAACAGGGGTGTCCAAACCTTTCTGAAAAGGGCTGGGGTGGGTGCAGTTTTAGTTTTAGCCCAATTGATTCAAATAATTAACTAATCATGGTTTTCAATCCAGACCTTGATAAGCACAATCAGGTGTCTTAGCGCTGGGCTAAAATGAAAACTTGCAGTAAAGGCCCTTTTGCGATAAGACTGGACACCCCTGCTTAGAGTTCACAAGGACACAAAGAGTTTGCAGCACATTCTGCCGATTTGGTACAGCTCACCTGACAACGGTAGGGTAGAGCTCTGACGTGTAAAGGATCACTGTGGTGAAGGAGGCTGCTGAACAACCTTTTCCGAGGATCGCGATGATAGAGCGACACAGCGACATATCTGAGGAAGGGACCAGACACAAGCAGGATGTATAATCTCATTGTTGGATTATCTATTGCCACAAACAAAAAACAAAAAAATGATTACTCTTTGGCTATGCAGGATGGGATGGGGACGGTGACTGGCTATGCAAGATGGGATGGGGACAGTGATTGGCTATGCAGAATGATATGGGGACGGTGATTGGCTATGCATGATGGGATGGGGACAGTGATTGGCTATGCAGTGTTTTGGGATGCAGAGACGAGGACAGAATTTAATTCTCTACGCTCTTCCCATTTCAGGGTTCATAAAACCTCACACTCCCATTTCTAGTAACCGATGGGAAAAAGATCCTGCATGTACATTAGCCCTCCAGGACTGGGGTTTCAATACACCTCTGAATTAAGCACAGAGTAACAATGAAAGCCTAAATGTCCTATTACTCTCAAAAGGGGTCTACTATTTACCTTCATTTTATTTTATTTACCTTGAGTTTACGAATAAACTTTGGTGTGATTGCCAAAATTTTTAAATTATTTACTACGAAGCTAGCTTAGCATAGCCAGGGTTTCTTTGCGTTGGCTGACTTGACAAAACCTAGCCACTGCAATCTGGTATAACTGGTACTATGATGGTGGTTAACAACTTGCAAAGTGAACACGGGCTTTGTTAATCAAGCTGTGCGCGTGCCCATAAAAGGGGCGGTGTCTGCAACAATGAGCCTATAGCGGTACAGCGTGTACTCAAGCAGTGTATTTCTCTCCTGAGGAAAAAAGACTGATATATGGACGGATATAATGGATAGACAAAAAGAACATCAAACAATGATAATAGCCAAAAGCGACACTGTTGACTCCAACAAAGCCAGGGAGGAGCTCATCGTGTTACATTCATTCGTTAATAGCCTACCTTATTTACGCGTAACAAATAAATCTAGACTCTCACAAAAAAATCTGTACTATATTGTTCTACAGTTAATTTCTGTGACAACTGTACATTTTAGAGCTTCTAAACTTTAAACTTGATACAGCATGTCTGAAGCAATCACACCAAAGTTTCTTCGTAAACTCAAGATATTCATAAACTCGGGGATAGACAGTGGATTTTGTCGGTCTCTAAAACCCCAAATCCTTTCTGGAATTCAGAAAATATTTCACGGAACTCAATAATCGCGGACTGCGATCCGTAAATATCTCTACTGGATCCTATGAAAGGGAGACACCTTTTTTCAAAGCCAAAGAGTTGATTGGTCAAAAGGTGTTGCTTTTATATGTTTCTATCTGTTAGCCTGAACATAACCTGCCCCGGAGCAGGTTAGCCATGCAGAGTAAGTTGCCATGGCAATGTACCCCGATTAAAAGTGAGTCGGCTTTGTGATACAGAAAACCCAGGGCTGACGTTTAAGTTAGCTTGGTAACCCCTTAATCTCTCTTCATAATACACCCCCCAGGACTAGGGTTGGGGATCCCTAACATAAAAACAAGCATAGTGGTTACCTTTGGAGACAAATATGTTTATTGCCAGACAGAGTCCTGCACCAAGCAGAGGCCCCACCACGAGGCTTCTTCTGCCGATTTTATCCAGTAAGTAATAGACTGCCAGATTGGCAGGGAGCTCTATGGCAGCATATACACACTGGATTAAATAGATGTTCATCCCAAACCCTGTAATGTTGAAACTGATGCCATAATATGTGAAGGCAATTCCAAACCTAATGAGAAAAAAAACATGTTATTTGTGCATTTATTTAGAGGTTTATTCTATTGCTCATCTTAGTCAGGTGAACACACCTGTTAGTGATATACCACAAGTAGCCCTGGATAAGAGTGTGCAATGTAATGTACTGTTACGAACATTGTTTAAGTTTAGCCCAGGTAAGTCTTGATATGGTGCAACAGTTTGTGTGAAAAGGAATACTTTGCAGTGCATTGAAATTAAATATATTATGAAGATCAAATATTTTTAACAATGCACAACAGATGGGCAAATGCAAATTATTCCTGTTTTTGGATATTGCAATAAAATTTTTAATTACACATTGTTGTAAAATATATTCATCATATTTCCCCCCAGATTCCAATAATTACAATATATTGCAGAACAATCAGTTTCTGTAAGGAAATACTGTATATTATTAATTCAACACAATCATTAAAAAGCACATATCTTAAGTATAGTGAGATATGAGTACCATATGATACCAGTTAGCAGAGCCAGTCTCCTCATCTTTGGGGTTCTCACCAGATCCAAATAGGTGTAGGTCTTCTGTCCTTTTTCCAACACAACTATATTAGACAGTGTCTGTGGAGACCAACAGTTGTGTGTGAACATCTCTTAAGGGCATGTTTGGCATGCTTTTGGGATGAAGCGACTTTTGACCATTTCAATTCCAAATACGCACTGCACACTGTAGTTACCTCTGGCTTGATTTTTTCTGAAAACCCCTCTCTCCTGTTAACTTTGGCACACGTCTGCAAGTAATAGTGAGCCCTGTCTACCTTCCCATTTGCAATCAACCACCTTGCAGACTCTGGGATCCACCTACATGGAATGCAAAGGCAAAATGAATCATATAATTACATTAAAGGCACTATATAATAATGGCATAAAAAGTTACCTCCAAGACAGTATAGCGAGGGCTAGCGGGGAGGTGACGGCAACAATCAACCACCGCCAGTCATTGACAAAATATGCGATTCCAGATAGCAATAAGCTACCAAAGGTCCATGCAAAACTGCTAATAGCTCCAACCAACTTCCTGTGCTCAATGTCAACCCACTCCAAACCTGTACAAGCACAACATACAAGGTTTTGATCAAGAGGATTCGGTTGGTATTTTAGATTTATTTGTAGTGTTTATTTTATCACTCACAGCAGGCAACAGAACTTCTATAGTACTTCAAGTTATTGATTATAATATTCCCACAATATATTGTATCTCTATAACAGCCTCCATCATTGGACCCCGTTTTGTTAATTTATTATTTTTATCAATGTTTATAACCATGTTTTGCAACTTTTACATCCCAATCCACAGTTTTGTACACATAATTCCTAATGTACCATTTTCCTAATCGAGGGCCTGATATACTTTAGCATATGACCTGCAGCATAAGACCTTTAGCATATTCAAAACACCAATAACACAAGCAATGATTGGTGCAAAACAAATTCCATGACCAATCATTGGTCATATTATTGGTTTTGCATGTGCTAAAAGGTTTTGCTCATGATAAAGGTCTTAGTAAATCAGGCCCCTAATGTTTTAAATCTGTATTTTTTTATAAAATAAAAGCAACCTTTCCTCAGCCTTTTCTTAGGATTTTGAGGATAAATTACAGCAGCGGATGGAAATGGTTCATATACTAACAGGGTTTCACTTGAAACGGCACTATAACTAAGACAATATTTGGTGTTTAAAGAGGCGTACCACTCACTGAGAACAGTAGAAATAATGCTGATCCCAGTGAATCCGAAACCAGTGAAAAACCTCATTATTGCAAACATCAGGAAGGAGGATGAAAACGCGCTGGCCAGTCCAAAGACCATCCCTGACAAATAGGACACCAACAGCATCTGCTTCCTCCCATATCTGCAAATACGAATGTTTAGGCCATTTTGAAAATAGTATAAGGGTCGTTGCCTAATAGTTGTCATAAATGTAGCATGAAATGTGGTTATAAAAGTGCTGACAGGTGATATGACATGGAAAATGGAACAACATTTGTATTATGAATAGAAACACAAACACACACACTATTCTGTGATCACAATGTTTTTTTTGCGTGTTTAAGGTTCTCCTCCTGGGGTCTATTATTTACAAGCCCACTTCCCTAAGCATTATAGAGCACTGATATTACACTAGCCTACACCATTATAATGCTCAATGTTTACGTGAACAGATAATCCCAAACACACCAAGACTCAACAGAAACTGTGTGGAACTAAACTAGTTTTTATAAAAGTTAACCACAAACGTGGTTCATACAGCAAATTAAGTGGACAAAAAGGCAAAAAAATTGATAACTTTTTATTTTTGCCCATTGAAAGGTTACCTGTCACTGAGGCCACCAAATACCACAGTGCCGATCATCAGTCCAACAAAAAAAATGGTAGCAGTAGCTTTATTCAGGCTTCTCTTGTCACAAACCAGGTCCCACTTCAGGAGAGAGAGAGAGATTAGATTTTTATGTCTTTATTTAAACAATGCAAAAAAGTATTTACAGACTAAAATACTATAACTTCCAATCCATGACAATGTATTTAAAAGGAAGATAATGGGACAATATACCAAGATAAAAAATAAATAGTAATACCACAATAAATGTTAAGGCTTCTGATCAGAACTGGACTCAAATTTACAGACTTAAGTTTAGTTTCTTTCCCAGGGCCATAAATGCACTCAACGCTGCTAAGTTTTTGGAAAAAAAATAACAATTCTTCTGTGCAATACAAGTGGGATCTGTGCAATCAAACTGTTTACAACCCTAGTGCATAGATGTAAATATAGCAATATGCCTAGTTTACATTTTACATTTTATATTTATCTATTCTCTTTATGTCTATTTATGTCTATTTATGTCTCACTTCTTGTTTTTATATTGTCTTTGTTGTTGTGTGTTAGCACTCGGGTTTGCACTTTCAATTTCGTTGTACTTGTACAATGACAATAAAGATCATTCATTCATTCATTCATTCATTCATTCATTCATCATTCATTCAAATGCACGACTCAGAGACAGAACTCACATTTCAGCATCTCAGCTTTATTGAATGGTGCGAAAGCATGTTTACCCCTTCAATGTTGTTACTGAATAATTTGTAATGCCTTGATATTTCCTCTTGCATCGGACAGAACAATGAACATGGCGATAATAGCAAATAAAAGGGCACGAATAACAATAGCCTATATAATTAAAGCATCCAAACGTAACCCAACATTTAGCCTATAAAGCAGTCAGGGAGAAGCTATTTAGTTTATGTGAATAGAATACTGTTGCTGATTATTTATCTTAGCAAGCTTTCACTTTTTCTTGGAAACATGAAAAAGATTTTTGTTATTACACAGCTATATTTTTTTAACACATTTTTTGACAAATCTGAATATTTCAGGTATCTGATACTCGCCTCCTGAAAAGTATTGGTGGCCACAAAAAAAAGTTCCCTGAAAGAGGCTTACCTCTGTTGCTAAAGTTGAGGAAAAAATGCTGGTGTCATACACCCACCCATACTGGCATGGGACGGCAGATATCTCGGTCACGTTGGAAGAGTTGTACAGCAGGTGGAACTGAGGTTCCCTGAACATTTTACAAGAACTCAGACTCCCATCATCCTGTGCTGGAATACTGACGGTTAGCCGCTGATCCTGGGTCATATTCGCAAAGTCTTCCCCGTCAACCAGACCGCCGATATCACAGCGGTGATCGATTACGGCTGCGATGAAGTTGTGAACTAAGAACTGACATGGTAGCGTAAACTGTGCCAGAAAGATGAGGCTTACAATCATAATCTGAAACCTTCCAAAGCCATCGGTTTCAGCCAGGACATCTTCAAACTTCATTTTAATCCAAGTCTATTGACAGGAGAAGCAGAACGCGAAAAAACAATAACGTAGACTTGAAACCAAGCTGGTGAGGTAAAGGCTATTCTGCTCAACGAGTCGGCATTCAGTTTAGGCACTTCATGGTCAAGGAGATTGATTGAGTGTTGAATAATAACCCGTTAACTGTCGATGGCGAGAGTACAGAGAATCCACTTTCTGCTTGTCCGTGGGCTCTAAAAACAACAACAGGTCACGATACAGATTCATACGCCTTTCGTTGTATAAGATACTGGTAATTGGCTTATTTTTAACCAACCTCTCCCCCCGTGGTAATGTATTTGTTTTTCTAAGCCGTACATAAAAACAGGAATGCGCAACTTTAGTGAGCTATAACATGTATCAAGGTCAAGTCAGCACTTAAGCTTGTTTGGAATTTGATTTGGGATCATAGAAACCACTTCAAGGAACAGCTGTGCGACAATCCGTCTAGATAAAGGAATCAATGTGTAAATAATTTGTTATCTGCGAAAATGAGAAAATTAAAGAAGGGAGGCATTTAGGTCAATGCCAGAACTATCTCCAAATGTATATGAAGCCTTTTAAATACTCAGATACTCAGTTTAAATGAGGTAAAGGTACATCACAAAAAGTATGGTTTTACTTGAGCTAAAATCGCCATAGTACCTTACATCTATACTTAAAATGGGATTGTGATATTTACAAAAATACACAAATGCTACATTAGACTCATTACTTGAATACTTAAGTAAAAGAGACAAAAAAAGCTTGTTTCTTGCATTAACATTGGCTTCGTCTTGATATGATATTTTCACTGTCTTCCAGTTCCCATGCATTAATAATTAATCAGATATAAATAATAAATGGCAAGGCAGGTCCAGGTTATTTGGTTGTTGATTTTAGGTACAGACTTATCAAATCAAAAACATAGAGATCCAAACAATATAGATTTACATCTTAATTACTGTGAAATTTTAAAGCAATACCAGGGGTGGAGAGTACCTGAGTAATTGTACTTTGTTCAAATACTTAAGTACTGTTTTTGGGTATTTGTACTTTACTCGAGTATTATTAAGTTTGTATACTTGTAATTTTACTCAATTACATTTCAGAGAAAAAAAACATACTTTTTACTCCTTACATTTAAAATGCAGACTTTCAAAGTACAAATCTCGCAGGTCCAACGATTTTAATTAGTATATTTGTTTCTCTGGCCTAACATTAACGTTATTAATCCTGCTGCCGCACTTTATTTGAAACAGCCAATCAAATCCCCATCAATGGAAAATTAAGCCGCCCATACCCATGCTGATTGGTCCTTGTGCAAGACTAGAAAGCGGGGATCTTTGATTAGACACCTGCTATCAAAATAACTATTTGACTAGAACCTTAGGATGTGCAATGTCGAACCCACGTATAAAAAAAACTGAACTAAACCCTTAATTTTCATTGTTGTAGTTTGGCCAACTTCACAACTGGATGCTATGATGTGAATGCCGTCCATGTTAGTTTACCTCTACATGTTTTTTCAAATTCGTTGGAGAAGTGCATTAAATAATTTTAATGCAAAAAAAGTGTCCTCTGTTCTTTAATTTCAGCATTGTCTATCGCAGAACTCATTCCATTGTGGGCCGAGTGTATGCTGGGTTTCATTCCAGCCTTGCCTAAACACCAGCTGATGATTTCACTAATTAGCTCACCTCTTCAACTAACTCACCTGGTGCAATATGGTATGTTTACACTCGGCCCATGATGGAATGAGTTTGAGACCCCTTGTCTATCCCTTGCAATACAAAAGTTTTTACTTTTACTTTTTACTACTTAAGTACATTTAAAAGTCGGAACTTTTTTACTTTTACTCAAGTGTATTTTTAGCCAGATACTCTGACTTTTACTTGAGTAAGATTTTGAGACAGTATCCATACTTTCACTTAAGTATAATTTCTGGGTACTTTTTACACCCCTGAGCAATACAAACATATGCTCAGAATCAAAGGCGCAATGTACCTGCAAACAACTGACATTTATCAAAGAATCCATGAACACAAACCGTTTCTGGGAAAACTGGACGAATCTCAATAAAATTAAACCAGAGAAATTGGCCATACAAAATGGAGAAATGTGGATTAACCATTTTAAAACATTGTATGAAACAATACCTTTAGTCATAAAGACCAAAATCATATCCAAAATTTTTTTTAATTATTATTATTATTATTATATCATAATCCATTGGACTCCCATTACTGAGCAGCAGCTGAAAGAAAGACTTCAGAATCTCAAACCTAGTAATGGCCTGATTGTATCCTAAATTAGATGCTTAAACATCGCAGCAAAGAATTACAATTGGCTATTCTCAAATTGTTGCATTTGGTTCCTGTGTAGGTTATGTCCCTGACATTTGAAATCTTGGACTCATAACTCCTATTTTTAAAAATGGAGACAAATTCGACCCCAGCTATTACCGACACGTTTGTGTGAAAAATAACCTGGGGAAGGTTCTCTGTAGCATAATTAACACAAGACTAATAGACTTCCTTACTAAGCACAATGTCCTGAGTAAAAGTCAAATTGTAATTCTTCCAAATTGCCGCACATCTGACCACATTTACACCCTATACACCCTAATTGGCATATACAGTATATTAACCAAATGTTTTTTAAATGTATGCCCGTTTTATAGATTTCCAAAAAACATTTGATTCTATTTGGCACAAAAGTGGTGTAGGGGGTAAAACATACAACATAATGAAATCAATGTACACAGACAATAAATGCAGCATCAAAATTGGCAACAAAAGAACAAATCTATTCACCCAGAGATGCGGAGTACACCAAGGCTGCAGCTTGAGCCCCACTCTATTCAACATATACATACATTAATTTCACTAAGTTGGAGCTATCTGCAGCTCCTGGTCTTGCTCCTTAAATTTGTGCTCTATGCAGACAACCTAGTTCTACTGTTGCCCACCATCCAAGGGCTACAGCAGAACTTGAACCTGCTAGAACAGTACTGCCAGAAATGGGCCCTGGCAGTAAACATGAAAAAGACCAGAACCACGATCTTCCAAAAAAAGATACAAATCTCAGGGAACTACATCACATTTCACACGAGGGACAAATTCCATAGAAACATGCAGACAATGCAATTACTTAGGTTTGAAAATAATTTCCACAGAAAATTTAAATCCTGCAGTGAATGAACTGAAGAAGAAAGCATGCAGGGCTTTTTATGCCATAAAACAACACATTTACATTGAAATTCCAATTAGAATTTGGCTTAAACTATTTAAGTCAGTAAGTGAACCAATTGCCCTGCATGGCAGCGAAGTGTGGGGTCCACTTTCAAATCAAAATTTAGCAAAATGGGACAAACAATCAATTGAAACCCTGCGTGCAGAGCTCTGTACAAACATCTTACATGTACAAAGAAAAACAGCAAACAATGCATGCAGGGCTGAATTAGGCTATATCCATTATTAATCAGAACACAAAAAAGAGAACTCAAATTTTGGAACCACACACACTACAAGTTTTTCTTAAAATAACACAACATTAACTTTTTGGTTTCTGCCAACTATTTTAGCAATATTATGCAATGATCAACACCAAATCAAAAGCAAAAATTGAGTACTTTAACCAATTATAGTATATAGTATAGTATATCTGTATATTGTTGAAGCAATATACGCCATCTGAATTTTGATTACCTGAACTAGCAATAAAACACAGTAGACAGATCTACAGTACTGGATGCTGTTTAACTAAAAATATATTTTATGTTTCTTTTTCAATCTCATCATTCATTAGGGGTTCCATGGGAATGTCCGGCTTTTCCTGGACTGGCTGGCTAACGAGTCCATTTCTGGAATGAAAGATATGCATAATTAGCCAGTGGAAAACTATTTTTATAATCTTACTGACTAATCTTTGAATCGATTTAAAAATGACTTCCATCACTTACAGAAAAAAATTGGTTTAATATTGGAGGATGTTAAGCAGGCCACCCACCCTGGATTTGAACCTACAATTTTCTGATTACATGTTTACTGCTCAGATTGTAATGGCAGTTATGAACAGCATTACAAAATCATATAACTTAAGATAATATGATACAAGTTAACTGTGTTCTTGTGTTACTGAACCTTGTTTGTTCCACATCTTCTATAGTCTCTGGTAGACGTTTGTTCTTAGTTTCTGGAAGTAAACTTGCTACCAGTCCGGCGGTAATGGCCACTGTACACATAATAACTTGGGGGAGTGGTTCCCAGAAATCATCCAATAATATTATGAGTGGAGCAATGGACACGCCCAGCCGAGCCATGCAGGAATTGTAGCCGATGCCATTTTGTCTGCAATAAAAAAAATGCAGGATTCATACTCCATCAACCTCACAATGTGCTAAATCAGATATTAACAAACCAAGCTTGTTAACATTATTCAACTTTGCAGTTTAATAGCCAGTGAATATTCTGCATTAATGGTGAAAGTTTAAGAACTATTTCCACCATACTGATCGGTAATTTCGAGATTTGGGCGCCCAAAGAACGGCTCCGCTCGGCTTTACAATGGAGTCCAATGAGGCACATTTAGACTTCAAACAAGTCCAGTAAACCTGTTATTTGGAAGTGAAAACAAGTGTGAAAGTTGACATTTAGAATGGTTATTAGTTAATAGTAACCAACATGCAACACAGAGTATGCAACAACATGTATTTAAATTTGAATCTCAGCAAATAAATGTCTACGTTCTCACTGGTTTTCACTTCCTAATAACAAGTTTAGATAAACTGGACTTGTTTGAATTCTCATGCCTCGCGAATTATTTGCGAACCAATTGTCCAAGATAAACGTTGCTATGGTTACATGCGTTTTCACTGTCATCTCGAGATCGGGGGAGGAGACTGACTTCTGTTACTTGTACAGACCTAAATACTGAATTCATTGCACTCTGCTGTTTATATGTACAGTTCACGGGGAGTGACTACCGTAATCACTCTCATCAGTTAGGTAGTCACTCCCAAAAACTGTCAGTGTGTACGTAGCCAGTGATGAGCAGAATGTGGAAACTCCACCCATTAAAGCAGGGGTGTCCAATCTTTTCCAAAACATGTCCGGTGTGGGTGCAGGTTTTTGTTTTAACCCAGCACAACTACACCTAATTCAACTATTGAACTAATCATGGTCTTCAATCCAGACCTTGATGAGTGCAATCAGGTGTCTTAACGCTGGGCTAAAATGAAAACCTGAAGCCAGACTGGCCCTTTTCCGATAAGACTGGACACCCATGCTTAAAGAGTTCACAAGGCCTCGCTCTCCAATCGCTGCACATTCTGCCGATGTGGTACAGCTCACCTGACAACGGTAGGGTAGAGCTCTGACGTGTACAGGAACACTGTGCTGAAGGAGGCTGATGCGCAACCTTTTCCGAGGATAGCGACGATAGAGCGACACAGCGACATATCTGAGGGACCAGACGCAAGAGGGATGTATAATCACATTGCTACAATCTCTTTCCACAAACAAAAGATAAAGAAATTATGTCACATTCAATGTTTGTCATATAATATTGAACATAGAGACTTCAACTCTGGTCCTGGAGAACCACAGGGTATAATGTTTTTTCTTTCCACTTTAAAATCAGCATCCAATTTAGACCCAAGAAACCAGGTTATGTCAGTTAAATGTGTAGCAAACTACTTTAATTAAGCAGTTATCAGCTGGAGAATGCTGTTCCTGGAGGGCTGTTATGTATTTAGTGCACTATTGCTAACTCACATTTTAGCTCTATTGCTATCCGAGACTAGGGTTGTTCCTGCGACAGATGCAGAAATAGTGGTTACCTTTTGGGACAAATATGTTTATTGCCAGACAGAGTCCTGCCCCAAGCAGAGCCCCCACCTCAATGCTTCTTCTGCTGATTTTATCCAGTAAGTAATAGACTGTCAGTTTGGCAGGCACCTCTATGATAGCATATACACACTGGGTTAAATAGATGTTCATCCCAAACCCGGTAATGTTGAAGCTGATTCCATAAAATGTTAAGGCAATTCCAAACCTAATGGGGAAAAAAACATGTTATTGGTGCATTTTTCCAATGGTTTATTATATTGCTCATCTTAGTCAAGTGAGTAGACCTCTGTAATATCCAGTAAGTAGCCCTGGATAAGGGTGTATAATGTAAATATCATGTTAGGTACATTGTTTAAGTTGAGCCCAGGTAAGTCTTGACATGGTGCAACAGTTTGTATCAAAACCTTTACGGAAAAGCAATACTTTGCAGTGTATTGAAATTAAATATATTATGAAGATCAGATTTTTTATCTGCACAACAGATGGGCAAATACAAATTATTTCTGTTTTTGGATATTGCAATACAAATTTTAATGACACATTGTTGTAAAATATATTTATCATATTTTCCCCCAAAGTACAATATTTGGAAAATATCCCAGAACAATCCATTTCTGTAAGGAAATACTGTATATTATGAACTCAACACAATCATTAAAAAGCACATATCTTAAGTATAGTGAAATATGAGTACCATATGATACCAGTTAGCAGAGCCAGTCTCCTCATCTTTGGGGTTCTCACCAGATCCAAATAGGTGTAGGTCTTCTGTCCTTTTTCCAACACAACTATATTAGACAGTGTCTGTGGAGACCAACAGTTGTGTGTGAACATCTCTTAAGGGCATGTTTGGCATGCTTTTGGGATGAAGCGACTTTTGACCATTTAAATTCCAAATACACACTGCACACTGTATTTACCTCTGGCTTGATTTTTTCTGAAAATCCCTCTCTCCTGTTAACTTTGGCACACGTCTGCAGGTAATAGTGAGCCCTGTCTACCTTCCCATTTGCAATCAACCACCTTGCAGACTCTGGGATCCACCTACATGGAATTTAAAGGCAAAATTAATCATATTATTACATTTGTAAGACTGAAATTGAGATCCCAGGCACCTGGACACACAACACCAGGGGGGAAGCCTGTAAGGGCTCTAGGGCGTTATAAACCAGAACTTCAATGCCGTAAAGTCTGCTGGGACCATCTGGCGTGAAGTTTATGACGGTCAAAGAATGTCCTAGGATGTCATGACAGTGCTACAGTGCCCCCATATGACATTATCAGGGCATGCCAAATCTCTGTCCTTAACATATTTTCACACACAACACAACATGGTATAGATTGCTTTTGTCCTCAAAAAGCTTAAAAACATACAGATGTGATTGATACTTTTGCTACATTGTACAGTATACACTGGAACTAGTCTGGGCACTGGAACATACATTATACACTCTTTCCAGCGAGATAACCATGTATTGTTCCGTTTTTGAGTGTTACAGTAGTAATTGCATCCAGTTAACGTACCTGAATTAACAGGGACAACTAGGGTGTAAAGGTAATATTCTCAACAGGAATTCTGGGACATTTGTGGCATTAATATCAATCACATCTGAGAAAACTGTAGAGATGGGGAGTCTCATGGCAACACAAACTTAGACCTACTGATGTTTGATATCATTTTGATGGTCTCGGTGTGAGTGGTGCAATGGTCTACATGTCCTAAATGTGCAACATAGATGGAATGTATATTTCATAACACAGGCGTAAGCTGCCGTTGTGAAATTGCCATTCTGTGAAATCCCCTAGAAGGGGGGCTAAAATTGCTGACCAGTTTATGGTTTTACGACCGTAGGCAGCCAGATCAAACACAGAGTTTGAGCATTTAAGGAAAGGATACAAACCCATCGTGGAAGGCTGTAGCCAGTCTTTCCGCACATCCTACTTCAGGTCATTGTGTGTAGCAAATTGCCAGGTATGACTAAGTATTTTTCTCTGTACTGTATTTGAATTTGGAATGTTCAATCTGTAACTATGTATTGATAATTTAAGTAAGTAACCTACCTGGTAATAAATTAGTTAAACTTGATTTGTGTGGTTTCTCTGAAAATTGACGTACTATCTCTGTGCACCGGTAATGGGTTGATTAATTTCCTCAGTCATGGTTATCCCCTCAGCTGGTCTAGGGAGGTTGACTATTTAAGCTTAATGTATCACGGAGCATTGCACCCGTAGAACTATGTCTTAAAGTAGATCACCTCCGCCTGGCGGTTATACATGTTGAGAACGGTGGTTGCCAATATTCCTTTAATCGGTCCCTGAGTCTTAACCATAGAGTATACCGCACAAAGTGGCTTCTTCCGCAACCTCTGAGATAACCGCAGATATCTAGTCAGCTGTGAGTCGTGTACATTAAGGGCCCAATGTAAATCGCGGTGTTAACAGACACATCCAGCTCAGAGAACCGTCTTTAAAGTATGAGAGTCCTTTAACAAATCAAGTGGAAATTGTACATACTAAATTATAATATTAAATGGAGTCAGATAAACGAGTACAGAATCAGCGTTGGTGGCTGATGATTTACTGTAATACACACAGGCTGTTCTTTGGATAAACTGGGGTCAAGGTAGACCAGACTTAAAGCGGAAGGTAACGTGGTACGAGTACCTTTGATTTGTGGTCCCTTATTAGCTAATCCCGTGAATCTAAAGAGCAGTCTAACCCGGTTGCAAGAATATTAATATTACTTTCATAACTTTTCCCTTTTCCCACAGCAATAGCGGAATACATCACGCTTAAACCTTCGCTCCGAGCTATTCCCTCATTGGTCTAGCCGCGCGGAGTTTTACAATTTGGTTTGTAACATGATTTCAGTTGCTGTTTCCAGATTTTACAATTTGGAGAACTTGACATGATTTGTGTTGCTAATTTCCAGATTTACACATTAAAGACACTATAAAATAACGGCATGAAAAATTACCTCCAAGACAGTATAGCGAGCAATAGCGGGGAGGTGACAGCAACAGTCAACCACCGCCAGTCATTCACAAAATATGCGATTCCAGATAGCATTAGTGTCATGGATCTGACTTTTCTTCCCTTATCTCTACGTCGTTTTATTCGTCGTTATCGTTTACCGGTAATCTATCGGATTTCCCTGTGTTCCGTCACAGGTTTTGTTCTCACCTTGTCATTAGTGAGTTCACCTGGCCATTAGTGAGTTCACCTGGCAGTTAATTCCGCTCACTATTTATACCCCGCTTCTGGATGCTCTCATTGCTTCCATGTTATTTCCACTTGACATTCGAGCCGGTAAAGAGGTATAGAGTATTAGTTAGTAGCTAGTTTAAAAAACGAAAGGGTTTAGAAAGTAGGGCTTTAGAAAGAAAGGAAGGTTCTTTTAGCGCTCAGTTCTGAGCAGAGGCTTTCTCGTGTTTCTTTCGTTATAGACTCTAACTTACGAGTGCTCTTCCCCAGGAAAGGTTTGGGTTGAGTTCTCGGTTTACTTTAGTTTTCACTCCTATAACGGGAGTAAGATAAGCGTGTGCTTATTTCCTTTATTTACCGTTTCTACCTACGAGCGCTCTAACTGCGCTGACTCCAGTTATAGGGGTCTTATAGTTTTGGTTTTCTTTGTTTGTTCGCTCCAACAAACGGAGTTAGATAAGCGTTAGTGCTTATTCTTTTGTTTTTCTCGTGAAGCGAGTTCCACGTTAATATTGCGAGGTTTATTCTTTCATTTCTCGTTGTTTCTCCACTACGGATTATTGTCCGTTATTTAGTGGTGTTCTTACGAACACTTTAAGACTGGTCAACTACTTGCACGTGGATCTCTAATATTCCCATCTCTGTTCTCTGACAGAGATCCCTCATAGAACATGGAAGCCACAGGGGAGTTTCCAGCAGTAGTTGCCAATCTCAAAGTGATCATTTCCGCTCAGGAGGTAGCCCTGACGGACCAGAGAGAGAGTATTCGGGTCTTGCAACACTCACAGCAAGCGTTACATGAGCAGATGCATTTACAAGCTGTAGCGTTACAAGATCTGGCTGAAGGTATCCGTACTCTCTCCCTCAGGTCCGATTCTCCCCCAGTTGCAGAAGCACCTATACAGGTTATTCCTCCAACAGTTACACCTGACGTAAGGGAGCCAAGACTCCAACTCCCCTTACGGTATAATGGAGAATCCGGCAGATGTCAGGGGTTTTTGACACAGTGTCTAATTTTTTTTAAAATACAACCCTCGCGGTTTCAGGCACAAGAGTCCAGAGTAGCCTTCATTCTCTCTCTCTTGACCGGTAATGCCCTCGCATGGGCCGACCCACTTATTAGAGCTAATTCTATTATTGTTAGCAATACGGACCGGCTTATGGCGGAGATGGTGTCAGTGTTCGACCAAGACGTCTCTGGCAAAGAAGCGGCCATGCGTCTAACCCGTCTTCGTCAGGGCACTGACACCGTAGCCACATTTGCTATTACTTTTCGTGCCCTTGCGGGAGTAACAGGTTGGGCCGATGAGCCCCTATGTGCTCTGTTTCTTAATGCGTTATCGGAGAACATAAAGGACGCCATTGCGGGTATCGAACCACCCGCTACATTCGGTGCTCTTGTGTCTACGGCCATTCGGTTGGATAACCGGTTTAGAGAGAGAGAGAAGGAGAGGACTCATAAGGGTTTTAAACAGCACCCACCTCGTTACTCTTCCTCTCACACGCCAGCACCGGTTCACAGTCCCTTTGTTGCTCCCATTGAACAGGAGGAGTCCATGCAGGTCGATAGCTTTTCCATGCGCGAAAAAGGGGATGCTAAGTCCCGTGAATGGCGGTGTAGCTATTGTAAGAGGAAGGGCCATTTAAGGGAACACTGTCCCAAACTTGTGGGAAAAGATTAGTCCCGCTAGCGGAACCGAGTCGCGTAGCGGGACTAGAATTAAATTACCCTCGGACCTTCCTGTCAGTTCATTTGCGCTGGAACCACCGCCAGATTTCCTGCAAAGCGTTCATTGATTCAGGGGCAGTTGAATGCCTCGTTGACTCCAACTGGGTTAAAGCCCATAAAATTCCCACCCACCCTCTATCTCTCCCTCGACTAGTCACGGCTCTGGATGGCCGTCCCCTAGGTACTGGCACGATCTCCCGGGTTACCGCCGCGATACGCATGCGCGTTCCGTTTTGTAAACATACGGAGGAGATTCAGTTTTTTTTAGTGGAATCCCCAGTTTATCCACTGGTTTTGGGTCATTCCTGGCTCACTCGCCATAACCCACACATTAATTGGGGGGGGGCGAGACCCGTTATTCAAAAATGGAGTTCCAGATGCAAACGCCACTGTCATGTCGCCAGTCAGTTTTTGTTGAGAGAAGGGGGTGAGGATTATGCTCAGTCTGACTCAGATAGTGAGGATAATTGCGTTAATAACCAGCAATCCTCTCATGTCCTCTCCGAGAATGGAGAGGAGAGTTTGGACTGGGATTATTCTGCGGAACTACCTCCTGCGTGGCAGGAGAAGACGTCCGAGTCAGATATTGATTGGGAGATTCATTCTGTCTCGGACACTGAGGAGGTTGAAGTAGGAGGAACACTCGAATTCAAGCTGCCCGCTAATGTTCCTAAACAGTACGCCGATCTGGCGGAGACGTTTAGCAAACAACGTTCCACTTCATTACCACCTCACAGACCGTATGACTGTGCTATTGAGCTATACCCAGGCACTACCCCCTCTAGAGGGTCTCTTTATTCGTTGTCCATCCCTGAGAGCGCAGCCATGCACAAATATATTGAGGAAGCTCTGGTTAATGGGTTTATTAGACCTTCTACCTCGCCTGCAGGGGCGGGTTTTTTTTTTGTTAAAAAAAAAGACGGAGGTCTCAGACCCTGTATTGATTACAGGCCCTTAAATGATATAACAGTTAAGAACAGATACCCCCTTCCTCTTATGAACTCCGCTTTCGAGCGCCTTCAGGGGGCGTCTATTTTTACTAAACTGGATCTACGGAACGCCTATAACCTCATTCGTATTCGCGAAGGCGACGAATGGAGGACCGCTTTTAACACACACAGCGGTCACTACGAATATCGCGTCATGCCGTTCGGGCTCACTAGCGCCCCCTCTGTGTTCCAGGCGTTGATTAACGATGTGCTGAGGGAAATGCTGGAGAAATTCGTCTTCGTTTATCTTGACGATATTTTAATATTTTCGCCCGATTTTTCCACACATGTCGGTCACGTTCGTCAGGTGCTTACTGCACTTCTCAAAGCCCAATTATTTGTTAAGGCAGAAAAGTGTGTCTTTCACACGGGCTCTGTTTCATTTTTGGGTTTCATTATTAAGGAGGGTAAGGTACAGATGGATCCAGAGAAGGTTTCCGCTGTAAAGAACTGGCCCACGCCGTCTTCCGTAAAACAGGTACAACGTTTTTTAGGTTTTGCGAATTTTTATCGGCGATTTATTCGAAATTTTAGTGCGGTAGCAGCGCCCATTACTGCGCTCACTAAGAAGAACCTTGGCAGCCAGTTCCAATGGAATTCGAAGGCAGCTTCAGCATTTTCGGAATTAAAGAGAAGGTTCACTTCCGAACCCATCTTGGTTACTCCCAACCCCTCCCTGCCCTTTGTGGTAGAGGTAGACGCCTCCGAACTAGGCGCCGGTGCCATTCTTTCCCAATGTTCGCCACTTGACCACAAGATGCACCCCTGCGCTTATTTCTCTCGCGCCCTAACATCGGCAGAGAGGAATTATGACGTAGGGGATCGAGAATTGCTTGCGGTCAAGTTGGCTTTGGAAGAATGGCGCCATTGGCTTGAAGGAGCGGAACATCCATTCACTGTCTGGACGGATCATAAGAATCTTGAATACGTTCAGCTGGCTAAGAGGCGTAATTCACGACAAGCTAGGTGGGCGCTATTCTTTCTAAGATTTAATTTTATTATCACGTATCGCCCCGGGTCTAAAAACGTCAAACCTGACGCTCTCTCGCGGATTTACGACCGTTCTGAAACAGACTCAGTTCCTGAGCCTATTATCGCCACTGACCTCATTGTTGCCCCGGTTATTTGGGAAGTTGAGGCAGCGGTGCAGAAAGCCTTGCGCTCAGACCCAGGTCCAGGTGGGGCACCGGCAAACTGTCTTTTCGTGCCTCCTCGTCTTAGGTCGCGGGTCCTCCAATGGGGCCACGCCTCCCAACTCACCGGGCACCCAGGGGTTCATCGAACTAGGGACTTCTTATCCCGGCGTTTCTGGTGGCCTAGTCTGGAGAGAGACGTACGCTCATTTGTCGCGGCTTGTCCGGTTTGCGCTCGCAGCAAGGCCTCTCACCTTCCCCCCTCGGGTTTTCTTCGCCCCCTACCTATTCCCACCCGTCCCTGGAGTCATATTTCCCTGGACTTCATCACGGGGTTGCCGTTATCTTCAGGCAACACTACCATTTTAGTGGTGGTCGACCGTTTTTCCAAAGCGGCCCATTTTATTGCGCTGTCCAAGCTGCCATCGGCACCTGAGACAGCGCAACTTATGATTGACCACGTGTTTCGTCCACATGGCCTTCCGTCGGATGTGGTGTCCGATCGCGGTCCTCAATTCGCCGCCAAGTTTTGGCGGGCGTTTTGCTCTCTGCTGGGGGCTTCGGTTAGTTTATCTTCCGGGTTCCACCCGGAGACTAACGGCCAGACAGAGCGTACTAATCAGACGCTAGAGAATACTCTTCGCTGCCTTGCCGCATCCAAGCCTACCGCCTGGAGCCGTCACCTCGCCTGGGCGGAGTACGCTCATAACACGCTGCGTAACGCCTCCACCGGCCTCTCTCCCTTCGAAGCTCAGCTGGGTTACCAACCACCTCTTTTTCCTGAGCTTGAGAGGGAGGTGGAGGTGCCCTCCGCAGGGTCCTTCGTTCGGCGGTGTCGGTCGGTTTGGAGACAAGTGCGGTCGTCTCTTATACGGGCTTCGGCTAAACAAAAAGTTGCGGCTGATAGGCATCGTCGAGCTGCACCATCCTATAGAGTTGGACAACGGGTTTGGCTTACTACTCGGGACCTTCCGTTGCGGGTCGAGTCCCGCAAACTCGCCCCTCGTTTTGTGGGTCCCTTCAAAATTATAAAAAAAATCAACCCAGTCACATTTCGACTGCAACTGCCGCGCTCGATGCGCATCCACCCCACGTTACGTCTTAAACCAGTACTCGTAAGCCCCCTCGCCCCGGTTGAGAGACCACCTCCGCCTCCCCGACTCATTGAAGGGGGTCCGGCTTATACTGTTCGCCGCATTGTGGCCGAGAGACGTGTGGGCAGAGGGTGGCAGTTCCTCGTTGACTGGGAGGGTTATGGTCCGGAGGAACGTTGCTGGGTCCCATCGAGAAACATCCTGGACCCTCAGTTAATCACCGACTTCCGCAGAGATAAGGTTGTGGAAGCGTCCGGTGCCGTTCCTTAGAGGGGGGGTCCTGTCATGGATCTGACTTTTCTTCCCTTATCTCTACGTCGTTTTATTCGTCGTTATCGTTTACCGGTAATCTATCGGATTTCCCTGTGTTCCGTCACAGGTTTTGTTCTCACCTTGTCATTAGTGAGTTCACCTGGCCATTAGTGAGTTCACCTGGCAGTTAATTCCGCTCACTATTTATACCCCGCTTCTGGATGCTCTCATTGCTTCCATGTTATTTCCACTTGACATTCGAGCCGGTAAAGAGGTATAGAGTATTAGTTAGTAGCTAGTTTAAAAAACGAAAGGGTTTAGAAAGTAGGGCTTTAGAAAGAAAGGAAGGTTCTTTTAGCGCTCAGTTCTGAGCAGAGGCTTTCTCGTGTTTCTTTCGTTATAGACTCTAACTTACGAGTGCTCTTCCCCAGGAAAGGTTTGGGTTGAGTTCTCGGTTTACTTTAGTTTTCACTCCTATAACGGGAGTAAGATAAGCGTGTGCTTATTTCCTTTATTTACCGTTTCTACCTACGAGCGCTCTAACTGCGCTGACTCCAGTTATAGGGGTCTTATAGTTTTGGTTTTCTTTGTTTGTTCGCTCCAACAAACGGAGTTAGATAAGCGTTAGTGCTTATTCTTTTGTTTTTCTCGTGAAGCGAGTTCCACGTTAATATTGCGAGGTTTATTCTTTCATTTCTCGTTGTTTCTCCACTACGGATTATTGTCCGTTATTTAGTGGTGTTCTTACGAACACTTTAAGACTGGTCAACTACTTGCACGTGGATCTCTAATATTCCCATCTCTGTTCTCTGACAGAGATCCCTCATAATTAGGCTACCAAAGGTCCATGCCAAGCTGTCAATAAGTCCGACCAACTTCCTGTGCTCAATGTCAACCCACTCCAAACCTGTACAAGCACAACATACAAGGTTTTGATCAAGAGGAATCAGTTGGTATTTTACATTTATTTGTAGTGTTTATTTTTATCACTCACAGCAGGCAACAGCACTTCTATAGTACTTCAAGTTATTGATTATATATTGTATCTCTATAACAGCCTCCATCATTGGACCCCGTTTTGTTCATTTATTATTTTTATTAATGTTTATAACCATGTTTTGCAAGTTTTACATCCCAACCCACAGTTTTGTACACATAATTCTGAATGCACCATTTTCCTAATCTAGGGCCTGATTTACTAAGACCTTTAGCATATGCAAAACCTTTTAGTACATGCAACACTAATAACACAAAAAATGATTGGTGCAAAACAAATCCCCGACCAAGCATTCGTCACGTTATTAGTTTTGTGTGTGCTAAAATTTTTTTACTCATGCTAAAGGTCCCCTAATGTTTTAAATCTGTATTCTTTTAAAAAATAAAAAACAACTTTTCTCAGCCTTTTCCTGGGATTTTGAGGATAGCAGGGGATTGAAATGGTTAAGATACTAACAGGGTTTCACTTGAAACTGCACGATAACAAAGACGACAATATTTGGTGTTAAAAGAGGCATACCACTCACTGAGAACAGTAGAAATAATGCTGATCCCAGTGATTCCGAATCCAGTGAAAAACCTCATTATTGCAAACATCAGGAAGGAGGATGAAAAGGCGCTGGCCAGTCCAAAGACCATCCCTGACAAATAGGACACCAACAGCATCGACTTCCTCCCATATCTGCAAACGAGTGGTTAAGCCATTTTGAAAATAGCACAAGGATAGGTAACTGCCTAATTGTTGTCACATATGTGCCTAGCATGTAATGTAGCCTTTGGTTAGAAAAGTGCTGACAGGTGATATTAAATTGAAATTGGAACAAAATTTGTATTATTAATAGAAACACACACAAACACACTATTCTCTTTTTACATGATTAAAATGAATTCTCAACCTGGGATCTGTAATTTCCCACTTCCCAAAGAATTATAGAACACTGATATTACACTAGCCTACACTATACACTACACCATTATTATAATGCTCAACGCATAGGCCTATTCGAAAAAACGCACCATGACTCAGCAGAAAACTGCGTGAAACTAAATTAGTTAAACACAAACGCACTGTGGTTCGGACAGCAAATAAACTCGACAGAAAGACACGAAAGTAAAATTAAGTTTTTATTTTTGCCAACTGAAAGGTTACCTGTCACTGAGGCTACCAAATACCACAGCGCCGATCATCACTCCAACAAAGAAAATGGTAGCAGTAGCTTTATTCAGGCTTCTCTTGTCACAAACCAGGTCCCACTTCAGGAGATAGATATAGAGATAGAGCAAGATAGATAGACAGAGCTTTACTTTCACATTGAGATATTTAAAATAGATAGCTAAAATAAACAAGCATGTGTTTTACAGACATTAACAGTAAAGTAGCCTACAGTGCACATACAGACGTGTGTGCTTTGACTGTTTACATACTTGCAATGTACACAATAGTCTACATAATCTGTCCTCAGCATCTTAGCTTTATTGAATGGTGAGAAAGCACGTTTACCCCTGTAATGTTCTTGCTGCATCATTGTTAATGCCTTGATATTTAACCTTGTATAGCACAGAAAATGGACATGACAATGCAATAACAACGAAAAGGGTCATAAATTGCAATAGCCTGATAATTAAAGTATCCAATGCCATTTAGCCTGTAAAGCAACCAGGCTATTTACTTTATGTGAATTGCCTACTGTTGCTGATAATTCATGTTAGCAAGCTTATAATTGTTAGGAAACCTGGGAAAAAAATGTAATCTACATTTGTTCGGTCATTTTTGACAAATGTGTTAATATTTCAGGTATCTTAGCCTCCTGAAAAGAACAAGTCTTGGTGGCCACACACAAAGGTTCGTCCCTGAAAGAGACTTACCTCCGTTGCTAAAGTTGAAGAAAAGGTGCTGGTGTCATACACCCACCCATATTGACATGATACGGCAGGTATCTCCGTAGCGTTGGAAGAGTTGTACAGCAGGTGAAACTGAGGTTCTGCGAACATTTTACAAGAACTCAGACTCCCATCATCCTGTGCTGGAATGCTGACGGTAAGCCGCTGATCCTGGGTCAGATTCGCAAGGACTTCCCCGTCATCCAGACCGCCGATGTCACAGCGGTGATCAGTTACGGCTGCGATGAAGTTGTGAACTAAGAAGTGACAAGGTAGTGTAAACCGTGCCACAAAGATGAGGCTTATGATCATAATCTGAAACCTTCCAAAGCCATTGGTTTCAGCCAGGACATCTTCAAACTTCATTTTTATCAAAGGTTATTGACAGGAGAAGCAGAACGCCAAACAACAAAAACAGGTAGCCTACACGAATGGTCTTACTCATCACGTCGCTTCAGAATCGGATTCATACGCCTTAATTTTGTTGTAGGCCTATATGATAGAGCTAAGCTTATTTTTAACCAACCTCTCCCCCTGTGGTAATGTATTTGTTTGCCTAAGATACATAAGAGACAATGCAGCTTTGCTGATCAGTGCGAATGCACACCCATTGTGAGTAACGTTTTAAAGGTTTCCTAAAATAACGTCTTTCCATTGGTATCTTATATATACACTGCTGTCCACCTCTAAGATATTGCAACACAGTTTAACCCATTCGTACTAATTTAACTCAACGGGGATGACTTAACACTGGGAACTTTACTGTGAATGTTATTCTTTATTTTTGATCACTTATCAACTAAAATGTACAAGACAGAGTGTGGAGTTGCATGGAGATCGCACTCTCACTTGTACTAAGCCTTTGTGTTTATAAATTATATTCCACAGTCATCCATCTATTTCTCCATCACACATCTTGTATTAGCCTACATACACATAATTACATAGTTCAAAACACTCACACGCACACGCGCACACATACTAACTTACATACGTCATAAGAGCCTTCTAAAGGTGGATAATCTGATCTGGCAGGTTGCGCTCCCTGTGTGCATTCATTCGTGAATAGACTTTGTCCGTTTGAACCATTTGGAATTTGACTTGGAATTTGTCTTAGAAACCACGTCAAGGTGAAAAACAACAGCTGTGCAAGAATCATCTGCAAATCAGTGAAAATTAGAAAATTAAACAAAATGCAGGCGTTTAGGTCTATGTCAAAACTATCTCAAAATCGACGCCACATGAAGCCTTTTAAATATTCGAATTTGTTTTATTTAATATTCAAATTGTTATCAGACAATCTTAAACTTAGTAAAACAGTCAAACATCACTGAAATACATGTATTCAACGAGGTAAAAGGTATGTCACAAAAGAGTATGGTTTTACTCGAGCTAGAATGTCTTTAGTATTTCATCATATACTTTCAATGGGATTTCAATGGGATTGTGATACTTACAGATACACAAATGCTACACGAGACTTGAGAATACTGCTTTAAAAGCAACAACAAATTGTATTAACATTGGTTTTGTCTTCATACAATTTTCTGAAGATGTTCTGCCTGTCTTACAGTTCCCATGTATGACGTTCTCTTATGAATGTCAAGGCAGGTGCAGGATATGGCCGTTGAAGTTTCAGTGGGAGGAAAGTCGGGCCTCTGGGTCAGCACGCAAATGTCTTTTTCTGTAACAAAGATGCAACCCCACCTTAGCAAATACAGGTATTTATATCAATATATTGGAAGAATGCAAAGCACTGTTTCATAGCAGGTTTGCAAGGCTTTTCCTGATCCTGCATGAGCCAGGGGCAACATTGCTGACCGAAACCCATCCTCCTTGGGTCGATGCTGCGATCAGCAGGATTCGACAGCAGACAGTGGCACATTTTAACAGGGAAACTTAGCTGAATGTGTTCATTTTCATTCACAATGTTTTTTAAAAATTATTTTCTTTCTGTCATGGGTAATTAGAACAATGAGGCTATTCCCTGTTTGGGCTTGGATCCTGTCCCTGAACACAGTATTGAAGTTTGGACGGTCTGACCCAGGTTGTGGAAATTCAGCTCACGTTTGAGTCAGCAACGATTATTATGTTTCCACACCAGAAAAAGTCAACTGTGTGTTCTGTAAGTAGGAGAAAAGCTGAATATATGATGAATATAACAATTATTATTATTATTTTTTATTTAAAAAAGAAGCAAAAACCCTAAAGTATGTCCTGCATTAAATTCTCAGGCCTTCCACTCAGGCCTTAGACTCTCAAGGCACCAAGCTTCCCAAGGGCAACAGAGTTGTTTTCTGTGACGTGAGTTATATGTGTGTGTGGGTCTGTTTTCCTTTCTCTTTCTCAGTCCAGATGGATGAACTTGGCCCTTCCTTACACTGAAGCCAAAGGCAATATTCACATGAACGTACCTCGTTTGTTCGATGTCCTCTATCGTCTCAGGCAGGCGAACATTAAGTGTCTCTGGGAGCATCGAAGCCACCATCCCAGAGACAAGAGCCACTGCACAAAATATCACCTTAGGCAGAGGGCCCCACACGTCCTCCAACAGGATGATCAGGGGAGCGATGGACACGCCCAGACGAGCAACAAACGAGCTGTAGCCAAGTCCGTTCTGTCTGCGGAGACACAACCGTTCAACAGCAAGACTTCAAAGATCTCAAAAGGTCCTCCAGGAGCATTTCAGCATTCCATAAGGGGTTAATTAATAAGGTGTACAGGCCACTGAGTGTAGGCTAGCGGATCATGGAATGGATTATGTAAAAGATTACAAACTGACTAGTAGGGCCATGATTTTTTTAGAATATGATTCTGTAGCCTCTAAACTCAATTGAAATCCAATATGTCTCTGCAGCCACTATTTTCTACAAGACATCTGAGTAACTGGCCCTGACTGTGATAAAGCTATAATTAGTGAGATCAACAGAGAAATTCTATTGAAGCACTTTCCCCCAGTGTATTTAACTTGTTTGTTAAGCCTCATGATGATCAAGATGCATGCTAACATTTTCTTTTTAAGTAATGTAATTTCCAAACACAAGAGTTTTTGAAGTCTGACACAGCATGTCCATTCTGTTTGGATATTCACTTCAAGATCACTAAATTGACCCCACTGATTGGTTAAACTGTAAATGCCATGTTAATTACAAAACAGTATTTAAATATATGGCCGTATAAGGCCTTTTTTATTTATTTTTTTTGGTCTCAACTGAATAAAATAGTCTTAATATCGCAGCATTTGTTTTATTGGGTACTTTATGCAAAACTATATATATATTTAAAAAAAACATTATTAGTGCATAGGTTGTTAAAACTGTTTAAGCTTTGGGCTTATCAAAGGATTTTATGTATAGTGCAAATCATGTTAAATAACCACTCACCTTAAGACAGTAGGGTAAAGTTCAGTCGTAAAAAGGTATACTGTGGTGAAGGAGGCTTCTGAAAAGCCTTTTCCAAGTACAGCAATGATGGTGCGAGACATCCACATCTCTACATACAAATATATTTAAACACCAATTTCACTTTTGAGTTCCCCAAAAAGGCTGAGTATATCTCAACCGTGTTTGCAAAAAAAGAAGAAAAAAATCAAGAGAGCTGTACGAAGGATTGCATCAAACGAGACGCATATATAGAGGATGCTTAATACTTATTTATTCTACCCAAGTTAACTTCAGATGCTATGTACCCCATGGGAATTTTGTTCTGATCTCTTTCATTGTAACATTGGCCTTTCTAAATCATTGACATTATTGAACTCCTTATTGAAGGATTTGTAAGATCTGGGGATATGATCAATAAGTAGGCCTACTGTTATATGAACTGAGGTTTACAATACCCATACCTTTAGGAACAAAGAGGTTGATTGCAATGCAGGCTCCAGTCAAAAACAGTGTTCCTGCTTGGCTGGGTCGTCTGCCTATTAAATCCAGACTGTAATAGATAAGGATTTTGGCGGGAAATTCTATGGCACCATAAATGAACTGGGTAAGGTAGATGTTCAGACCAAATCCTGTGATGCTCAGGCTGATTCCATAATATGTTAAGGCAATTCCGTACCTGTTGGGAGAAAACGGTATTATAGGGACAGTGTTTTCACTTTTCTCAGTTGTGAGGGTTTCATTGAGAAGAAGAAACAGACCTGGGTCTCTACAAGTCAACATCTGTGTAAGAAATAATGGCTTCCTTGGGCATGGCACATTGATGCACTGTAGGCCTATACCCAATTCAAGACCACGAGCATTCGGCTCAATAGCGAAATCTAGTGAGTGACACTAAAAGGGAATATGATGGTTATGTTCAGGCTTTTTAAATTGGGAAATATGTAACTGGCCTGGTCTTATTAGGCTAGCAAGCTAGTTGACCAGGGGCTCGTTTCACGAAAGCGATTTGCGAGGATTTCCAGTCGCAGATCGCAATTTTTTGCCAAAACGCGTTTCACGAAAATGAGGCTGGAATGACTCCGCCCCTCCGAGGGGATTTCCTCAACTGCCTGAGCAAGAATCTGAAAGACACGCTGGCAATGCGGGACAAGTCTAGTTCACTGGACAGTCTGATCTCACTCGCCATCTGCCTCAACAATTGTCTACGAGCACGGAAACAATTCCAAATCATCATAACTGTGTTTTTTATTTTTTTTAAAAGTCTTCGTGCCAAGAAAGTATTTGTGCCAAGTCATAAAATGCAAAGAAGTTTGTACAAATTTAGTACAACGAGTGACATTTTGCACAGTATACGCTTTGTCGGGCAAGTAGGATTTTGCCACAGTTTAGGGTGTGGCAGCTCAGTTTAGGGTGTGGCAGCTCAGTTTAGGGTGTGGCAGCTCTGGCTCCAGCTCTGTCTACTATTAATTAACCCCTCATTAACAGGTTACCTCTCTGAAAGATAACCCAAGGGTACAAACAACAGAAGACTCTTAAATGCCATGCATGTTTTAAAATGTTAGACAATTCAAAAAATACAAATTATTCAAAGTAATAATCCCAATGTATCTCCTAATTCCCTGAAAGTATAGTCGAACAGTAACCTGGTGGAATCAACTAAGAAGTCTCGGGATGCACCGATATGGAAATCAGTGGCCGAGAAAGATTTCCGATAATTTAGGCGAACCGTTGCCCGAGGCTGATATTGATCCTGATATTCGGTAGTTCTGCTTCCATAAGTTTTATGGTCAACTGTATAAAAGATTACCATTCTATAAAACAGGCCTTAGACTCTCAAGGCACCAAGCTTCCCAAGGGCAACAGAGTTGTTTTCTGTGACGTGAGTTATATGTGTGTGTGGGTCTGTTTTCCTTTCTCTTTCTCAGTCCAGATGGATGAACTTGGCCCTTCCTTACACTGAAGCCAAAGGCAATATTCACATGAACGTACCTCGTTTGTTCGATGTCCTCTATCGTCTCAGGCAGGCGAACATTAAGTGTCTCTGGGAGCATCGAAGCCACCATCCCAGAGACAAGAGCCACTGCACAAAATATCACCTTAGGCAGAGGGCCCCACACGTCCTCCAACAGGATGATCAGGGGAGCGATGGACACGCCCAGACGAGCAACAAACGAGCTGTAGCCAAGTCCGTTCTGTCTGCGGAGACACAACCGTTCAACAGCAAGACTTCAAAGATCTCAAAAGGTCCTCCAGGAGCATTTCAGCATTCCATAAGGGGTTAATTAATAAGGTGTACAGGCCACTGAGTGTAGGCTAGCGGATCATGGAATGGATTATGTAAAAGATTACAAACTGACTAGTAGGGCCATGATTTTTTTAGAATATGATTCTGTAGCCTCTAAACTCAATTGAAATCCAATATGTCTCTGCAGCCACTATTTTCTACAAGACATCTGAGTAACTGGCCCTGACTGTGATAAAGCTATAATTAGTGAGATCAACAGAGAAATTCTATTGAAGCACTTTCCCCCAGTGTATTTAACTTGTTTGTTAAGCCTCATGATGATCAAGATGCATGCTAACATTTTCTTTTTAAGTAATGTAATTTCCAAACACAAGAGTTTTTGAAGTCTGACACAGCATGTCCATTCTGTTTGGATATTCACTTCAAGATCACTAAATTGACCCCACTGATTGGTTAAACTGTAAATGCCATGTTAATTACAAAACAGTATTTAAATATATGGCCGTATAAGGCCTTTTTTATTTATTTTTTTGGTCTCAACTGAATAAAATAGTCTTAATATCGCAGCATTTGTTTTATTGGGTACTTTATGCAAAACTATATATATATTTAAAAAAAACATTATTAGTGCATAGGTTGTTAAAACTGTTTAAGCTTTGGGCTTATCAAAGGATTTTATGTATAGTGCAAATCATGTTAAATAACCACTCACCTTAAGACAGTAGGGTAAAGTTCAGTCGTAAAAAGGTATACTGTGGTGAAGGAGGCTTCTGAAAAGCCTTTTCCAAGTACAGCAATGATGGTGCGAGACATCCACATCTCTACATACAAATATATTTAAACACCAATTTCACTTTTGAGTTCCCCAAAAAGGCTGAGTATATCTCAACCGTGTTTGCAAAAAAAGAAGAAAAAAATCAAGAGAGCTGTACGAAGGATTGCATCAAACGAGACGCATATATAGAGGATGCTTAATACTTATTTATTCTACCCAAGTTAACTTCAGATGCTATGTACCCCATGGGAATTTTGTTCTGATCTCTTTCATTGTAACATTGGCCTTTCTAAATCATTGACATTATTGAACTCCTTATTGAAGGATTTGTAAGATCTGGGGATATGATCAATAAGTAGGCCTACTGTTATATGAACTGAGGTTTACAATACCCATACCTTTAGGAACAAAGAGGTTGATTGCAATGCAGGCTCCAGTCAAAAACAGTGTTCCTGCTTGGCTGGGTCGTCTGCCTATTAAATCCAGACTGTAATAGATAAGGATTTTGGCGGGAAATTCTATGGCACCATAAATGAACTGGGTAAGGTAGATGTTCAGACCAAATCCTGTGATGCTCAGGCTGATTCCATAATATGTTAAGGCAATTCCGTACCTGTTGGGAGAAAACGGTATTATAGGGACAGTGTTTTCACTTTTCTCAGTTGTGAGGGTTTCATTGAGAAGAAGAAACAGACCTGGGTCTCTACAAGTCAACATCTGTGTAAGAAATAATGGCTTCCTTGGGCATGGCACATTGATGCACTGTAGGCCTATACCCAATTCAAGACCACGAGCATTCGGCTCAATAGCGAAATCTAGTGAGTGACACTAAAAGGGAATATGATGGTTATGTTCAGGCTTTTTAAATTGGGAAATATGTAACTGGCCTGGTCTTATTAGGCTAGCAAGCTAGTTGACCAGGGGCTCGTTTCACGAAAGCGATTTGCGAGGATTTCCAGTCGCAGATCGCAATTTTTTGCCAAAACGCGTTTCACGAAAATGAGGCTGGAATGACTCCGCCCCTCCGAGGGGATTTCCTCAACTGCCTGAGCAAGAATCTGAAAGACACGCTGGCAATGCGGGACAAGTCTAGTTCACTGGACAGTCTGATCTCACTCGCCATCTGCCTCAACAATTGTCTACGAGCACGGAAACAATTCCAAATCATCATAACTGTGTTTTTTATTTTTTTTAAAAGTCTTCGTGCCAAGAAAGTATTTGTGCCAAGTCATAAAATGCAAAGAAGTTTGTACAAATTTAGTACAACGAGTGACATTTTGCACAGTATACGCTTTGTCGGGCAAGTAGGATTTTGCCACAGTTTAGGGTGTGGCAGCTCAGTTTAGGGTGTGGCAGCTCAGTTTAGGGTGTGGCAGCTCTGGCTCCAGCTCTGTCTACTATTAATTAACCCCTCATTAACAGGTTACCTCTCTGAAAGATAACCCAAGGGTACAAACAACAGAAGACTCTTAAATGCCATGCATGTTTTAAAATGTTAGACAATTCAAAAAATACAAATTATTCAAAGTAATAATCCCAATGTATCTCCTAATTCCCTGAAAGTATAGTCGAACAGTAACCTGGTGGAATCAACTAAGAAGTCTCGGGATGCACCGATATGGAAATCAGTGGCCGAGAAAGATTTCCGATAATTTAGGCGAACCGTTGCCCGAGGCTGATATTGATCCTGATATTCGGTAGTTCTGCTTCCATAAGTTTTATGGTCAACTGTATAAAAGATTACCATTCTATAAAACACATTTTAATTGCACAACTTTAAAGTAATGCAACAAAGTTAAACATAATTTTTTAAATGACATTTCTTCATATTCATCCAACTTAAAATGCATTACTCCAACTGAAAGTGCATTCCTGAAACAGTGTTTCCCCGAGAGTTGGCCTGGTAGTAGGCACTGATGGCCTGGTGTTGGTTCGTGTATACAGGGGAAACGTTGAATATGGAAAACAAAGTGCAAATTTTTTTTTTTTTTATCTGAGAAGCAAATGAAAAGCTATTGGATTACAAATAAATCATATATATTTAATTTTGATTGATAGGACATTATCGGAGCTGACAATTGGTTGTTTTTAACACTATTAGCCAATCCAAATTATTTCATATTATCGGCCGATACCGATCGTCAGCAGATATAACGGTGCATCCCTAATCAGGTTTTAAGATTAAATAATTGTATGAAATGAAAAACAGGACAGGTAAATTAGAATAATGAATTGACAGCATACATTCATTCATTCATAGACATTAATTTGAAGTTACCAGTAAAGAGAGAGACCAAAAAAACAGAACTTGCCAGAGTATTACTCTCTTCCAGTTTCAGCACAACAGGAACAAAAGGAGATGAGGTAGAAAAACTCAAATAGTGTGAACATATAACTAAGAGAACCACCAAAACCAAACAAGTAAACCCTTCTTCTCCAAGGCTCTGAAACCAACTGAAAACTTTCCTTCATCCATCATAAATACCTTACCCAGCAGGGATTGAGTATGGTTGCTCTAATTGGGTGATGCTGAGTTAAAGTGTTGACGGTGGGTCAGGCTTATTTATGACAAGAACTGGCTTATCAAAGTGACTGTACATAGACATTAAGACTTTCAATTGATGATTTCAAAAGGGAAACCATGATCCTCATGGTCATTTGTGGCCACACTGGGCCCTGACACCCCCATGAATAGATTTATGTTCTGGTGTCTCTTCAGATGGAATTCAACTGTCCAGGAGAGAAGAAACCATGACACGCTAGATGTGAATAAAGAGATTAGGGCACCAGGGTGGCTTTTAATTGCCTGAGGACATTCCCTTTGATAATTCTTTTTCAGATCAACCAGAGCAGGCTACTTAACAACAATATAATATTATATGAACTATGAACATGTTCGCCTTATCAAAGAATATTTTAAATTTGCATAGAATTAAATTTTAATTCTATTTAAAATTCCATGCAAATTCTAGAAAAAAATGCCATGCGACATGTAACAGCTGAAGGTAAGTTTTTTTTTTTGGTGACTGCATATACTGAAGTACATGTGGCAAAAAGGGAAATTGAACCTACTAAAAGTAAATTAAAAAGGAAAACAAATCTTTATTAACTTCTTAATGCCAAATGCCCTCTATCAGTAATGAAACAGGGGAGCTTAAATAAGGAGGGAAAACAGGTGTGTAAGGGAATATTTTATTTTCCAATGTGCTTTGCTAATGCATTAAAACTAGCTTGGTAAGCTTAGAAAGGGACTAAAGAAGACCTTATGAGAAACAAACATTCTGTTCATTCCTCATGCTATGTTGTTGTTATGATTAGATATCCACATGAGTCAGTAAGGCTCCTTTTGCATACTACAGCAAAATCATTACCACTATGGAGGCTGAAAGTCGGCGGGCGAGAGCTCGATTTTATAGTAGATACCAGGGCTGGCGTCTCAGTAATAACAACAAGATTATGGGGAAAGCCAGCACCTGTTTTTAGTGGTAAAAAAAAATGCTCAGTCAGGATGCAGGAGGATGAATCAGTACTGAAAAATATACAGTCCCTTTAGAAGTAATGGATTTAGAAAATTAAAAACTTAATTAAAAATTAGGACTGACAGTTCTTTGTACAGAATCAGGGCTGCAGATTGGTAGAGAAAGTGTAGAGTGTGAAAACACAACGTTCTGGTATGCCTGGGATCTAGAGAGATGCCCCGGGCTGCTGAGGTACTAAGAGAAAGTGCGCTGGAAATGTGGCCGTACAACGGCGATAGAATTAAACTAGAAAATCTGCACATTACCACGCATATCAGCCGCGGCAGAGATATACACTATGAAAAATCATGTTTCGGTGAAACTTTGCTTCTTAGCCGTACAATTTTCGCTAGCGACCTGTTCTGTGCACTGTCTGTAGAATTAACCCCATCACAATCCGGCCATTACATGATAACGGGAAGTGTTCCTCATGTGTCTTTGTGCAAAGCCTCCAACAAAAAATGGGAGGACACGGGGCCATGGGTAAAAAATTGTTTAAATGCAACAGACTGGCAGCTCTCGGCAGAGGGAGACAGGTTCTCCCGCTTACTTCAAACTGTCGCCTACTATTTACAACGAATAATGCAAAACTAGATGCACTTCCCCCGACACTTTGGGCAATGTCAAAATATGATGTGGGATTAATGTCTGGCCTCACTCCACTGATTACAGACCATGCAAACCCCAGTATCCCCTCAGGCCTGAGGCGGAACAGGGTATAAAACCAGTTTTTGAGGGTCTATTAAAAACAGGTATCATTGTGCCATATTAGGTTTGGCACAAGACAACCCCCCCAGCGGACGTTAGTTCTCTTGAGAAGACTAGGTTACGGAATGACCACAGGACTCTGCATCCTAGGACTGATCTGTCATAGTCTGTGGCTAGCTTCCCGCTAGGTTTTCGCCGTCTTTCTCCGATTAGCGATCTATCAGATTTTTCGGTGTTCCGTTTCGGGGTTTTGCATCTTCCGCTAATCATTTGTTTCACCTGTCTATTACCTGCTAGGTATTTAAGTCTCTTATTTCTGTTTCCTGGCACTTCTTTATCATTTCATAACTTCACAAAGTCAGGGTTGGTTAGGTTATAGCTGCTCTATATTTTCACTATTAGATTGGCTTTAGCTGTCCTTGAAGCTCTTTAGGGAATCGTTTTTTTCACTATTTTTGTTTCTTTTTTTCTTCTACTCTCTGCTATATTGAGAATGAGAGGTTTATTTTTATTTCTATTTATATTCTATTTATTTTTATTATATTTATTTTTCACCTCTTATCGGGCGTTATAGTCTACGTTCCGAAGGTGATTCTTTGTTTTCTCCTTTTCGAGCTTATGCTCGTGTATTTCTGTTTGGGAGTTTCAGATTTGTCACTTTTCTGCTCATGTCTATGAGCCACACCCGTGTTAGTGGGTTGTTTATTATTTGGCTACTGAGACTCTTTTAGTGGTCCTCACATTCGTGAGTGACTTGTTCTGTCAATCGTGTTTTATTTTGTCGCGCTTGGTTCATCGTTACAAACCTAAACCCTTACATTATCAGCATCCTGGTTGTGGCATCCATACTACTGACCAGCGACAACCATAAGGGAGGTACCCAATCCATAAACAATGACAATACCACCTCTACATTCACCACACCTAATATTACCCCAGTATTCCACCCCGCGGTACTGCCCGGCAACCCCTACGCCACGCCCACACCAGGAATATGGCATACGCAGCGGAGCAGGGCGGGAGTGCTGGAATTACAGACCAGATCTCCAACCCCACCTTGACAGGCCCAGTTTCTGGCAGGCATGGTTTGCTCTCCCTGACACAGGGGAGGAAGACGGTGCTCTGTTCAATTTTTCCTCCATGTGTTTACTTATCGTAGAATAATAAAAGGAGGGAAATGTAAGGGAAATTTTTATTTCCAATTTGCTTTGCTAATGCATTAAAACTCGCTTGGTAAGTTTAGAAACTGACTAAAGAGAAACAAACATTCTGTTCGTTCCTGATGCTATGCTGTTGTTATGATTAGATATCCGCATGAGTCAGTGAGGCGGCTGTTTTGAGCTGACAAGAACTGTTGACGTCACCGGAACGAACATCTTCTTTATGTCTCTTAAAATGCTGTGTCATTTCCTGTAAATGACGTGCAAAACTGCAAAACAAGAACCACTATCTTAACTGTCAAGCTAAGCCACCTGACCTCTGCATGAGGCAAAGGCTCTGAGGGGGTTGAGTATAAGGGAATGCCTAAGCTTGTGTGTAAAGATATATATATGTGCATTCTTTGAAAAATCAGAGGGCTTAGCATAGTGCTTTCTCATTCTGTTGTTTCTGCTTGCAAGATAAATAAAAGTCTTATTGTGTTTAATTCTGACACTGCTGTGGAATCGTATTGATATGATTTATATTCACCTCTGGTCCAAAGGGAAATAGAAATTCCATCACAGATGAATGTCTGATTGTATAATGAAAGTGTGTGTGGAATGTGAAGAGGGCTGATTGAATAATTGAGTGTGTGTGTGTGCGGAATGTGAGCAGAGAAAGTGAGTGATAGGAAGAAATACTAAAGGAGCAAAAACAAGAAATTAAACGGGGAACCACGCCCAGCCTGCACGAACACAGAAACGAGACGAACAGGGTAAACGGAAAACACGACATGAAACATGAGGAATGGGAAAGCAAGAGAGACAAAAGGGAAAGGTGGACTGGAGGGAAATGGCGGATATCACAGTATCTGCCTATTTGTTGTGACGTGATGTTAAATCTGGTTTTCATCATGTATTTCATTTTCAACTGACAGTCTATTACTTACTGGATAAAATCGGCAGAAGAAGCGTTGAGGTGGGGGCTCTGCTTGGGGCCAGTCAGCCAGTTATTATGAACCCATTATGTGTATTAGCCTATAATTTACTAATGTTAACGTAGGTCAGGATAATTTGTAATGTTGTTTTTGTTATTTATGATTGATATTATAGATACCACAGCCACAGTACTAGACCACACAGACATGTTGATGTACGCTTGAGGCTGGATTTAAAGGATTAAACCACCTGAATTGTGAATCTGTTCCCCGTGATTCTCTGACCGGAACCACATATGTCCATATCGTTACCTACTCAATTAGCGTAATTTCTGTCTGAGGCCTCGCCTCTTTTATACAGTTAAAGTAACAAAATATTAAAATGATAACAAATAAAGAGAGATACTGCTAAGTACAGGCTTACATAGTTACTCTGGCAAAGGTACAAAGTGTTTAAGCATGGATGAACACTTTGTTTTATGTTCTATTTAGACTTCTAGCTAATTCCATGTGCTTTAAATTGCAACCACTTGTCCGCTTTACTGAGGCAGTTTGTTAATTTTTTGAAGCTATAGTCATAGTTTTTTTTGACCACATATAAGACACAACTATTAATCTGTGTGCTGTTTGTTTAAATGTCACAATAATGAAAAAAAAACATTAATGTAGAGCAACTTAAATAGATATAATTTTTTTACCTACAATCAATTCATATGGCTGGATAGTTACTTTAAAAGTTCAGCTCATGTGCATTGCTTAAACGTACAACGGCAAAGGGCCAGAGAGATACTTATGTAGAGCTACTAAAGTATTTAATGTGAGTTGTTAGGTAACATTTTCCAAAGTGACAAGCAGTGTTGGTCCTGTGGATTAAATCCAGAAGCTTCTGTTCTCAGGCTCTGCTCTGAAGCTGATTGGCTGCACAGCATTCCACTGTGGAATCATCCTAACTCCATTATGGGTGGAGCTAAAATGTGCTGTCAATCATGGGCGTCTTTAAAGCAATCAATGGATTTTACCCTCCAGAGCAACAGCACAGCGATTTATACACAGTAATGCTGCCTGTTGAAGTCTAATGAAGTCTCAATCTACCACCTGTGCAGGTGAATGTTTTTAACACAAGTCCACCCTCCATTATGTATATTTGCAGTTTATGTAGATGGGGGAAAGCAGAGAGGGTTAGAGATAGAGCCACAGTGTGGAAAGTAGGGAATCAAACCCTGGGGTGCATGGATGGATTCACACCTGGGCTAACAGTCGCGCCCTGTAGACTGTGCCACACGGTCTCCTGGTGAAGATGATTTTAGGATGAGAAGAGTTTCATGTTACAAAAGCATGACAGTCAGATTATTTTGAGGAAATACATGTGATAGACTTTGCTGAATAATATATAATGGGGGGGCGGGGGTGTTAATAAAGTGTACTTACTGATCTTCTGTTCTGAGTCTGGGCAAACCTCCAGTCAGAAACAGGTACGAGCAGCCAGATAAGATATTTCTCTCTCTCCACTCACTACTCTGCTCAGCCTGGCCTCAGTCCAACACCACACCTCCTGCAGCTGTGCACAGAACCAGGAAGTCACTCCCACTCTCTCTGTCACGCAGTTTCAGAAAAGCAAAACTTAACTCTGTTTCTGTCAGTGTGAGTAGTAAAATTACAGAGGCCAGTATCTAGGTGGGTCTGCTCAGAACCAGGAAATATCTCCTGCTCTTTCTCACACAGATTCTGAAAAACTGCACTGCATTCTGAACTAACTGAGCAGTAAAATGGCGCAGGACCAGTTCAGCTGTTCAATCTGTCTGGATCTACTGAAGGATCCGGTGACTATTCCCTGTGGACACAGTTACTGTATGGGCTGTATTAACCCTCCTGTTATCCTTGGGGTCAATTTGACCCCATTCAATGTTTGACGTATCTAAATAAATGGTTGACATTATTTTTTTTGCTTGTTATTTCATGACTTTTCCTAATTCAATGAGGACAAATGGGTAAACGTAAAATTAACATGATGATATGTTTTTAATGTCCTGTACACACTTTGTACGCATCAGTGTTCCTTGGGGTCAATTTGACCCCAGGCTACTTTAACTGTATAAAACATATAAAAATGTCAACATTTTACACATATTTGTTTTGATTGTTTAGGATGATATTGAAGTGACTATTATATGCAAATGTATAATCTTAAAAGGTCCCTAATCTTACATACCATACCTGCAGTGCGAGAACCACTTATAATGCACATGGGGGAGGGGAGAATACCCACGAGAACTCTGATATTTCCAGCCAAATGGGGAGGGGGTGGGGTGTGCATATAACCCACATCGCGAGAACTCTGATATTCATGGTTCCTGCGAGGACATTGGCAGTTAGGGGAGGAGCTAACATATAAAAGCTTACATAGCAGCCTTCTAAACCATTTCTCTTGATTCTCTGTGTGGTTTCTCTTCATGTTCTCTGTCAATTGAAAATGACCTCGAAGAAAAGGTTTTCTGTCAGTGAAGTTTTGTCACAGCTCTTTGAAAGTGACATAGAAGAGAATGTGTCTGAGACAGAGGATAATGTTGAGGAGGATCCTGATTATGAGGCATCCTCCTCTGATGAGAATGAGACTTTTGGTGCAGATGCTCCTGTTGTCTCTCAACCACAAGCAGAGACGTTACTTTCCAAAAATGGAAAGTTATCATGGTCCCGCTCCCCACTTGAACAACAGGGTAGGCTTAGTGCTGCTAATGTCATAAAAATGGTTCCAGGCCCCACCAGATACGCTGTCAGCCATGTCCAAGACATAAAGTCAGCATTCGAGCTCTTCATAACACCATCAATTGAGAAGGATATACGTGAGATGACGAATTTAGAGGGGAGGCGCGTGTATGGGGACAGTTGGAAGGAGTTGGATGGGACCAATTTGCAAGCCTACATTGGGTTGCTCATTTTGGCAGGAGTGTACAAATCAAAAGGAGAAGCAACAGCAAGCCTTTGGAATGCTGACACTGGAAGGGCAATATTTCCAGCCACCATGTCTCTAAAGACATTCTATGTTATCTCTCGTGTCATACGCTTTGATGACAGAGAAACAAGACAGGGCCGACGAGAGCGTGACAAACTCGCAGCAATACGGAATGTATGGGACAAGTGGGTTCAGCAATTACCCTTGCTTTACAACCCAGGCCCCCACGTGACTGTGGATGAATGTCTGGTTGCGTTTCGTGGGCGCTGTCCCTTCAGACAATACATACCGAGCAAACCGGCCAAATATGGTATTAAAATATGGGCAGCATGCGATGCACAGTCCAGCTATGCCTGGAATATGCAGGTGTACACTGGCAAAGCCCCTGGGGAAGCACCTGAAAAAAATCAGGGCATAAGGGTGGTACTGGACATGGCTGAGGGACTGAATGGTCATAACATTACGTGTGACAATTTTTTCACCTCATATGCCCTGGGAGAGGAACTGCTAAAACGGAAAGTAACCATGTTGGGGACAGTCAGAAAAAACAAGCCAGAGCTTCCCTCTGAGCTTCTTGCCATGAAGAACAGGAAGGTAACATCTTCAATGTTTGCCTTCACTGACAGAGCCACTGTCGTCTCCTATTGCCCCAAGAAAGGGAAAAATGTCCTGCTGATGAGCACCATGCACAAAGATGCTGTCCTGAGCACCAGAGAAGACAGAAAACCACAAATGGTCTTGGATTACAATGGGACAAAGGGAGGGGTTGATAACCTGGATAAGGTCACAGCCACATACAGCTGCCGACGCATGACTGCCCGTTGGCCCCTTGTCATTTTTTTTAACATCATTGATGTGAGTGCCTACAATGCCTTCGTAATATGGAGGGAAATAAACATGGACTGGAACAGCGGAAAACTGAATCGAAGGAGGATTTTCCTGGAGCAGCTGGGTTACGCGCTGGTGAAACCTCATATCAAGAGAAGACAGAGCCTTCCAAGAGCATCTACAGCTGCTGCAACTGTTGTGAATGACATCCAAAAGGAGACACACAACCCAACTGCACCAGTGGTTCAGACTGCAGGCAAGAAACGTGGCAGGTGCCAGGTCTGTCCCAACAGAAATGACTCCAAGACCAGTAACACCTGTGTGAAATGCAAGAAATACATCTGCAAGGAGCACACACACATTCTCTGCACATCATGTGCACAGTAGTGCAGACAAAAGGATGGAATTTACCTTTGGTGACCTGAAAGAAAAATGCTGTTCATATTCTGGCAAACTCACGTTATAACTTTGTTTACTATTTCACATACATATTTGCATACTGTACATAGAAAAATTCCTGACTCAATGCTCAAATTGACAAGGTGTTTTTTTGTAAATTTGTGTTACAGTATGTGTTCCTTATTGATGTTCTGATGATGATGATGTTCTGTTTTACAAATAAAATTGTTGCAAATGGTTGAAATTGTGTTTGTTTTTCCTGGGGTAATATTGACCCCGAACACAATACATGTTACTATCCTTGATAATAGAAATTGTTTTTTTAAATGCCGATAATTGTACTTAGAAATAATATAGATCCTTTAACAACAGCAAAAAGATCTTTCTTTAAAATTTTATGTCAATCGGTGAGATTTTATGGTGATTTATATATTTTTCGATAGTCACATAATAGGTATTCTGGATGTATAATGGGGTGGGTGGGGGTAATGTTTTATTTAAATGGTTATTTAGGTAGTCAACAAAGAAACATAAAGCACCTGAAACATAAATTTGGGTAACAGTTTTGATTATGATCATTTTCTGGAGGTTTAAACTGCTGGGGTCAAAATGACCCCAAGGATAAAGGGTGTAAAGTAAATTTGAGGATAACAGGAGGGTTAAGGGCTGCTGGGATCAGGATGATCATACTGGTGTCTACAACTGTCCCCAGTGCAGAGAGACCTTCACCCCAAGGCCGGCTTTAAGAAAAAATATCATGTTTGCTGAAGTGGTGGAGAAACTGAAGAAGACAGAACTCCAAGCTGCTCCTCCTGCTCACTGTTACGCTGGACCTGGAGACGTGGCGTGTGATTTCTGCACTGAGACAAATTGCAAAGCTGTCAAATCTTGTCTGGTGTGTCTGGCCTCTTACTGTGAAACTCCTCCAGCCTCACTATAAATCTCCGGCCTTTAAGAAGCACAAACTGGTCAAAGCCACTGGAAACCTGCAGGAGAAGATCTGCTCTCATCATGACAAACTGCTGGAGATTTACTGTCGTGCCGATCAGCAGTTTATCTGTTATCTTTGTACAATTGAGGATCACAGAGGCCATGATACAGTTTCTGTTACAACAGAAAGGACTGAGAAACAGGTAAGCACTGGAACTTGTGACTAATAAATGCTTATTTCTGGTTTTAATAGTTACACTGGACTATGGCAAAGTCCTCTCAATCACTCTCTAATGTCATCATGACTTTAACAGGGCCTGTTTTCCAAAAGAATCTTAGTTAAAGATCATCTTTGGCTATTTTGGTTTTATATTACTTTCATTGTTTGTTTTTCATCATTTGTTTTTTGCTTTTCTCCTATATTTGTATTATGTTATAAACTTTCCTCATGAAATGAATCAAGCACAAACGCAAAACACTCTTAAAATAATCTGAACTGTAAAATGCTTTTTGGAAAGGCCCAGATTTTTTGAAAATATAATCTATAAGGATTTCTGTGCATGAGAGGAACTTTATTTTTCATAATACTCCCTGTTTCAATATGTATATATTTGGTTGAGTCATTGAGAAATAAAGATGATCATTTAATTTACCTTTTTTGCATTACCATGTATTATGATTTATTTATTTCTGTTTCTATTAAGTGTGCAACTATGAGTCAAATCCATAAAATAGGTTTTGACGTTCCAAGTCCACAGTGATAAAGCAATTTAAACAGGAAGTGAGCTGAGCTGTTTGACTGAATTATTATATTAGTATGTTAGAACAGCAGCCATGGATTAGAACATGCAGAGTGTAACATGTTCACCTTTCACAGCTTTATTAAAGACAGCAGCATCAATGCTGAAAAGATTATCATGATGTTGCAGCTCATGAGAATGCAGGTACTGTTGCTTAGCGATGTATTAAAGTGTAAACGGTGGGTTTCTGACTGTTTTCAGCTTTGCTGTCAAGAAGAAAAACAGGAAAAATACCCATATATATATATTTTTTAAATGTCAATAACATGATGCATAAATGGATGGATGAATGGTTTTAAAATCGACTGGCTATATTTGAGCTCATACATGTAGAGAACGGAGAAAGAGGGAATATCTGACATGTTTAAGCTGCACATGCGTGTTACTGAATGTACATTATTCAACTTAATTGCTGTCAAAGAGATAAACACAAAAAAAAAAAAGTTGATGAACATGGTGATTTAATAGATGATGGAATTATTTCCATTCCATAGCTGTACCACACAGGGCAATAATAGAGCAAGGGGGAGTATATGATACACCCTGTAAAAGAAACACGTGTGTGATTTAGTACACTTTAAAAAATATAATTGGCTATTTAAAGTAACTGTAGAATCCGCAATTACTAGACCAATGAGGGAATAGCTCGGAGCGAAAGTTTAAACGTGATGTATTCCACTCTTGCTGTGGGAAAAGGTAAAAGTTATTTAGAAATATTATTATTTTATTTACTCGTTTATCTGACTCCATTTATAATTATAATTTAGAATTTTGGTTAAACATGCGTGGAGCTCGGAGTGTTTACACTCAACTTGCCCTTAGGTACCATCATTACTTCAATATATGTTTGCCGGAATCAACATTATTGCTGAAGCTCAGTTCGGTGGCGAACGCAGAGGTTGGGGGTCTAGTCAACACAATACATGATATTCATTTATCATAGATAGTTGCGAGCCCCAGTCTGAGTACATTTAACGGGCTCCTTAAGGCAAATTTGACAATAAAAGAACCGGCGTATACGCCCAAGGGTTCCCATATCAAATCACCAGAACCATGCACTACTCTGGGTGTATTTAAAGAGTTCCTTAAGGCAAATTTGACAAGAATCGGCGTAGGACGCCCATGGATTCTCTTCACATCAAATCACCAGAACCGATACACCAACCCGACCTTTACAATTGGACCGTCACTTGACTGCCTATACCCAACTTGAGTCCGCCACGTCTGTACCAGGCCGCTGATCAGTCGGTCCTGGGTCAGAATTGTCCCCCTGAGTCTTCAGTAGTAATTTAGGCTGAAAGGGTATAAGATGGATGAGAGCCACGCACGTTAAATATAAAAAGAATTGGATAACAGGCAGGGAGGTCATTAGCTTGGAACGCTGCAGCTCAGATCATGCAGACAATTGAAGCTGGGAAAAAGGATTAAAAGAAAGATGCAGTTGATATGAAAACATGGTAATTTATTAATGACAAATAATCACTGGTTAAGACTGTGAGAGCAAACACGAACACATTCAATGCCTATAACTAAACACAGGATAACATGCTGTCAAGACAAATAAACACGAACAAGTTCACAAACAAAGTATATCACCAAGTGATTCCGTACGGTGTGACTATGGTACCAGGAGAACTGTTAAGCAGATTCTCCTATATGAAAATGGCTATGATGCCACTACAGCACCAGGAGACCTGTTAAGCAGATTCTCCCCGAGTCTCCCTTTGGGATCTTCTTAAATGCAGTTCAGCGCTGGTATGCCCACTCCACAAGTCCCTTTGTTGTCCAAATAAGGTCTGGCAGGAAGAGCAGTTTCACCACGCAGGGACCCCCTCCAGAGAGAAAAACAGAGTCTCCCTCTCTCAATCTAGTGACAGTAATAAGACTCTTTGAACGACGGCGCGTGATCTTATGATCTTCTCTATCATATCTAGATATCAGGTGAGGTCCTGGTGATGGCCACTCTAAGTTCCAGACACTTATATGGACAAGCGCATCCCTGATAACCTATACAATCCTCCTTTTACATTCTTTCACATACCACACACTTCAATTAGTATTATCCAGGTTCAACACATTTATCATATTATCCACAATTACTTTATACTTCCACAATTACCAATTTACATGCACATACATATGATTCAATATACATATACAGCTTTGTTTAATATGTTCACCATTCAGTCCAGAATCTAGGCCGTAAAAGACCTGTGAGTTCCCAGCGTCATTCGGATGCTGTTTCCTTCTGATGTCCAGTTGTAGGCTCGACCCCAGCTGTAGTTTACGAGGCCGTGAGAAGTCAGAACAGGTTCTCAGGCCATAAAGTAAATTGTTTTATTGCACCCTCAAGGAAGTCACCCCCAGCTGCAAGGGTACACTTTTTCCAGCCTTACATAACAAACTGTTAAAGTGATAATAAATAAACAGAGATACTGTTGTTGTGCTGTTTATAGATAATGGCTAGCTGCTACAGTGTGAAGTACAGAGTTGCTTTGTCACTCGGGGAGAAAAGTTTTTTTTTTTTGATGACACACCTTTAGGATCCAGTGTGACTTGAAGCTAATGTAGTGAACTGGCCAAAGGTTCACTTTTCATTGTTGTGGTCAGAGGTAGTTTGGCCTGACAATGTATTTAAATTAATTGGGATGCAATGAAATTATCTCATCAAAATAAAAATGCCAATATGCCTTCTAAGTTATTTTACAGTCCAATTAAAATAAAAAGAGAACATGTACTTTGTTCATTGCACACGAAATCTTTGGGAATAATGACAGTAGTACATATTACAACCATAATATTGTGCAATGATTGGGGTGTGTCCACAGAAGCAGCTGGGGGTGACACAGAGTAAATTTCAGCAGAGAATCCAGGAGAGAGAGAAGGAGCTGCAGGATCTGAGACAGGCTGTGCAGTCACTCAAGGTGGGTACTGACCAGAGGAGAAGTCAACAGCTGGCTGCTGGAAGAGCCATCTCAGGGTTCAGTCAGGGTTCTCCTCCAGTCAGCCAGTGAGGAGCCCAGTGTTGGGCCACTTTCCAGCTCTGTGGGGCTCAATACCACTGAGCCACACTGTGGGGAACAGGCTGTCTGGGGTCCCAGTAAGAGCTGAGTGAAAGACCTAGTTAAAATGTACAGCCCTCCTCTCTCTGTGTCTCTTAACAGCGCTCTGCACAGACAGCAGTGGAGGACAGTGAGAGGATCTTTACTGAGCTGATCAGCTCCATTGAGAGAAGGCGCTCTGAGGTGAAAGAGCTGATCAGAGATCAGGAGAAGGCTAAAGTGATTCGGGTTGAAGGACTCTTGGAGCGACTGGAGCACGAGATTGCTGAGCTGAGGAGGAGAGACGCTGAGCTGGAGCAGCTTTCACACACAGAGGATCACATCCATTTCCTCCAGGTAACATCACTGGCTCTCTGACAGAGCTGTCTGATGGAGCTGCTCCTGATTCCTTATCTGACTGAAATGTCTGACCCACACTGTGGACATGGTCACTTTCTGTAGTCGTCTCATTCTCTGGTTAGTCTTGTTCGGATGAACTGACAAACTCTCTTTCTCACTCTCTCAATTTACATTTTAATTGTGCTTTATTGGCATAACAAGAAGGCATTCCAATGTTGCCCAAGCAATACAGTATTGATAATTGTCATAAAAATTAAAAGATGGTATTGTTATGACTATTCATGTTACAATCAATCAATCAATATCTCTCTCTTTCTCTCTATCATTAGAGCTCTAAGTCTCTCTGTGCACCTCCTGGACCTGGAGACTTACCCAGCATCACCATCAACCCACATTTCTCCTTTGAGTCTGTGAGGAAATGTGTCTCTGACCTGAAAGAGCGACTGGAGGACGTCTGCAAGGGGGAAATGTCAAAGATCTCCAAGGCAGGCAGAGCAGTGGCCATTTATGGCTCCTTTACTGAGACTGGAGAGCCCTCAGAAACCAGAGCCACAGCAGCTGAAGTGGAGACGTGTCCCCTCTGCATGGAGCCCTTGCAGAAGAAGCAGAGGCTGATATGTACTCATGCCTTCTGTGCAGCCTGTCTGGAGAGATCTGTAGAAACACTGGGTCTCCAGTGTCCAGTGTGTCTAAAAGCGCTCAGAGTGGTGGGAGACCAGCCAGATGACTTGGGAATATTTTAGGAACATTTTTGAACAAGAATTTAAAGTGATCACATACAATATTCCTGGGGGAATACAGACGGTAAGAAATTGTTGTTTATTCAAGAATGCATCACTTTTCACTGCAAATATAATTCATCACTTTCAGTAGTTGTGGAGTCAGGTGATTGGGGGAAAAAAAAAATTTTTCAGCAGTATCATTAATATACAATACATATCCCGATACAGGGGTCACTATATAATGCATATCCTGACACAGCAGTCACTACAAAATAAATATCAGAATTTTTAAAAATGATTTTTAGAAAATTAAATGAGGAAAATATCACTGAGTACAACAGTTGTTTATTTAAGACAGAGTAACTTATAGAACAAAATACATTATGCATTACACATACAACATGTATGAATGCTTAATTTTGGTTTTCACATTTAAATATTTCGTTTTCTGCTACTTCCTGATTTCCTTTACGTATAATGGTATAGATTACTAACTCGCGCTAACAATCACTCGGGTGACTAACAATCACCCACACACACACACACTGCATGTTTTTTTAAAACAACCTAACATTAGCATCTTGGATTGTTGTAAACTATTTTAACAATATATTATGCAACGATCAACACCAAATTAAAAGCAACATTACATGAACCAAAAGTGTATATGTGTATATCGTTGAAGCTATAACATCATGCATATATTATTATAAATGTGGTCACACCTGAATTTTGATTACCTGAACTAGCAATAAAACAGAGTAGACAGATCTACAGTGCTGTATACATGCTTAACTAAAAAGACATTTTATGTTCCTTTTTCAAGCTCGTAATTCATTAGGGGTTCCAAGGGAATGTCGGCCCTTTCCTGGACTGGCTGGCTAACGAGCCCTTTTCTGGAATGAAAGATATGCATAATTAGCTAATGGAATACCAATGTGGAAAATAGCTAAATCATTTTTATAACTAATTTTTATTACTCACATATCTTTGATTTGATTGATTTTAAAATTACTTCCATTATTTACAGCAATAATTTGGTTTAATATTGGAGGATGTCACAATTGCAACATAAGTTATGTACCTTGAACCTACAATTTCCTCATTACATGTGTACTGCTCAGAATGTAATGGCAGTTATGAAGTATACACTGATTCGCATTACAAAATCATATAAACTTAACTATAAAAGGTAATATGATATACAGTGCCCTTCACTATTATTGGCACTCCCGGTAAAGATGAGTAAAAAGGGTTAAACTGTTTTCACCGTTTGGTGAATTACTTTAATGTCACACTGAAAAAATGAGAAAAATCCAACATTTAATTTAAGTAAATGTATTATGAGAAAAAAATATATAGAAATAATTATTTTTAACAAAACCATGTGTGCCACAATTATTGGCACCCTTGCATTTATATATAGAATAAATTAATATATTTTTAATATTCGGTCACATATCCTTTGCATGCCATGACTTTGTGATGTCTGTGACCCAACAACATCAAAGGACTCTTGATATCTTATTTTCTGGTACTCTTACAAGCAATACTATAACATTACATTACATTACATTATAGGCATTTAGCAGACGCTCTTATCCAGAGCGACTTACACAACTTCTTATTACATTTATCCATTTATACAGCTGGATATATACTGAAGCAATTCAGGTTAAGTACCTTGCTCAAGGGTACAACGGCAGTGTCCTACCTGGGAATCGAACCTGCAACCTTTCGGTTACAAGTCCAGCTCCTTAACCATTATACTACACTGCCGCTTATAACATCTCTGCATTTGAATGGATCTCTATGGGAATTGTTGGGTGCGACTAGATTTAGCTGTAAATTATGCTGGAACAGTCTGGAATACATGGTTGGTAAAATGGCTGTAAGTCATCAATGGTCTGAGGTATTAAACAAGCCCCAAATCATCACTCTGCTGCCAGATATGCAGTAGATATGGATGGATCACTTTAAGGGTTGTTTCTCCTAACAAATATTCCTATTGAACTGTATGAAAAATAAGAAGAAACCCTTCAAGTTATCCATCCATATCTACTGTATTTCTGGCAGCAGAGTGATGGTTTAAGCCTTGTTTGATACATCAGATCCTTGATGACTTAAGCCCTATTCGGTGGGATAAGTTTTACTGGCGGAGGTGGGGTAATGTAATAATTACTGGAGGACCTCCGTTATATTTAGTCTGAATCTGCCATTATACTTCATCCCGTCCGAATTGACCATTTACATTACAGACGTCCTGTGATAACAATTACTTTACAGACATTGTCTTGAAAACTTATCCCGTCCGAATAGGGCTTATGAGCCATTTAGCCAACCATGTGTTCAATACTGTTCCAGTGTAATTTTCAGCTAAATCTAGTCCCACCCCCCAATTCCCATACACATCCATTCAAATGCACAGATGTTATAGTATTACATTACATTACATTCATTTAGCAGATGCTTTTATCCAAAGCGACATACAGTAAGTGCATATAGAAAGGTCATCGAAGTAACTACAGAACAGATAAGACAAAGCACATCCTTCCCATAAAGTAGCAGCTATCCCTAGTAATGAACACTGAATGCAGTTCACAGTGAACTGGGTAAATCAGCTCTACTACAATTCTATTCTAAATATTATAAACTTCAACACACAGTTAAACAAGAACAAGTACCATGAGAGGTCCTAGATAAGTATCGGTCCAAGTGAAGTCTGAAAAGGTGTGTTTTCAGGCCACGACGGAAAGCAGGCAGGGTTGGCTTAGAACGTAGGGGAATTGGAAGTTCGTTCCACCACTGGGGAGCTAGGGTGGAAAAGCTCCGCAGTCGGGACGAGCGAGTGCCATTGACACGGAGGGGGGGAAGTGCAAGTCGCCCTGCAGTAGGTCGAGCAGGAATATAGTTCTGGATCAAGTCCTGCCGGTAGACAGGGCCTGTCCTATTGGCTGCAGTGTAGGCCAGGGTCAGAACTTTTGGAGTGACCTCAACAGGGGGGTGACATGTGAAAATTTTGGGAGGTTGAACACAAGCCGGGCAGCTGCGTTCTGGATCAGTTGAAGAGGCAGGATGACGCAGGCTGGTAGGCTTGCGAGCGGGGAGTTACAGTAGTCCAAGCGTGAGGTGGGGTAATGTAATAATTACTGGAGGACCTCCGTTATATTTAGTCTGAATCTGCCATTATACTTCATCCCGTCCGAATCGGCCATTTACATTACAGACGTCCTGTGATAACAATTACTTTACAGACATTGTCCTGAAAACTTATCCCGTCCGAATAGGGCTTATGAGCCATTTAGCCAACCATGTGTTCAATACTGTTCCAGTGAAATTTACAGCTAAATTTAGTCCCACCCCCCAATTCCCATAGATGCAAATTCAAATACAGAGATGTTATAGTATCGCTTATAAGAGTACCAGAAAATAAGATATCAAGAGTCTTTTGATGTTGTTGGGTCACAGACATCAGGAAGTCATGGCATGCAAAAGATATGTGACCAAATATTTAAAATGATTTTATTCTCTATATAAATGCAGGGGTGCCAATAATTGTGGCACACTTGGTTTAGTTAAAAATTATTTCTTGATGAGGGATTTTTTTTCTCTCATAATAAATTTACTTCAATTAAAGATTGGATTTTTCAAATTTTTTTCAGTGTGAGATTAAGCTAATTCACCAAATGGTGAATTTTAAATAACCCTTTTTACTCATCTTCACCAGGGGTGCCAATAATAGTGGAGGGCACTGTAAGTTAACTGTGTTCTTGTGTTACTGAACCTTGTTTGTTCCACATCTTCTATAGTCTCTGGTAGACGCTTGTCCTTAGTTTCTGGAAGTAATGTTGCTACCAGTCCGGAGGCAATGGCCACTGTACATATAATAACTTGGTGGAAGGGTTCCCACCAATCATCCAATAATATTATGAGTGGCGCAATGGACACGCCCACCCGAGCCATGCTGGATGTGTAGCCGATGCCATTTTGTCTGCAATAAAATAAAATGCAGGATTCATACTCCATCAACCTCAAAATGTGCTAAATCAGATATTAACAAACCAAGCTTGTTAACATTATTCAACTTTGCAGTTTAATAGCAAGTGAATATTCAGCATTAATGCTGTAACAAGAACATTTAAAGGGTAATTCAGTTTTTATTTTCCAACTTGGACCTATTTTTTCAAATTGGACCTGGCTCCGCTCGGCTTTACAATGGTTTTCACTTCCAAACGACAGGGTCTTGGACTTGTTGGGACTTGTTTGAAGTAAATTGAACCTGTGTCTAAATGTGCCCTATTGGACACCATTGTAAAGCAGAATGGAGCTGTTCTTTGGGTGGCCAAATCCCGAAAAAAAACAACAACATTATTATCATTAACGATCAGTCATGGTGGAAATAGTTATTCAAAATAGGTCCAAATCGAAAAGAACTGGAATTACCCTTTAAGATACACTAATCTGTAGTATGGAGAGAATACTCTAGAGTGGTTCGTTCGAGTTAGTGATTGGTAGAATTCAGAATCCCCACCTATTAAAACAGGGGTGTCAAAACCTTTCTGAAAAGGGCTGGGGTGGGTGCAGTTTTAGTTTTAGCCCAACTGATTCAAATAATTAACTAATCATGGTCTTCAATCCAGACCTTGATAAGCACAATCAGGTGTCTTAGCGCTGGGCTAAAATGAAAACTTGCAGCAAAGGCCCTTCTGCGATAAGACTGGACACCCCTGCTTAGAGTTCACAAGGACACAAAGAGTTTGCAGCACATTCTGCCGATTTGGTACAGCTCACCTGACAACGGTAGGGTAGAGCTCTGATGTGTACAGGATCACTGTGGTGAAGGAGGCTGCTGAACAACCTTTTCCAAGGATAGCGATGATAGAGCGACACAGCGACATATCTGAGGAAGGGACCAGACACAAGCAGGATGTATAATCTCATTGTTGGATTATCTATTGCCACAAACAAAAAACTAAAAAATGATTACTCTATTTTCACAGTTGAAGTGTGCAAGATCATATCGAAAATGCAGACTTCATCCCTGGTCAACTTTAAAATCAGCATCTAATTCAGACCCAAAAAACCATGTTAGGTCAGTTAACTGTGTGGCTAACTACTTTAATTAACCAGTTATCCGAATCAAACTACTGGAGGGCTGTACACATTTCTGGATTTCCTGTCAACTTCTTCTCCTATTTTTGTTACTGTTTTCCTATTTAAAACATATGCTCTGGCCTAACCAAGAATTAATCAGAAATGAGAATAGCAGTATATGCAATCAGTCATTCACTGATTTAAAAGTTTTGCAGAAGCAGGAAAAAGCTTTTGATTGGTTTAAAAAATTAGTAACAGTTCATTGTAGCTCTTCTAGCGAGCTCCTCTGTTTTCTCTAGGCCGTACCATTGGCCCCCTATTTAGGCCCAGGTCAAACATTGGGGATGGAATGGAGACGGTGATTAGCTATGCAGGATGGAATGTGGGGTTCCGCAAGGAAGTGTTTTAGGACCACTGCTATTTTTACTTTATATTAATGACATGAGAGATGCGTGTTCCTGTAACTTGTATTTATTCGCAGATGATGCAGCTTTGCTCATCTCACACAAAGACAAGAACACACTCCAAAGTAGGCTAGGAGAGCAACTCACTAAGATAAGCAGCTGGCTGTGTGACAATAGGCTGTCACTTCATTTAGGGAAGACGGAGTCTATTCTATTTGGGTCTAAGCCCAGACTAAAGAAGGCCCAGGAGCTAAGAGTAGAAGTAGGGTCTGTGGAGATAGCTGCAAAGACATCAGTGAAGTACCTGGGGTGTGTTTTAGATGACAGTTTGGGTGGGGAGGGAATGGCCTTACAGGTGCTGGGTAAAGTTAACGCCCGCACAAAGTTTCTTGCCAGAAAGGCCAATCTGCTGGACAGAGAAAGCCTACGTCTACTAGCCAACAGCCTAGTGCAGTGTCATTTTGATTACGCCAGTGTAGCATGGTCAGCAGGTCTGTCAACCTCATTAAAAAGGAAATTGCAGGTGTCTCAAAACAAGCTAGTTAGGGTTGTGATGGGGCTAGGCCCCCGAGACCATGTTGGAAGGAGACATTTCCAAGAGCTCAACTGGCTACCAGTTGAGGCTAGAATGACTCAGCTGAGGCTCAACATGGTACACAAGGTCATTAACAACAGGGCCCCAGTGTACCTAAGCAGCCATTTTTCCAGCGTTGGGGAATCACACAACCACAGGACTAGGTCCAGCTTAGCCAACCTGCACCCCTCGAGGTGTAGAACCAAAATGGGGCAATGCACATTTGCCTACACAGGAGCACAGGAGTGGAATGAACTGCCTTTGACCATCAAACAGAGCACGAACCCACACAGTTTTAAGGTGAATGTTAGGAAATGGCTATTAGCCAAAGTCCAAGAATAGACAGGTAGGGGAGGGAGGGATTGTTAGGATGTGTACATGATGTATTATGTAGTTTTATGTGTTTATGTGTTATGTGTTTTTAAGTGTTGTACGTATGAATATGTTAAGACCAAGGACCACAACGGAAATAAGTCTACGACTTTTTGTGCTATCCTTGACACTGTTTTGATGCATGACTTGCACTGACATGTATTTTAAATTGATATGTCGAATAAACTAAACTAAACTAAAATGGGGACGGTGATTGGCTATGCAGAATAATATGGGGATGGTGATTGGCTATGCATGATGGGATGGGGACAGTGATTGGCTATGCAGAATGGGTTGGGGACAGTGATTGGCTATGCAGAATGGGTTGGGGACAGTGATTGGCTATGCAGTGTGTGGCAGCCGACAGAAGAACCCGAGAGGAATAGTAATACATGACCGATATGTGCTTTTCCCTGTCGTACCGCGGAAGCCCATATTAGGATCTCCGGCTCCGCCCTCGCACAAGTTAGCACTGAGAACGCGTCCTGTCTCAGCTGCACGAAATCAAACAATTAGGCGCCCTTTAAAAAGGGGAGGAATACTTCATTCGGGAGAGTACCGCAAGGGCAATCACTGGAGGAAGTACCGGTAAGTCGAAGCGAGAGAGAGAGAGTATCTGGAGAATTATTAACAAACTGTGTGTGATTAATATTCGTAGGAGGAACGTGCTGTGTGCCATCGCCCTGGACCGTCTGAAAACCCGCCTTGTGTATGACCCTCGCCTGCCTGACTTTCCCCCGCCTCGCCCAATCCCGGACCGTCTGAGAATCCGTCTGTGTACCGACCCCTGCTTCCGGATATCGACGACGCTATTGGATTGCGGAGTGGACAGTATTTAAAGAGACAGTGACCTATTTTCAAAAGCTAACAATATTAAAGCTTTTGAAATTCAATTCCTTCAGTGTGGACATTGCAATTGTTATTTTCAGTCTCGTGGACACTCCATACCCCAGAGAGTGCACCACAAGTGTTTGGGTATGCGGGGATGGGGTGGGGACGGTGTTAGGGATGTGGAGACGAGGAGAGAATTTCGTTTTCTCCGCTCTTCCGATTTCAGGGTTCCTGAAACCTCACACTCCCATTTCTAGTAACTGATGGGAAAAGATCCTGCATGTACATTAGCCCTCCAGGACTGGGGTTTCAATACACCTCTGAATTAAGCACAGAGTAACAATGAAAGCCTACATGTCCTATTACTCTCAAAAGGGGTCTACTTACGTTGAGTTTACGAATAAACTTTGGTGTGATTGCTAAAAAAAAAATATATATATTTACTACGAAGCTAGCTTAGCATAGCCAGGGTTTCTTTGCGTTGGCTGACCTGACAAAACCTAGCCACTGCAATCTGGTATAACTGGTACTATGATGGTGGTTAACAACTTGCAAAGTGAACACGGGCTTTGTTAATCAAGCTGTGCGCGTGCCCATAAAAGGGGCGGTGTCTGCAACAATGAGCCTATTGCGGTACAGCGTGGGCGTTGCTCGAGCAGTGTATTTCTCTACTGAGGAAAAAAGACTGATATATGGACGGATATAATGGATAGACAAAAAGAACATCAAACAATGATAATAGCAAAAAGCGACACTTGACTCCAACAAAGCCAGGGAGAAGCTCATCATGTTACATTCATTAGTTAATAGCCTACCTTATTTACTCGTAACAAATAAATCTGTACTATATTGTTCTACAGTTAATTTCTGTGACAACTACATTTTAGAGCTTCTAAACTTTAAACTTGATACAGCATGTTTCAAATCTTACTGAAGCAATCACACCAAAGTGTATTCGTAAACTCAAGATATTCATAAACTCGGGGATAGACAGTGGATTTTGTCGGTCTCTAAAACCCCAAATCCTTTCTGGAATTCAGAAAATATTTTGCGGAACTCAATAATCTCGCACTGCGATCCGTAAATATCTCTACTGGATCCTATGGAAGGGAGACACCTTTTTTCAAAGCCAACGTGTTGATTGGTCAAAAGGCGGTGCTTTTATATTGTAGCGACCCGGGAGCTGGGTCGCGTCATTGTGGACTTTGGGGCGCAATGCGCCATGGGAAATCGAATGTTCTGGCGAAAACTCTTATAAGTTAACGTTAAAATGTACAGTTTTAGTTCAGTGTTGTGATGAATGTTTTATATAAGTAACCGTGTTTATTTTGCTGTTGTCTGTTGCGGCTGAATGTGAACACCGTGATGGAAATGTGTGTTGTAAATGTTGACCCCCGCCATTGGCGGTTGTTACCGCGAGTTCCTTCTTGCTTTGTTTGACAAATAAACAAGCAAACCTGGGGTCGTGCGGTGTATGGGGCACAGGTTGCTAAGCGCAGTTGAGAACTTAGTGTGGAAAATCCATTCTTTAAATGCACGCTCGCCACAATATGTTTCTATCCGTTAGCCTGAACATAACCTGCCCCGGAGCAGGTTAGCCATGCAGAGTAAGTTGCCATGGCAATGTACCTTGATTAAAAGTGAGTCGGCTTTGTGATACAGAAAACCCAGGGCTGACGTTTAAGTTAGCTTGGTAACCCCTTAATCTCTCTTCATAATACACCCCCCAGGACTAGGGTTGGGGATCCCTAACATAAAAACAAGCATAGTGGTTACCTTTGGGGACAAATATGTTTATTGCCAGACAGAGTCCTGCCGCAAGCAGAGACCCCACCACGAGGCTTCTTCTGCCGATTTTATCCAGTAAGTAATAGACTGTCAGTTTGGCAGGCACCTCTATGGTAGCATACACACACTGGGTTAAATAGATGTTCATCCCAAACCCTGTAATGTTGAAACTGATGCCATAATATGTGAAGGCAATTCCAAACCTAATGGGGAAAAAAACATGTTATTGGTGCATTTATTTAGAGGTTTATTCTATTGCTCATCTTAGTCAAGTGAACACACCTGTTAGTGATATACCATAAGTATCCCTGGATAAGAGTGTGCAATGTAATGTACTGTTACGAACATTGTTTAAGTTTAGCCCAGGTAAAGGCCGTGACACATCGGGGACGTAACGAATAAGCGAGGCGAAAATGCGAAAAATTTCCGTTCGAATAAAAATGGATTACTCTTCGTCGAGCGATGACGACCTGGTTATCCGTTCGGTCCATCACGGAACGAAAGTGTATTTTTTTGCCTCTACCAGAACGTTAAAAATGCTTAAATTACATTGGCAAAATATTGAACCGGGCTTATTATGTGTCCGTTTTTACTTATGTAAAGTTTGTTTTGTCTACAACATGCTCTCCTTCTCGTCCCTCCTTTTACGGACATACGTGTCCCTGAGATTTCACCACTGCCTCTTGATCTCTTCCACTAATATAAAGGGTTAACCACAACATAACAATACATTACGTAATTTCAGCAAACATCTTTAAAATAAATTTGTCGTAGTCTATACAGTGTAGCAACTCATGAAGTCTGAAGCGTTCTCTCCAAAACGATCGCTACAGGCAGACCTCGTCTGTTTTCCTCGTTATTTATATAACTTGGCTATCAGTAATCAGGAAATCCACACAGGAGTCGGAATAAGATTTTTGGGGAACTTTATTTGTCACGCACACAGACAACATTGTGACAGCAAAAACATTTCATATCGGCTACTCTACCCTGCCCTTCTCCTCCTCCCCCTTTCTCTCCCTCCACTGCAGTGGCTGCCCCTGGCCAGACCCGGTAGCTAGACTACGTGTGGTCTTTCTCCTTCGGTTAGCCTACAGCCCACAATTACTACGGCAAATATCCACGAAACAATATCACATATAGCGGTTCGCTAGCTTTCATCCTTTGTTTTCACCAAGGCAAACAACCCAGCCGGTGACAGCGTAGCCTACATGAACTCGCCTGAAGTAAAAAAATAAATAGGCCTACGTATCGTGTAGCTATGTTTGTGTGTAATTGCCACTGGCTTGTTATCTTCTTAACACGAACTGCTATCAACGTTAACGTTAGATCTAAAGGTTAGCTAACGTTAGCAGGCTAAAATAGCTGGAGACAACTTTTAAGCCAATGCTAATAACCTGTGGGAGCTGATCAGATAGCAAGTTGTGCGTATTGCAACCATTTAGCTATAAACCCACCATCTTCAAAGCCTATTTGCTCGGCTATAGTTTTCCACAAATTGTCCTTCAAATCATTGTCTTTGTAACTATTATGTCTCTTATCAAAGAGGACGCTATACTGTGACATATAAAATCAGTTGGTCCGCCATATTGGATGTTGTAGTTTGTTGTGGCAGTGCGGTGACGTCAGTCATGGAAACTTGTTATGATTGGATAGATAAATAGTTTCGCAAACGAAAACTCGCAAAAAACTAACTTTTTGCGAATAAATTAAATGCCCCTTTTTCGCAAAGGACATTTCGCGTTTGATGTGCAAGATTTTATGAACAATACAGGAGTTCGTTTTTATTTTTCGTGCGATTTATTCGTGCGAGTAAATCGCGGCCAGTGTGTCACGGCCTTAAGTCTTGACATGGTGCAGATTGTGTCACACCTTAACGGAAAAGGAATACTTTGCAGTGCATTGAAATTAAATATTTTACGAAGATCAGATTTTTTTTATCACTGCACAACAGATGGGCAAATACAAATTATTCCTGTTTTGGGATATTGCAATTAAATTTTTAATTACAAATTGTTGTAAAATATATTCATCATATTTTCCCCCAGATTCCAATATATTGCAGAACAATCAGTTTCTGTAAGGAAATACTGCATATTATCAATTCAACACAATCATTAAAATGACATATCTTAAGTATAGTGAGATATGAGTACCATATGATACCAGTTAGCAGCGCCAGTCTCCTCATCTTTGGGGTTCTCACCAGATCCAAATAGGTGTAGGTCTTCTGTCCTTTTTCCGACACAACTATAGTGGACAGTGTCTGTGGAGACCAACAGGTAGGTGTGTGTGTGTGTGTGTGTGTGTGTGTGTGTGTGTGTGTGTGTGTGTGTGTGTGTGTGTGTGAACGTTTAGAAATTGAGAATGAAGAAACTCTTGAGAATTTCAACTCCAAAAAAAACACTGTACTTACCTGTGGCTTGATTTTTTCTGAAAACCCCTCTCTTTTGTTAACTTTGGCACACGTCTGCAAGTAATAGTGAGCCCTGTCTACCTTCCCATTTGCAATCAACCACCTTGCAGACTCTGGGATCCACCTACATGGAATGCAAAGGCAAAATTAATCATACAATTACATTAAAGGCACTATATAATAATAGCATAAAAAGTTACCTCCAAGACAGTATAGCGAGGGCTAGCGGGGAGGTGACGGCAACAATCAACCACCGCCAGTCATTGACAAAATATGCGATTCCAGATAGCAATATGCTACCAAAGGTCCATGCAAAACTGCTAATAACTCCAACCAACTTCCTGTGCTCAATGTCAACCCACTCCAAACCTGTACAAGCACAACATACAAGGTTTTGATCAAGAGGAACCAGTTGGTATTTTACATTTATTTGTAATGTTTATTTTATCACTCACAGCAGGCAACAGCACTTCTATAGTACTTCAAGTTATTGCTTATATATTGTATCTCTATAACAGCCTCCATCATTGGACCCCGTTTTATTCATTTATTATTTTTATTAATGTTTATAACCATGTTTTGCAACTTTTACATCCCAACCCACAGTTTTGTACACATAATTCCTAATGCACCATTTTCCTAATCGAGGGCCTGATATACTTAAGCATATCAGGCCCTCGATTAGGAAAATGGTGCATTAGGAATTATGTGTACAAAACTGTGGGTTGGGATGTAAAAGTTGCATATGACCTGTAGCATAAAACTTTTAGCATATTCAAAACACCAATAACACAAGCAATGATTGGTGCAAAACAAATTCCATGACCAATCATTGCTCATGCTAAAGGTCTTAGTAAATCAGGCCCCTAATATTTTAAATCTGTATTTTTAATAAAATAAAAGCAACCTTTTTGTGGATAAATGACAGCAGCGGATGGAAATGGTTCATATACTAACAGGGTTTCACTTGAAACCGCACTATAAGACAATATTTGGTGTTTAAAGAGGCGTACCACTCACTGAGAACAGTAGAAATAATGCTGATCCCAGTGAATCCGAAACCAGTGAAAAACCTCATTATTGCAAACATCAGGAAGGAGGATGAAAAGGCGCTGGCCAGTCCAAAGACCATCCCTGACAAATAGGACACCAACAGCATCTGCTTCCTCCCATATCTGCAAATACGAATGTTTAGGCCATTTTGAAAATAGTATAAGGGTCGTTGCCTAATAGTTGTCATAAATGTAGCATGAAATGTTGCATTTGGTTAGAAAAGTGCTGACAGGTGATATGACATGGAAAATGGAACAAAATTTGTATTATTACATTCCATTATAGGCATTTAGTAGACGCTCTTATCCAAAGCGACTTACACATCATTTCTTTTGCATTTATACATAGTATCCATTGATACAGCTGGATATATACTGAAGCAATGCAGGTGAAGTACCTTGCTCAAGGGTACAACGGCAGTGTCCGACCTGGGAATCGAACCTGCAACCTTTCGGTTACAAACCCAGTTCCTTAACCATTATACCACACTGCCGTCCAGTATTATGAATAGAAACACAAACACACACACTATTCTGTGATCACAATGTTTTTTTTGCGTGTTTAAGGTTCTCCCCCTGGGGTCTATTATTTACAAGCCCACTTCCCTAAGCATTATAGAGCACTGATATTACACTAGCCTACACCATTATAATGCTCAATGTTTACGTGAACAGATAATCCCAAACACACCATGACTCAACAGAAACTGTGTGGAACTAAACTAGTTTTTATAAAAGTTAACCACAAACGTGGTTCATACAGCAAATGAAGTGGACAAAAAGGCAAAAAAATTGATAACTTTTTATTTTTGCCCATTGAAAGGTTACCTGTCACTGAGGCCACCAAATACCACAGTGCCGATCATCAGTCCAACAAAAAAAATGGTAGCAGTAGCTTTATTCAGGCTTCTCTTGTCACAAACCAGGTCCCACTTCAGGAGAGAGAGAGAGATTAGATTTTTATGTCTTTATTTAACAATGCAAAAAAGTATTTACAGACTAAAATACTATAACTTCCAATCCATGACAATGTATTTAAAAGGAAGATAATGGGACAATATACCAAGATAAAAAATAAATAGTAATACCACAATAAATGTTAAGGCTTCTGATCAGAACTGGACTCAAATGCACGACTCAGAGACAGAACTTACATTTCAGCATCTCAGCTTTATTGAATGGTGCGAAAGCATGTTTACCCCTTCAATGTTGTTACTGAATAATTTTTAATGCCTTGATATTTCCTCTTGCATCGGACAGAACAATGAACATGGCGATAATAGCAAATAAAAGGGCATGCCTAACAATAGCCTATATAATTAAAGCATCCAAACGTAACCCAACATTTAGCCTATGAAGCAGTAAGAGAGAAGCTATTTCGTTTATGTGAATAGAATACTGTTGCTCATTATTTATCTTAGCAAGCTTTCACTTTTTCTAGGAAACATGAAAAAGATTTTTGTTATTACACAGCTATATTTTTTTAACACATTTTTTGACAAATCTGTGAATATTTCAGGTATCTGATACTCGCCTCCTGAAAAGTATTGGTGGCCACAAAGAGAAGTTCCCTGAAAGAGGCTTACCTCTGTTGCTAAAGTTGAGGAAAAAATGCTGGTGTCATACACCCACCCATACTGACATGGGACGGCAGATATCTCGGTCACGTTGGAAGAGTTGTACAGCAGGTGGAACTGAGGTTCCCTGAACATTTTACAAGAACTCAGACTCCCATCATCCTGTGCTGGAATACTGACGGTTAGCCGCTGATCCTGGGTCATATTCGCAAAGTCTTCCCCGTCAACCAGACCGCCGATATCACAGCGGTGATCGATTACGGCTGCGATGAAGTTGTGAACTAAGAACTGACATGGTAGTGTAAACTGTGCCAGAAAGATGAGGCTTACAATCATAATCTGAAACCTTCCAAAGCCATCGGTTTCAGCCAGGACATCTTCAAACTTCATTTTAATCCAAGTCTATTGACAGGAGAAGCAGAACGCGAAAAAACAATAATGTAGACTTGTCATCCAAGCTGGTGAGGTAAAGGCTATTCTGCTCAACGAGTCGGCATTCAGTTTAGGCACTTCATGGTCAAGGAGATTGATTGAGTGTTGAATAATAACCTGTTAACTGTCGATGGCGAGAGTACAGAGAATCCCCTTTCTGCTTGTCCGTGGGCTCTAAAAAAAAAAACAGGTCACGATACAGATTCATACGCCTTTCGTTGTATAAGATACTGGTAATTGGCTTATTTTTAACCAACCTCTCCCCCCGTGGTAATGTATTTGTTTTTCTAAGCCGTACATAAAAACAGGAATGCGCAACTTTAGTGAGCTATAACATGTATCAAGGTCAAGTCAGCACTTAAGCTTGTTTGGAATTTGATTTGGGATCATAGAAACCACTTCAAGGAACAGCTGTGCGACAATCCTCTAGAGTCTAGACAAAGGAATCAATGTGTAAATAATTTTTTACCTGCAAATCTGCGAAAATGAGAAAATTAAAGAAGGGAGGCATTTAGGTCAATGCCAGAACTATCTCCAAATGTATATGAAGCCTTTTAAATACTCAGATACTCAGTTTAAATGAGGTAAAGGTACATCACAAAAAGTATGGTTTTACTTGAGCTAAAATCGCCATAGTACCTTACATCTATACTTAAAATGGGATTGTGATATTTACAAAAATACACAAATGCTACATGAGACTCATTACTTGAATACCTAAGTAAAAGAGACAAAAAAATCTTGTTTCTTGCATTAACATTGGCTTCGTCTTGATATGATATTTTCACTGTCTTCCAGTTCCCATGTCTTGCATTAATAATTAATCAGATATAAATAATAAATGGCAAGGCAGGTCCAGGTTATTTGGTTGTTGATTTTAGGTACAGACCTATCAAATCAAAAACATAGAGATCCAAACAATATAGATTTACATCTTAATTACTGTGAAATTTTAAAGCAATACCAGGGGTGGAGAGTACTTGAGTAATTGTACTTTGTTACAATACTTAAGTACTGTTTTTGGGTATTTGTACTTTACTTGAGTATTATTAAGTTTGTATACTTGTAATTTTACTCAATTACATTTCAGAGAAAAAAAACATACTTTTTACATTTAAAATGCAGACTTTCAAAGTACAAAGTACAAATCTCGCAGGTCCAACGATTTTAATTAGTATATTTGTTTCTCTGGCCTAACATTAACGTTATTAATCCTGCTGCCGCACTTTATTTGAAACAGCCAATCAAATCCCCATCAATGGAAAATTAAGCCGCCCATACCCATGCTGATTGGTCCTTGTGCAAGACTAGAAAGCGGGGATCTTTGATTAGACACCTGCTATCAAAATAACTATTTGACTAGAACCTTAGGATGTGCAATGTCGAACCCACGTATAAAAAAAACTGAACTAAACCCTTAATTTTCATTGTTGTAGTTTGGCCAACTTCACAACTGGATGCTATGATGTGAATGCCGTCCAT